>VZSF01001256.1:0-57002 GCA_013398295.1 Chionis minor
GATTCTATGATTCTGTGAAATAAGAGTTAACTTATTTTTCGCTGGCTGCGCGCCTATGCGGCACTCGGGTTCGCTTCGATAAGGGCCCGGGGCGGGGAGGGGGGAGCGGAATGATCTTAAACGGCGTTACTCGGTGAGCTGCCGCCTCCCCCACCCACCGCAGCCCCGCGGCAAGACCTTTCCGGAGAGGCAGCGGGAGGAGCCGGGGGTGCCGGGCAGNCCCCCCGCGCCCGGCCGGCGCGGAGCGCTCCCGGTCCCGCAGGGGAGGCCGCGTTTCCCTCGCGCGCCCCCCCGCCCCGGCAGGCCGGGCCCCGGCGAGCTGAGGCGACCCTGCGCCGGTGGAGCGAGGGGCCGAGGCGGCGGAGGGGCAGGGACCCTTCTGGAAGGCGGCCCGCCACCACGGGGAGCCCTTGCCGGGAGCCGGGTGAAAACGTCATTTCAAAAGACATAGACGGTTTTAAAAAAAGCGCGGCCTCCAGCTGAAGTGTCTGGATCAAGGCATTAACCCCGAGGGGTGGAGTGTTTTCCCCTTCACACCTGTCTGGTGTGACGCCCTGCGTCCTTGTTTTCCGTGGCGTCACGCCCCGGGACAGCAGTGGGAGGCAGGGGAAGGCCCAGCACCTTAGCGGTTTCTTTTCACACCTTAGGCGACAAGGTTTTAGTTAACGGCATTCCTCCCGGAGCGAGCGTTTCGATGGCGCCCCATCTGACTTTGGTTCAGTGTGACGCTGTGAAAACCTTGTGGGAAGAACAGGCCGTTAAAGCGAGCGTGGCAGCGGGAAGGCTGGAGCCGCTGATAGGCAGATGGGACACAAGGTCGAACTGCAGATACTACATCGTAGAAGACAAAAAGGATGGAGACCTTCTGAGATGTTCTGAGATTAAACCCCTTCCAAGCCTGAGCTGGTGGGAAAACTGTGGCAGCAGGGGGATAGCAATCCGTTCATCAGGCTGCTTTGGTGGTGTCAAGTCTAACTGGATTTACGCTGTTATCTGCAGCATCCGTGTATGTGAAAGCTCACAAGGTGTATATAGCATGTCGATCTGGCTCGCACCTCACGACTGACGCAGCCGATTGCTAATTATTCTCAGCTGTTACTGCGAGTTACCCAAAATGTCTGTTCTCACAAGCCTGCCTTCCCTCCTCTGCACTCCTACTATATATCCATACCTTTGTGCGGCGTCTGTACATATATATGTCTATACACACACCAGACATATTGTACAAATACATATAGCATATGTACAAAATCCAACAAACTGAATTTTACAAAATTATTGCAGTTTATGTCCTTGTCTGTAAGGCAAGCTTCTCTTTTGAGTGAAACCGTTAGCCTCATTTAAGCCCGTTTTTCTACATACAGATATCAACCCCTGGATTATTACTTTTTTAGTAATATTTTTAGTAATATTTTACTAGAATTTCAGACTGTATCTACATTCTAGCACAGTGTTTGCACACCTATACACTGTTATTGTGTGTGACATGAAGCAGTAACACTCCCACCCACCCAAGTGAGCGCCAGATCACATTCAGCCCTAGAAAAACGAGTTAAAACTCCATGACTTTTCAAAAGGATTCCAGCTGTTGGCCTTGCATATGAATTTGGCCCACAAAGTGGGAAGCAGCAGCAAGACAGGTTCTGCAGAGGCAAAGTGTGACAGATTGGAGAGCTGCAGATGTAGCTGCTGCTCATCAGGTTTTTGCAGTGTTTCAATGTAATACCTATACTTCACAAACATTGTTACTTTTGTTTTGAAAAGCTTTTTTTTCAAATGGATAGTTATGCACAGAGCTGAAAAACGGCATGGAGACTATACTTGTTTCTTTGCTGCTCAGTAAGCACATCACACATTTCAGGTGCCTTTTTTTTTCAATCATAGGAAGTGAGTAATTTTCACAGAAGCCACTAGGACTCAAACAGGTTGATCTATAAGAAATTACTGGAAATCTAGCAACATTTTCTTAATTTGATAATCATGTGCTATTCCCGTTCATGATGGCACTTGTCTTTTGCAAGAACGGAAGAAAATATAAAGGATAAAATAGAAAAATAGAGTCTGTCCCATATCTATGTTATTCAAAGTAGGTGATTCGTCTTCAGAAGGTCAGACATGTTAAAAGCATGTCATGCTGCATAAACAGGATTAAGCCCACAGGTGGCCTTTGCTGAAAAATGCTTGAAAAAACATGTCAAAAATGGTTTGCTGCATCCAGGCTAGTCCATTGATGGACAGCTCCCTAAAACCAGGACTAAATTCCTTATTTTTTAAAACTGGCCTGTTGCTGCTGTCACTCTTCCAGATGTAGCAAGAAAGGTGCAAATACAGACCAGCTATCAGATTTGTCAGTGAAAACGACTGCTACAATGCCAAATGGCATGTTGTGACAGGACTCCTATCATTCATGCCACCTATGCAGTGAGGTGAAAATGCAGTGAAAGCAACGCTGAGAAATTAAGTCAAATCTAGGTCAGACCTGAAAAGACTTAATCAAATCCTGCTTGCTGAGGTCACTGTTTCAATCCCAGACTGGGCAGTCAAACCAAGAACAGCAACTGAAATACGAGTCATAATAGAACCCCACTTTCAGCTCATTAAAATACACTTTAAAAAATGGTTAGGCACCATGCATACTGGCCAGCAACAGAATCTTAGAAACCAACGTTGCCTGAATTCTTTTTATACTAAATGCAATAGTTTTAAGATCCAGTACAACTGACAGCTTTGAATGGGGAGTTTTATGCCAAAAGTCCATCGCTGTACCCTATGATGAACTCAGAGTCTCTGGCACCAGGAAAAAAATATTTTGCTCTTCCTTTGTGTATAGATTTTGAATGAAATCAAATAAATGTTGCATCCCAACAAAGAGGAAGTCAGGCAAAAATGCCAGAAGGCCTGCATGGATGAACAAGGGGTTCCTGGAGAAACTCAAAAAGGAAGCCTACAGAAGGTGGAAGCAAGGACAAGTAGCCTGGGAGGAATGCAGAGAAATTGTCCAAGCAGCCAGGGATCAGGTTAGGAAAGCTAAAGCCCAGATAGAGTTAAATCTGGCCAGGGACATCAAGGGCAACAAGGAAATCTTGTATAGGTATGTCAGTGATAAAAGAAAGACTAAGGAAAATGTGGGCCCTCTCTGGAAGGAAATGGGAGACCTGGTCACTCAGGATATGGACAAGACTGAGGTGCTCAATGACTTTTTTGCCATGGTCTTCACTGGCAAGGGCTGTAACCACACTCCCCAAGTCACAGAAGGCAAAGGCAGGGACTGGGAGAATGAGGAACCACCCACTACAGGAGAAGATCAGGTCAAGACCATCCGAGGAACCTGAAGGCGCACAAGTCCATGGGACCTGATGAAATACATCTGTGGGTCCAGAGGCAACTGGCAGGTGAAGTTGCTAAGCCACTATCCATCATATTTGAGAAGCTGTGGCAGTGCAGTGAAGTTACCACTGACTGGACAATGGGAATTCTTAAAAAGGGAAACAAGAAGACCCTGGGAACTAATGGCCAGGCAGTCTCAGCTCTGTGCCCAGCAAGATCATGGAGCGGATCCTCCTGGAAACTCTGCTAAGGCAGAGTTAAGGAGGTGATTGGTGGCAGCCAACATGGCTCCACTAAAGGCAGATTATGCCTGACAAATTTGGTGGCCTGCAACGATGGGGTTACAGTGTTGGTGAATAAGGGAAGAGCAACAGATGTCATCTACCTGGATTTGTGCAAAGCATTTGACACTGTTCTGCATGATATCCCTGTCTCTAAATTAGAGAGAGACAGATTTTATGGATGGATCACTTGGTGGATAACAAACTGGCTGGATGGCGCCACACTCAAAGGGTTGCAGTCAACAGCTTGATGTCCAAGTGGAGAGCAGTGATGAGTGGTGTTCCTAAGGGGTCCGTACTGGGATTGGTACTGTTTGATATCTTTGTTGGCAATATAGACAGTGGGATTGAGTGCACCCTCAAGAATTTTGCCAACAACAACAAGCTGTGTGGAGCAGTTGACACGCTGGAGGGAAGTGATGCCATCCAGAGGGACCTGGATAAGCTCAAGAAGTGGGCCCATGCAAGTGCAAGGTCCTGCACATGGGTCAGGACAATCCCAAGCACAAATACTGGCTGGGCGGAGAATGGCTAGAGAGCAGCCGTGTTGAGAAGGACTTCGGGGTGTTTGTTGATGAGAAGCTCAACATGAGCCAGCAATGTGCGCTCTCAGCACAGAAAGCCAGCCGCATCCTGGGCTTCATCAAAACAAGGGTGGCCAGCAGGTTGAGGGAGGTGATTCTGCCCCTCTGCTCTGTTCTCATGAGACCCCACCTGAAGACCCTATGTCCAGCTCCGGACATGGACCTCAAGCACAAGAAGGACATGGACCTGTTGGAGCAAGTCCAGAGAAGGGCCACAAAGGTGATCAGAGGGCTGAAGCACCTCTCCTATGAAGACAGTCTGGGACAGCTGGGATTGTTCAGCCTGGAGAAGGGAAAGCTCTGGTGAGAACTTATAGCAGCCTTCCAGTACCTAAAAGGGGCCTACACGGAAGATAGGGAGGGACCCTTTCTCAGGGAGTGAAGTGATAGGACTAGGGGTAACTCTTTTAAACTAGAATAGAATTTAGCTTAGATATGAGGAAGAAATTCTCTACTTTGAGGGTGGTGAGGCTGAAACAGGTTGTGCAGAGTTGTGGATGTCCCATCCCTGGAAGGGGATGGGGCTTTGAGCAACCTGTTCTAGTGGCAGGTGTCCTTGCCCATGGCAAGAGGATAGGAACTAGATGATCTTTAAGGTCCCTTCCAATTCAAACCATTCTATGATTCTGTGAAAACTAAAATTTATTGTGAGATCTCTGAATCTAAGCTTACAAAAGACAACTTCGACTGAGCTATTTTTTTAAATGGGGTAAGGATTCTGTTTGTCTAGGATGTAGATTCCAGTTAAAATCCAGTTAAGAATATAGCAGCAAAGCCTGACAGAAAATAATTTCTACGCTGTACAAAGTGTTTTGTCTTTTCACCTGCGAGAGTAAGTAAAATCCCAGTGACTAACGTTTATAAGCGTATTCTGAGACCATCTGAAAAGATAATTAATTTGACCTTTCTTGTTAGTGTATTTAAAAAAATAGACTTTTGTGAGTCTAATGTGAGGATATTAAAACATTATTGACCGGGCAGATACCTACATATACAGAGAAACTACATATATTGTACCAGGATGGGATATCAGTACTTTAAAAAGTACAAGTCAAGAAATTTTGAAGTCAGAAGCCAGAATATGTTTTTCTTCCAGGAATTGTAGCCAGAGTATGTCCTGAAGTGTAATTTTTTAGCTGGGTGGTTTTGATATATCCAACTGGCAGATACATGCACAATTACAACCGCTGATGCATGCTTTTTGCCTAAGGAGTAGCGAAGAAATTCCACTCCCATTTACAGCAGTGATGGACTACAGTCTGTTGTGCTAACATTTCCACTTCACAGGAGAGCCTGACATTTATTCTCAGCTATGTACTTGCAGAGTATTAGTAACACTGAAGCCATCTTTTTGCATTACAGGAGTTTCTCTAGTGGCAAGAAGGGGAAATTGCAGCCTTAAAATATGGCCAGACATACATGGTGGACATATAAATATCATGAATAACATTCTCTCCCCCCCAAGAACAATTCCTGTTTCCAGCCTCAGCTAACAGAATAAACTGTATGGAGAGAAGGAATTAAGAACACTATCTCATGAATCCTTTTCCTCTACTAAACAACTTCACCTGTTAAATGACTGATGATTAGACGTGGGGAGCTACTTTTGGTATGTTGAATTTGGCATGTTTGGTATGTTTCATGTTTGGCATGAACTGTTTGTTCATGCCTGAGTTTACTATGACCATTACATAGATTAAAGCTTTTTTTAAAGAACCTGACTGCCATCTGCTAATAGTCCACCCTCTAGCAACACAGCACATAGCCAAGCTGGAGAACTGCTAGAGGCAATATCGTGTAACAGCAAAGTGGCTAGTTTGGGTCTTTACATGTGCAGTAAGTTTTGTTTAAAGCTATGTTGCCGCTGCAGCTAGGGATGCGATCACAGCATGAGCAGCTACAGCTAAACCAGCTTCTTTAATCTGATAGCCATGAAACTGTGAGACCGTGGTCTTCAGCCTGGGACTAATCTGTGCTCTTACTCAGGTGCGTGAAAAGCATGCTTTCCTCCGTCATTCCTATTGGTGCCTGCTAACTAAATATAGTGAGCTCAGGTATATCTGTAGGTCTTTCAGTCCTCCTTATTTGCAAGGCTGCCTTAGAACATGCTGGCAAAGCTCTCTCCCTGTACTGAAATGTTAACGCTTGCTTCCAAATAACCTTGTCTAACCACTGCCAGATGATAAGATAATCAGTAATGCAGATAATAAAATTCTAGTCTGCTCTGGGCTTTGTCACAGGGGATATCTGAGCTAGTGTTAACAAATTTGTTATTCTTCCTAGAATAAAGTTTACAAGGCATTTAATATTAACCATTTTGTATTTAACAATGGTGAAACTATAACATTGCCATAAACTGCACACAAGGCAAAAAAAAGAGGATGCTTTAAGTGAGTTTATTACCTAACAGATAGAAATATTCCTTGATAAACACCAGCCTGGAGAGATAAATGTTGATTTGAGAACTATAATTATTTAATAGATCAAAAAAAATTGAAAGATAACTGAATCCAGTATGGTAAGCAAAGGTGTAAAGGTGCTTAGCTCCAGTCTTGCTTTTATAGATGCTCTAAAAATGATCTATTTTGTCAAGATTTTCCATGTAGGTCTAGATTTTTCCTACTCTCTCTAAGCCTTTGCATCTGAGATTTTATTTTATTTTATTTTGCGGCTGCTGCAGTTGTTTTGTAAAAAGGAAGTGAAGGAAAATAAGCATCAGATTGCAAAGATATGGTTGCACATTGCAGCACTGCATTTAAAGATACGTGAAGACAGTTAAATAGGGGAAAACAGGACAGATTATGAGTCAAGTCATAAGAGGGGTAGAAGAAAAAAAGGAACAAAAGAAAAATAGGCATAAGGAGAAGAGAGTAAAATAGAGCTTTTCTTTGTTTTAAAGGAGTAAATTGAAGGAGAAAAATAATTTGACGTTAAGAAAGAGCAAACATTCATTTTTTAGCAAGATTTTCTGCTTTAACAGAAGCCTTTTCCACCCTCTGCAATGTGCTGAACAAATGTAAAAAATGACATTAAATCTTTTAATATACCCAGCAGGCTCAAGACATTTGCAGACTTCTTGCCTTCCTCATGCTATTCCAGAGCAGTATGATCACGCCATATAGAGTTACTCCCTCTGTCTTTCTCTGCAACTGGATTTTCAGATGGCTGATCACCAGACTGTCAGAGCACCTCACAGAGATTAATGGATTTGTCCCCACAATGAGGTCAGCAGCATGAGAGAGGAAGCCACAAGCACCGGTGCGGTCATACAAGAAAGCTTAGAACTAATTCCATCCAGGTGTGAGTGTCAGAGCAGCGCAGTGTCTGTACAGCCAGCTTCAGAAGGCAGCCTGTGTTGCAGTCAAAGGCTTCAGCACTGCTGGCCATAAACTATCTCTGTCGGGCCATCGTGGCAGCAGAGTTTTAGGACCACGGAGTCCTGCTCAGGCTGCGCAGCTCCGAGCTGCGCACAGCTCCCTGCTCAGCTTGCTGCCGTTTTTACTAAATTGCCTAAGCTTCCCTCTGTCGTCAGACTCACACACGTGGACCCAAACAACTTAGCCCAAAAGCTGCAAAATATGAAAATGTCTTTCAAGTCTCTTGACTCGGTTTTTGTCTTGTTAGAAACACCACTCTGCATCTTGCACCTTGTTGCCAATAAGATGATTGAAAACTTTTCAAAACAGCTTTACAACACTATGTCTAAAGTGAAAAAATAACCTGCAAGATAACATCTAGCTACTGTTTTTGAAAATATTAGCCACTGATTGTATTTTCTACATTTTGAAATCCAAGTAATAAGCACTGTTAATCTTCAGTGAGTTCATTTTAACAAGCCATGGATACTTATACAGTCATTTTCTCAACAAAGGGAAAATGAAACAATTTACCTCAGCAAACTGCTCTCCAAGTTAAGTATTTATGGTGACAACATAACTGTGCATTTCAGTTTTTAACACACTGCTTATAATCACTATACAGTGGAATCTATACGGTTAAATCTTACTTTGGACCT
Source organism: Chionis minor (assembly GCA_013398295.1). NCBI lineage: Eukaryota > Metazoa > Chordata > Aves > Charadriiformes > Chionidae > Chionis > Chionis minor. The sequence goes on from VZSF01001256.1 coordinate 8,208, forward strand.
TTACTAACAACTATGTATCTTCTCAGCTACAATCTGCATTAGAGTTGATGGGTGATTGTTTTGTTTTCTTCTTTTCTCAGGGACGTGAACTTGCTGTGCTGTACATCTCAGTTTCAAGTCTGAATGTCACATCTGGATACTGATCTCCTGCACTTTGATGTACAAGACTTTTTCACATATATGAGAAAAGGGCAGCTAAACCTTTAAAATTAGTCACTTGTTTCAGAAAGAAATCCCCTTGGGACAAAGGTTAAAAGGAAGTAAGAAGATGTTTTAGCGTCAAAATGTGACTATTGTCAAAACTCTTAATCTATGTAATTTTTAAAATGGGATTAAATTACTTTAGCATCATATGGAAATGTTTGCCTGTGATCTGGGCCATCTTTCTGCCAGTCGATTAAGAGGTTTATTTTTGTGGAAACTTCCCAGCTCTGGAATACAGAGTGCTGTGTGTCTACTAAGGGTTTCAATGGCAGCTAATGATCTAAGACACCACTTAGCAAATCCTTATCTTCAGAAAACTGTATAAACCCAGCACTGCTCCTTTGTAGTGTTACTGCTGAAGCTAATTTCAGGTTCCCAGGCTATCCCGCCATTCGCTGCTTAAACCTATACTTGCAACAGCCCATTCATTTGTTTTCAGACAAGTATTTGAATAGTTGTGTAGTGAATCAGCTGGAAAACTTACAGACTGAAAAAAAAAGAAAAATAAAAATACTACAGGCTATTTTTCATTCTGTTGAGTTCCTTGATTATTTCACCCTGTGTCTGCAGAGACAACTGGATAGCATATTGCAGGAAGGAGCAAGAGGAAATAAATGAGTTTCAGGAATAAATGAGGTTCAGGAATTACATAAACGATCCTTTTGCTCAAAAATATATGTTGAACCATAGCCCATGTCCCATTTAAATCTATGTGACCTAAGTACATGCCTTAAGTTTTCTGAAACAATGCTTAAAATAGTTAAATCGTAGGCAGTTAAAAAGAAGAATGGTTATTTTTTTAAACCAATTGAGTTGAAATTTGGGTGTGTCTCTCAACTGAGAATTGTAAAATGAAGCAGAATGAGTCTGTGTACCAGTACGTGAGGCAGACCTGGAGAAATCATGCAGAACATGAGAAAGTCAAAAGGCCTTCTTTGAGTGGGGTCCCAACTGTGAAAGAAAAATGTTCCCACTTGTTGCTAACGCTGTTACAGGAAGTATAAGCAGAAAGTCTGTAGATTTTCAGAAAAAAAAGGCTCCCGAGGAGTATAAAGATTAAGTACAGATATTGCATATGCTTTTTTCAGTTGATTACACTATCTAGTATGCATTACAGAGTTTAGATGGTAGGCCTGACTACTTTTAAATGAGGATTTAATTCATAGCTGTTTGATACCATTAATGACTCCAAAGAAAATTATATACTTTTTCAGAAATAATCACAAAAGTGTGCTTCAAAATGGGATTCACTTCCCTTTGCATAATTGCTTTTCATGTCCCTTTTTAAATTTGAGAAATTTATTCCAGACTATTGCAGTAGCAGTCAATATCTTGAACTATTGCCTCTGGAAGGCAGCATCTAACATCCCCTTGGGAGAAAGACAGATATGTTATGGTGTATTTTAATTTTTTGGCTGGATGGAGTTGTTGGTTTGTCAAAGAACTACAGTTAATGTGAAAAATTTTATTATATTTTTATTTTATTCTATGAAATTTTATTCTTTAGAATACTGATGTCAACCTTTTTTATTTTGCAAAAGGAAACGTGGCTGTAGTAAGTGTTTTATAATCCAGCACTGCTGGATTAAGCTGTGCTTGGAAGGAATGCCTATAGTACTGGCCTCTCACAGGACCATCAAAACCTACAGTTTTCAAAAATCAATGTTTATCAGTAAATCTATGTATACTATGAAGTAGAAATACCTATTTTAACAACCAATATTCAAAGAGTTTCTTGGAAAATCTGTGCTATTTTTATAGCCTGTATTTTATAGACAAGACTAACACCATCTTTGGAGAAAAGAGATTTCAAGGTAGAACTGGCAAGTATTTCAACACACCAGGTCTTACCAGAAACACATTTTATTTATTGAAGCAACATTTGCTTCTTTGAGCATCGACTCTGTGTTCCAGTGGGTCTGTTTAGACAATAGCATTTATGGAACAGAGTTATGCTTTCTTCTTTGGAATGTGTACTGAGGCTACACAGATCCTTTGTCTTCCTTGTGTCTCCTCCCACTACGGTTTATCACTGCATTGCATCATACTGCCAGCTATACTTCCTAAAGAACAAATAAGCCCAACGAGGAAGGTGGTGAGACATGGAACTCAAGGGAGTATTTTTCCTTTCTTTCTCTCCTCTGCAAGGAGGGTAGAACTGCACTAGACCAGAGAAAACTATTGTAATAGATTCATTTGTGCTGCAGCTTAAGGTTTTACTCAGCAAAACAAAGGCCTATAGACTTCATTGTGAGAATTATCAGGAGCAAAGAAATCACATTTTGGTTTCACAATCTCCTACAGTGAAAATCTATGGCTGATAAGTCACACGCTTGCATACATTTACGAGTAGCAGAAGCATGTGGGAGCTAAGTGGTTTCACCACCTGACTATTGCTTTCCTGTGTGAAAGGCAAACATATACTGTGTGTGTAAGCTGCTTGCTCTTTCTCTGACAACAGTCTTCAACTGAAAACACATAGATTGCTTTAGGACTAATCCTTCTGTACCCACTTCCTTTGATGGATTTTCAGAGTCGAAGGCTGAATGGGGAATGACAAGGTTCAAACCCCCTTTTTATCTGATATGCCAAAAAAGTTTTGAGATTCACAAACCAAAAAATAATCAACACACCGGAGAAGAAAAGTATTTCCGCAGCTGAAATGCTGAAATATATCACACAGAGTCCCTTTTGTTTAGGAAACAAAAAAGACAGAATACAAAAAGCACTTTGGCAAGGGGGGAGGGAGATTAATTTGCCATTGCTGCTGTTTCTCTTTGCCAAACTCCACTTAAGAAGAAACAAACCTTCCCAAAATACTCATTTTGCTTTTTTACTTTAAGAAGTGGGATTCAAAACCAATAATATTAAGAACACACAACAATAATAACAATAATAGTATTATAGACTCTTCTCCAAACAAATGTAGTTTTTTTCTCGCTAGCTACCTCCCATTACCTGTCAGACCTTTCTGTATCCCACTGATAACATTTAGTCAGCTCAGGCAGCCAGATGATGTCAAACTGTTTTCTGATTTTCTCCATTTCTTTGGTATTGAATTCTTCCTGGACTTTTTCTTCTAGTCATCTTTGCACTCCTTCAATTAAAGACCAATTAGTCAATGGTTCCTACAGTATGCCCAGTAAGTAAACCACTGGCATATGGCTTACTTAATAAAAAGGGAATTTTTAAATGCTTGCTAATCCAGTAGTCACTTCTGTCATACATACCTCAGTTATTTCCTCTTTCTTTAGTATAGTAATAAGTTATCTAGAGGCAAAATTCACTCAGATGTAATCCTGCCTTGTTCATTATTATTAAGGAAAAAAACCAGACAGGAGACATATAAATGAATTTCAGTCCGAATGTAATTTGTGCCCTGTATCTCACAAAGCAATATGATTTTGTTTTTATTGTGGATAAGAAGGTTATAAATGTGATAAGTCTCCTTTTAGCTATCATGACCTAGATAAGGCCTTTAATGATTAACTGAAAAGAGTAGGTCATGTAAATATTGCTGTTTTCCAAATCTGTTTTATTTATGCAGAATATTATTCCTCATTTAAAAAAATAATATGCAGGCCTCTTTAAGGTACTTTCTACAGTCGTGATGGGGGTTTGGTTCAACTCCACTGAAGCTGATGATTGTCAATCTTTTATTCAGAATGTTTGTTGGAAAATTGTGAGCCATTTTGCAAACAGAATAGCTGAAACTAGCTAAAACAAAGGATATCTGCATTGCTAATGGTTACGGAACTACATGGATCAGCTAGAGGGATTTCACTGGAAATGAAATCTATATTCACTCTGGATTGCACAATATAAATCTGTTTCTTTTCATCTGCTATCTGAATTGCACGAAAAAAAGCAAGAAAAAAAATGCTAGTCCACAACACATCACCCCAAATATTCAACAGTATAATTTTTTTTCTCAGACTGAAGCTTGACACATACATTCATAGCAGAGTTTATCACATAAATGTGAATTGGGTTCTGGTCTGAAAAGACAACAGAATGGAATACTTTCTAGGTTCAGATGTATCTTAGATTTTACCAGCAATTGCAATATTGCCGCCCATCAAAATAAACCTATTCAAGAAGGCACTGTACACCATGAAGACCAGTCATTTAGTTTTTAATCCTCCTTCCATCTCATCCATCTGTTTCTGCTGTCCTTTAGTATCTGAAGCCTTGAAATCAGTACTTTATGTAACTCTAAATCTGAACAAGGATGCAGACCACAAATAAAATTTGATATTATATAACAACAGCTTAATGAAAAATGCACAAAGCCTTTTGGAACTCCATTCCATATGAAGGACTACTGATCTTCTAATTGCATTCTTATTTTATTTAGATTATTTAGAGTTAGATTAATCCAAATAGTGGTTTACAGACCAGTTGTAATTGTTTTAAGTTATGATAAAATATATTTTTTCTGACAAAAAATGTCTTCCTTTTCCTTAGTGTTTTTCTCTGTAGTTTCAGATTGCCTACTGAGTTTCAAAACTTGATGCCACTGTGAATACTTAAAGGCTGTCAGAAGTACCAGCAGCAAGATAAAGCAACACGTGAAGAGTTGTCCTTACACATTGATCTATGCCATACAGAGGTCTAGATAACACCAGAAATATTTTATTTTATTTTTTAAGAAAGGAAATTACTTCTTTGTATAGGATGGCTAAGTTCTGAAAGGATGTTAAGGACATGAAAGAACAATAGGATTGCATAGAACATAATGAAATGAATAGCCATGCAAGAAACTAGGATAAATAAGTCAGGTCGGAATTCTACAATGCTTTGTGTCAAGTACTTCAATTTAATATAAAATAGAATATTAGGCATGGGATGTAAGTTGGTAAGAGGCCTTTTCTTCTGTTTATAAAGGCAGGAGTTCAGCTGGATAGAAATCACAAAATTATATATACTTATCAATCTGATTGACAGTGACAAGTAGTGCTTACGTGTATATATGCTATGGTTATCTTCCAAAAAACGCATTTCCAGGACTCCATTAATATGAATAGCTTAATATAGGTATATAACCTTCCACATAGGTTTCTTTCAGTTTGTCAGTTCCTCTCTCCTGTTCCACTGCTCTTCACATTGCATAGATCCACACCAAAAACCACAATGTGCTATTTTTTTGGTCTATCTGAGGAAACAGTTGTAATGAATATGGCTGTCTTCACATAGTTCAAATAAAGGGGGAATTTCAAAAGCATTTGCAAAAGTTAAAAGGATGCATTTAACTGGGTGTTAGTAAGAATTCTGGTCCCAAATGCAAGTATTGAACATATTCCCCTAGAAATTAAACTGAGGTGGACCGGCACGTGTGTGCCAGTGACTTTTGTGCATGTAAAGCACTTGTAATGATTGAATACCACCACTGGTGGTATACACTGTTAACCTGCCAGCAAGTCTGCAAATATACATGTGCTAATTTCTGAAATAATGGATGGCATTTACCACACACTGAAAGACATGAAAATGCTGCAAATCACATTCACACTTGAAAATATATATACCCTGAAATTAACAAAACTGTCTAGGAATAATTAAATTTGTTCAAAATAACCATAGGTGTATAGGTATAAGAAAAAGTACAAAGAACAGAACATTTACAAATCATTCAACATACTGTACAAAGAACAAAGGCCATTTTATCAAAAACACCCCCCCTTTAAAGTCAGGTTGTCAGGTTTCTCCAGTGCTTCAGGAAAGCATCCCTTTACTCAACACACTTGAGGATTTCAGAACATTTTACCTTGCCTCTGCCAAAAGTTTGGCCGTGCAGTTTACCATACTCTGTAATAAGATTGAAACATATTCAGTGGGCAAATTAAGTAAGAGTGGGAAGTTTTCATTATAACTGTAATCCTGCTGACTAAATCTAGAGGAGTGATAATATACTGCAATTATGTCGTGAATAGGGCATGTTTTGTATAACTGCCTAAATATAGGTATGAAATCTAAGGTCTTTAGCATTTTAAAATGTGACACTGATACTGTGTTATGAGGTTTCTTTTGCTAAAAATCTGAAAAATTCTGTATCTTTAAGACTCCGTTTTCATAGACATTAGGATCCCCGCAATCTCATATATCCACTCCCAAGCTAGTGGTAATTACCCCAATATTGCATGAATTAACCTCTGCAAGGCATGCATTTTTGCTTTTTTTGGTCCACTTGTGTTCTCACATTTACTTTATTCCCTGCCATGCTCTGGCAGAAACCCAGACACAGAAACAATAAAATGCATTTGGACTATTGAGGACATCTTTGTGCATTGATATACTGTACAGTCCAGTCAAGCCCTGCAAGAGTCATCAGGGCATGTCAACACTTTGCCTTCTGGACTTTCAAATAGTTTATAGGATATTAAGAATGTTACTTCTTATTAAACAAGAATGTATTCTATTTTATTTCCATACTGTTATTCAATCTTTTAGTTACAGAACTGGCATAAGTGACAAATACTTGTATATAGGTATACACACTCAATCCATTGTTCACAATGCCATAAGATGTGAGCTGCTGGTTTTCGCCCATAACCATTGTTTTTTCTTGTGATGACCAGCTGCTTGTACTTAAAAGTTTAGTCTGTATGAATATAGCTGATTAGCTTACCATAGTGATATTTAAGTGTATCATACTGAAAGACAGGAGCATAATCTTAAATTAATTAAATATTATTTAATTATTAAATAATGATTGATTATTCTTTCAATGTAGTAAAATAAAATCTCTAGCAAAAGACTGGTAGATCCCAGTTCACGCCCATAAACTTAATTGGGAAAACTGAAGCTCATCAATAGAAATCATGAAACGTGTTGGACAAAGCCCATGAAAAACATGCAAGAAATTCCATTTAATTGGCAGGATATTGATTTCTGCTGGATTTAAGGTGCAGAGCCATACATCTGATTCAATAGGTTTGGTTTAGCTCTTGATGTAAAATTATAAAGTGTAAATAACTTTTAAAAAGTGCAGTTTTTCAATTATAATTTATTTTAGGATTAAATTAACTGACTTTTTTATTACATATACAAATCTTCACTTAAAGGTCCTTTAGCACTGTACTTGTGATATGAAGGGACAGTTACGTAATCTACAGTTAAGTCCCTTTCAAAGCTGTTACTATGAATTACGTATTACGTCTACCTAATGTATGTGTATATATATGTATATATGAATCAGACCCTGTGATTTCAGGTCAACTAAGGCTTGCCAGTTAATCAGTAGTTGTGATAGTATTTGTAGGCTCAGGAGCTCATTCTTTTGGGCAAACTTACCTCCTGCACGCAGAATCTTTGCACATAAAAGCAGCTTGCCAGTTGCAAATTGTCTTTCGTGGACAGAGAAATTGTGGGATCTACTGTCTGTTTTAAATCTGACACACGTCAAGAAAGACCTTAGATGGTTCATTCCTAATTCAAATTATTTTTATTTAGAAATGCCAATATTAGAACTGTAGTAATTAAAAGATATCTAATGCCTGCTCACTTTTTCATTAGTTAAAAATTAGAACATATAAGTTCAATCCTTGAGTTACAGCTAGTTTCATTTTTTTTGAAAATGAAACGTCATTTATAATTCACTGGTTCTGTTAACAGAATTACTATCAACTTGAAATGAAACACCATTCACATCACTGCCTGGAAAATGTGACTCATAGTGAGAGGAACCCCCCTTCTGGTTGAAGCATGGAACACTGCACAGCGTGTTGGAACACTGTGGAAACTGCACAGCGAACAGGGACTTATCCCAGGTTGGTCTCTGCAGGGGAGAGGCGGCACTTTTAGGGGGCAACTGATCTCCCTTTAAAGACAACCTCCAACATACGTCAGTTTGTTTGTCTGCTTAGTCATATCGACTATAAGGGGACCCTCAAGAGCCTTGACAAAACAGGTACCTACATCATCAATTTCTAAGGCAGGTGAGAAAATTGCCATCTAAGAATTCTGTTGTGACATGAAAAGCTCCAACCTCCTACCCTCTAATTTGTTGGCAAAAGGAACACTCAGAATGCTATAGCATTCTATTCTTGGCTGATATTGAAGATCAAGTATGACATTGGTGCTTACTAGCTTCTTTCGACACAGTTCCCTAAAGGGATTGAATAGAAGTGACCATATTTTGATCATAATCTTCTACATATTTACGTTGAAAAATCACTGCAAATTTTAAGGCCACCATGGCTGCTACTGCCTCTAAAAATTTGAACACTCGATTCCTCTACCGCTTCACTAGTCAATTCAACAGTTTCTTACTTTTTGCTAATGCATTTTTTCCCGCATTTGTGCCTCAGGGTGAATTCTTAAAATAGTAAATGGGAGAATTTTGCTCTTGCTGCTTTAGTCACTTTGCTTGAACAAATCCCGTTTCATCTTTCCCTTATTATTTTCCTCTATCTTCTGCAGTAGCTCTGTTTTGCTGCACTTTTGCTTTCTGTGATCTTCCCTTTCCTCAGTTAGGGACTCTCTTCCAGGAAGCTTAGCAGCACAAACCCTTCATCTTAAGTGTCTGTTTCTGGTTTAGCACTGACACAGTTTAGTGACACTGTGCCTTCCAGTCACCTAGTTTGTTACACTGGTGATCAGTTCTTGCTGAGATTGCTAGCTCTACCTGTCTGGTGTATTGCTCTGGATACTCCCTAACATGAACTCTGAGAACAGCAGGACCAGTAGGAATTCTCAGCAGGAAGGATCTGCACAAGCTATGTTCCACACACTTCCCAGAAGGATTAAAAAAGTTTAGTAGCATCTGAAAGGGTTTTCAATTATTCTGTGAAGAGCAGGAAAAGTGTTTGTAATATATCTTCCTTCTTGGCACAGTGCTGTCGTGAAACATGTTTTACTAGGATTCTATACGCCTCAAGAAAGCACCTATGCATACTTCTGCGCTTATGCCATGGCATCTGTTGCTATGGAAATATCAAAACCAGTCTATGACTAAGAACGAGCAAACCTGTTCAGGCAAAGTAGTATCCAGCCTCAAACCCATTCAGCAGTCAAAATGAATTGTAGCCATTTTCATGCTTTATAGTGGCTTAATATCTTTCCCGTACCATTAAAGTCTTTCAGCCACTTATATCCAATGCACACAGACCCCAGTTCAATGCATAATTTTGGCACAGCAATTCCAGCAGCATCTCTGAGAAATCAGATTAAACTCAATTAGATTAAGTTATCCTTACTATTCTTTGCCTTCTCTTGCTTCCTTTAAATTTCTTGGCACAGAAGTGTTTTCTAGATTAGTTGCAGCAGTGACTACACCACCTTCCTTCTAATCATTAAAACTTCAGATGATTTATTGCTCCTGACATGCAGAGTGCACTCTGGGGATTAACTGAATGGAAGCCTTCAGGTCAGGGGGAATTTAAAAAGAGCAACAGGAACTTCCAGCAGAGTATGTCTTAGGTCCTGCTGTCTGAGCAGCTTCTCCTGCGGGAGAAAAGAAGCTGACCTCAGGCAAACAACTGTGGGAGAGCATCTAAGGAAGGCTCGCTGTGTGTTCACCACATGCATGCGTATCTTCTCATCTGGATATCACATTTAGTTATACTGTCAGGGATTTTACTGTTACAGGCTTTCTAAAGTTAGTCCCTTGGAACCAAAGAAAAAGCCCTATTTTCCAGTATCTCTACCTCTGGTTAAGGTAACAGACTTCAGCATGACTGTGTTGTATGTGACCAATCCCACAATTAAAAGGTGTAAAATAGGTGTAACATCTATCAATAACTGAAATGTCATGGAGAGGACAATGCCCAAAATTACCTCTTAAAGAAGTACATTAACACAGAATTAGGATTACCTCTTGATCATGATTAATTGATCCAAGTGTTTATCTGTCTCCCCTTTCCTATTTATTTAATTACCATGAATTTAAGTACAACTGCAGAACATTCTTAACTAAGGATGCTTTTGTATTTATAGAATGGATTTAAAGATTTAACTCTTTGTTCCCTGATGAGCCCTACACAAAAATGCTGAGAATGCATGATAAGTTTCTAGGACAATAAAATTATACAGAATTTACAAGACTGGGTCTTTTAGAGGTAAATATAGATATTGTGTGTGGCTAGATGAAAAAAACTAACAATGTTAATGCATTCCAGAGCCTAAGGACAGAAACTATTGGATACGACAAAGCTTCACTTTTCCTCAAAATAGCTGAAGTACCATTTCTTTCTTGAGTTACAAACTATTGTACACTTAAAAAGGTAAGAGCTATTTTGAAAATTATGGAAATGTTAAGTTTTCAGTTTAAATGATAAATTGCCTGTTTAGTAAGTGTACACTTTGATCAAGAGGCAAAACAAATGCTCTTTCATTCTGCCAACACTCCATAGAGAATGTAACTACCTGGAAAATTACACAGTGTAAGAACACATGGATTAACATAATGTAAAAAATATGAGGTCAAATAAGGTATGTTCCCATGAAGATGTTCAAGACCAAGTTGCCATAATAATAAACAAAAGTGCTGCAGGGTAAAATTTTCAAAAGTGTTCATGTAACTTACAACGCCAGTCTTTTTTCAAGTTAATGTTTCTTTAGAAATAATGGTGTCTTTTAAAAAGGAATTATTTTTCTCTTACACACCATCAAATGTTATAGAAATAATATTTACCATCCTAAATCAGAAAAGTCAATTTTGAAAATTTCTCCTCATTGCCCAAGGGCTTGTGATGTGATGACTTTGCCTCAGTACAACTATAGAACTCCATGTCCCAAAAAGTTTGATGTATTCCTCATACCAGTTCTTTCTAAAATGTTTTATTGCAAAAAGTTACTAATGATGGTAATCATGACACGGTCACACACTGGTATATAAGGAAAAAGCCACAATTTAGGAAAGAACTTAAACTAAAATCAGAAAGCTAACATGATACAACACCAAAAATCACCAATTTGAGTCATCACATGACTCAAATCCTCTTTAATAAAACAGATATAATGATATGAAACAATATAAGGTTATTATTATAAAATGCGGTTTTCAGTGAGACTTTTTATAAATAAATACTAAATTTAGAAACCCATGATGGTTTCATAGAGGATTTTTAGTCATATTAATTACTCTTACCTGTTATAGTTGCTTTGTTAATAGAAGGTTGGTTACACATGGGTGATCGTCTGTTTAAAAGAAAAGAAAAAAAAGATATAAGCCTGATAAACTCACAGGTGACTGAATTCTTGAACAATATAACAGAATGTACATTTCGCTGGGACGTTATTTGGGGCTGCAATACTGGGCATTGCCAAAGAAAAAGTTCACTTAGAACAGATATTTCTTTATAGTGTAGAGAGGAACTCACAACTGACCCTGAAACCTCTCTGCAAACTGTGAACTCCAAGAGAGGAATATTTTAGGAATGTACAAGTTCATTAAAAACCTGCCTAATCATATGTAGAGCTTATACCTAGCTTCAAGTTTGGTTTATATACATAGTTATTATTCTAACATGGCTTGCACTGCTCATGTTGTCTGACCTGAAATATTTAAATTTTTTTTTATGATTTTTCACTTTATTGTTTTGCATATAGATTTCGCATATTATTTTGTGTATACCTTTCACAATAATCTTTAGGGCAAATAGCTGAGTGGGCTGCTTTGCCTACTGAAGAAAACCGGAAGCTGCTGGTCTGACATGGCTGCCAAGGGGTGTGTGAATGACGGCAAGCAAGGGCCACACAGGGTCACCATATTCCAACCAAGGAGGCTGGAATTATCTTTTTGCGGCACTGCATAAGCAATGGTAGGCAGCTGTCTTTGGAATGCTAATTACTTCTAAGTTCCAGGGACGCACACTTTGGAGGAAGGAAATGACTCCACTACAAAATTTGCCAGTGTAACTAACGTTAATGTTAACTGTGACGCTGTAACACGATTGGAGAAAGATCATATTTATAATGTCTAATTTATAATCATGAACTCATGTGGATAAGTGGGATATCATTATCTTGGATGAGTTAGGCAGGGTTCTCTGTTCAGATCATGCAAGTAGCTCGCAATGAGCGTAGCTGGTCTGCTCAGTTAGGTTCATTTGCAAGACTCAGGCTCTGCCTGAATGATCATCTTTGAATGATTGACATATGACTAATTTATTGAAAATGATATAAATTGCAGAAAACCACTCCAAGTTTATGCAAGGACAGCAATGCAAGAGCAATTAGTAGACAAGGGGTTTGTTGTCTCAGCTATAAAGTACAGCATCTTCAAGGGATTAATAAATTCATTACTCATCCCATCCTTTATGCAGGTATGGTGACACAGACTGAAATTGGTAACATCTGGTTGTTATTTTTAGTTTACACTTAAAAAGTATCATTGCAAAAAGTTCAGTGGCCAAAAATTTACACTCACTTGCTGGGTGCCCGATCTTGTAAATTGGTTAATGCAGCAAAGTTATTCCGTACAGTACGCAGGCTGGCCAGCACCTGGAACAGAAAAAATGGTTTCAGTCTAAATTTCTGCACAGGTGAGACTAATTTATCTCCACTGTGCTCAATGAAAAAAGAAAGGACATTGCAAATCAACTGTAAAAGGCTTCCAGGGTTGGTTTTTCCGGAGTCTTTGACTATTATTTAACAACAGCATGTCTGTAATACAAGGGCAATAGTTTATTTCTTTTTTTTCCTCATAAACAACTCATTATTTGTTTAAAGACAGACTTACTTGAGGTAGAGGAAAGTTTTTCACAGAATACTACTTAGTTATCTAAAACGACCATAAAAGAATTCGCGTTTGAAAGATAATAGCCCATTCAAGCCTAATACTTCATGCATAAGAAACGATTACAGAATTTTCCATTTGCAGTTCAACCCCCACAAACCTCAAAGGACAAAGGGAATGAGATTGTCTAGACTGCCAGAAAAAATAAGAACGGGTCCTTTAAGGCGTGAAGTTGATTTGGGGACAGGGCAGAAGGTTAGAGTACGACAAAGGTATCACCAGAGTAGGTGGAAATTGTCTGCAGGCTCTTAAAATCTTTGTACGTTGTTGAAAGATGACATAAATTAAGTACTTCCATTGAGGACTTAATTTCATGCAAGACAGCAGCTAGTGGAGGCAGTAGAGGAGTGTCTTCCTGTTATAAGTGGCATGGGCACTCTTTTCTGACGGCAGTTGGAGAAATGCAACAAATTTTGTGCCATGTAAGGATAATAAGATTCACCTCTCCCACTAGGGAGAGGGAGTTCAGCTGCTGTCAGAGAACCATGAGTTTTTTGGAACCAGACTGGGAACGGGAGGAGGCAGCAACACTAATCATTGGCGTGTCTTTGCAGGAGTTGCCCATTGTTGTTTCTCAGCCCAGACTGGGCTGGTTCCCTGGTAAACCTGTCCTAGGAATAACAAAGGCAGGAATGGAAATTTAGGTTCCAGAGGTCTGAGTTGAGGAGGATTCAATCCTCTTTTCACAGCCCCTTAAATTTATACATAAGATAGGAAGGGGGTAGGAGGCTGAAGATAAAAGAAGGATTTCGTGAAAGCTTGGAACAGACAGAAAACATTCAGAAAATAATAATGACTGGCAGTTTTCAAGCTACTGTAGGTAATTCACGAATGAGTTAAGATAATAAACCTAAAAATACATCTTTTGCCTAATTAGACAGTATTCATTTCATTACGCTTTCCTTTCCAAAGATCAGGGGGCAAACTCACATATTTTACATTCAGCACTGAATAAAAATAGTTATATATGCCATCAAATTTGCATGACCAGGTTAGAGTGACACTAACAAATTTGTATTTAGATGTTGGACATACAGAGGTGGAAGTTAGGCAGAAGGAGAAGGGGAAAGAAGATCTTGGAGTTCAGAAGTTCAAAAATGAATACACAAAGAAAAACTACTGAAGTATGAAAATATTGTAAAAGGAAAGAATGAGTTAAGGGTGGAAGAAAAAGGAAAACATAAATGGAAAAAGGTTGGGCCTATTAAGGTAAGACACACACTTTAGTGATTGCAGTCCATCTTCAGTTCTCTTTGGTCAATCTGCCTGGGTTCAGTTTACATGTGCCAGGATGCTGCGATGGCTTGTATGCGTTAGTGTTATCAGAGAAACATATCTAAGTGGCTCCCAGAGCTGTCTTAGGCCATGAAAAAATGTCGTTGTTTTTTCTGGCTGCAAGTTTCTACTCAATAAGCCCTGTTGGACTCAAATGGGCTGTATATTCAGGTGCACTGAGGTCTGGGAGCGTGTACAAGGGTAGCTAGATGACTCCTTACTGAGCAATCTCAGGTACAGCCATGCTTATTAGCTCTGCTCCTGCTGGACCGCAATGAATGACTCTGTACCTGCTGCACTGGGCTGCGTTCCAGAAAGGTTAGTAGGCTAGGCACGACGCCACGTGAAAACATGAACCTACATGGATCTGAAAATACATCATGAAAACATGGATCTGAAATAACAGGATATTTAACACCTGGGGTGCTGGGGAAAGGAAAGCGCAGGGCTGCGAGGTTGCTCAGGGCCAGTTGCGAGGGGAGGCTAATGAGCTTTGCTGGATGCACACACGGGTCTCTGAAGAGCTGCGAGGGAGTTTCTCTATTGTGCCCACCACTACACACCTTGATGAAATTTTTCCATGGAGATATTATGAATCTCTCCTTTTTCAGAAAGCAGACACTTAGCTGTTCGGTTTGTGTGTCCTTCTATTTCTTCTTCCCGTAGGTGAGATAACTGTTTTGTAGGTCTAGGGGTGAAACGTCTGGCATCTGCCCAGCATCCCAGCTGCTTTAGCATACATGCACGCATTTTGACAGTTTCTCCAGGTGAAAGGTGTCCCCTCGTACATAGCAATGAATGTAAAAGTGACAATAACTTAGGCCATTGGCTACAGTAGAGCTAAACAACTTGATTTATTGTATAAAGGTATTAATATTTACAATTCTATTAAACTATAAGTACATAAAATGATGTTTCAGTTTTTCATTAGAATTTGCCTTAAGTGACACTTTCTCTGTCCACAGAGGTTCCACTTGTGATTAATATTTCTAGAGTTAGATTTGTGAGCAAAAAGCAACCAGTCACCTGCAAATCTCTTTATGCTTAATCCTTAAGTAAATAATATTATTTTCAACATCAAGTTATATACAAACAGTTGCAACTGAATAAGAAAAATCAAACATTTTTGATGATAAAAAAGCCTACAGAATTGGTCCTTAAATTTGAAATCACTCAAATGATTTTATTTCAAAAAGCAAAATTCTGCAAATAATTAAATTACAGCAGCTGCTGTATATTACAATATAGGGGACTGCAACTAATAATATCACTGTGGTAGACTCTTTTAATTTTAGCTTACAAAATTCCATTCTGGTAAAAATAGAAAATTATCTTGTCCTGGGGCTGGATTCTATGTAGGGGCCACAGCATGCCACCCTGCCTCCAGTTAACAAATGCAGCTGCACTACCATGGTGATGTGCTGTACAGAAACTGAAATGCTAAAATTGGAACTATTACCACCAGGTGGCTCATGATCAGATGAGACAAGCCTCCTGATCAATTGAAGAAAATATGGATGGTTTGAAATAGCTGGAACATGTATTCCACATGGCATGATCTCCTGCCACCAGGAAGCCCCAAATGTATTAATATGGTACTTTGGCTGTTTGCAACACAAAATAGCATCTACATCATGAAATATTGCCTAGGACGACATTAAAAGGATGGTTTGTATGATGTGTAGACATTGTACTGGCACAAGGGATCCAATTTCTGAAGTCCTGAGTGATGTCCTAACACTGCTAACGTAACTCAGGGGGCTGGGCCCTGTGCTTTGCTGCAGATCCCGTCTGTGAGTGCAGGATTTGCATATTCAAATCATTTTTAGATAAGGGCTGTATTTTTCCTGAGAGTCTGATTGTATGTCACTTCTCTTCTATTAGGCATGTTCTCTCAAATGCATCCCAATTCCACCTTTGTCAGGGAATGTAACGTGATAACTCACCCTGTGAGTGCTCTTTCTCCTATTCACTACAGACAAAAACAGCCGGATTTAAACCACAGGGTTTTGTGCTGAAAAACTAAAAGCTTCCAAATAATCAATTGTGGCCCCTTAGTGCGAGTAGCAATAGCATTCAACTTCTCCTGCTGTAATTGCTGAAGCATGTTCATCAATGCCAACAAGAATACAAAACCGCCCTCAAAGCGAATAGTGTGTTTTGTCCCAGGAAAAAAATATTCATAAATGGGGTGTAATATTTGCTGTTTTTCTAGGCATACTATAACCTGGTTTATTTATGTGCCATGGTTTGTAATAAAAGTTCAGATGACAATGAACATGGCCTCAACTATAGTAAATATTATTGGATTGCTTGACCACCATACAATTTGTATTTTTTCTGTGCGCAAGTGTTAGGGGGTTTATGTTTCCTGAGGAACTAAAACTGGAAGTGGTTTTACTTTTTTTTTCTTTTTTTTCTCTTGTTTTTCCTGTAATTTCTTATCTTCCATTATTGCTGAAATATATTTACCATTTAGGAGATCTAGTATTCTTAGAAAAGTCCCTGGCTTAACCTTCTCTCTGCTAATAAAAGACGAAACTATTCTTGATATTAAGGATTTGATCAGCCAGTGTCTTATGAACACTGTATCTGTTTGCAATATAATTAAATATATAATAAACTATTAAATGAATATTAATTGTTTTAACAGGTGATCATTAGACCAAAGTAACCTGCCTGAAGTTGGCAGTTGTCCAACTTCAGACTGAAGTTGGGCAGTTTATTCTTATTTGAGACAGCTATGTAACTCAACTTTTCTATTTCCATTCACCTTCAATCACATATGAGTTCCAGATTTATTTTTCCCCACTGTAGTTACACTTGCATTCCCATCTATTACAGGATAAAACCTATCATCATGAGTTCAACGAATATCAATGTTAACTTTTCATACATGACAAGACAGCTCTATTGCGGAAAAACTGTGGAGTTTCAATCTAAAGTATATAGACTTTTGAGCAAGTATTTTATAAAACAGAATCTGAATGGAAAAATCAAACAAATAGAGATGGTTTTGTAAAGGAAAATAAGTATTCTGGGTAAAACTTGTCTTGCATCTAAACATTACCTTGTATTGAATGCATAAAAGATGCTCAAAGGCAACATAGTGGAGGTAATTATAAAAAGCAGGAGAATAACAGAACGCAGGTTTGTCTTCATCATGACTTTCTGCTGCAGTATTTGAAAAGAGATCAGTCAAAGGTGATAAGCGTGTTGTTGCACTTCAGATAAACAAAAAGCATTAAAAAAGAGATCTACGTAACAGAGTAGGAGGTTTATGACTTTCTGTTTAGACAGCTTTTTCCTGTTTCAGGCAATATACCTTACATAATATTAACAACAGAAAACAACTGGTTTGGCCATTTGGCCTTCAAATTGCAAGGACATGTGAGAAATATGGCAAAACTGTGCCTACCTGAGCAAATGGCGTCACAATCAAGTCATCTCCATGTCTGAAAAAATGAGCAGAGTTGCAAGTTAGGTATTAGTGAAAACTTATCTCATTGCTTTAACAGAAAGAAAATCAGATTTTACAATGCACTATAGGTAACTCCAATTTTATTCTTCAGCAGTTACTCACTACCGCTGCTTTAGACACCCTTTGAAAAATAAACACCAACTTAGTGATTGCCCAACTGCCTGGCGTGTCTATGGGACGGCTGATGAACCAGCCCATTTCGGTGCTGCAGGCTGGGCAGGAAGCCGACCGCCTAGGACTGATCTGCAGAGATTTCACCACAAAGGATGAAGGTGAAAATACAGATGCAACCCCATGAAGGGTTACCAGCAGGTTTGTGAGCGCTGGACAGGGCAAGTAAGTGCAGACAGCTGGGCAGTGCATCGCAGATGAATAAAAACCTGGTAAAACTTTCAAAGTGACTCACACCTCTGTAGCTATAGGGGGTGTGACCATGTGTGTACTGTTGCTGTGGCAACCTCACCCACGCCACTGGGTGAGGTATAGAAAGGTGCCCGGCGTGATGCATTGTAGGGGAGAAGGGAGGGAGGGAAAGAGGGGCTCCATTTCAGCACCGAAAGCTGCCACTTGAAACCATTTCCAAACAACAGTTTTGTAAATACAAGTAGGCTGAAGGGCTGTTGAGCTTAAGAGTAGCATCTGTACAACTGAGGATATGGAGTCACACCTCTCCAGGTCTCCACGGGGACAGGAAATACTTGGAGTTTTCAGTGATCTTATCTAGTATAAGGCAGCAATCAAGATGAAAAGACATTTTCCAAAGTAAAAAATACAACATAACTCCGTTTTTAATTCTCCTGTATTTTCCTGCAGTGAATTTATCATGATGAACTACAAGTTGCAGCTTTCAGCAAAAATTACCACTCCTTTGGTGCTATTTTAATCTTATTTAAGTTTAAGCATAAAATGCGAGTATTTAACAATAAATTTGGAGTCCATCAAAATCTAATCAGAAAAAGACTTTCTGATAAATGAAGAAATTTGATTTGCATTTGAGTGGCTACAACATCATTCCTATATATTGTCCAAAAGACAGTAAAGTTTTTGCAGGTATTGCAAGAACCTAATAAAAAAGCAGCAAGCACAACCAGAGAGCCTGTAAGAACAAAACAAAACTCCCCAATATTCAAAAATTATCATAATGCTTCATATCTGTGTCACTGTTTTTACTACCATCTCTTTTATTTCTGTTAATTGAAATAGAGAAATGGATTTTTACAGACCCTGTGCTTCCAGAGTCTGAACTTTTAACAAGGTCTTTGCATGAGTAGTTGGTATAAGGTGTTGCTTCAAGTGAAATCACAGTCCTAGCCTGTCTGGAAAGCATGTAAGCCTGATCCTCACACCAGCAGAAGAAACATGGTACCATGGGAACAACTCAGAGGCTTTAATCACCCAATAAAGCCAAATCAAATCAGTTATTACAGACACCATGAATCAGCCCAGGGTATTAATGGGGCAGTTAATGACCAGCTGGGTTTAGTACGTCTTCACGTTTTCATTTTGTCATGAAAACTTCAGGAAGTGCCCTAGACTATCATTTCTGATCAGTATTGCTTAATGAGTTAAACTGCTAAACAAAGGCTTCAGCAGAAGAAAAGACACATCCATCTTTTCCTTTTCTCTCTTGTTCTCCACTTAAACAGCCATAGTGTGAATATGTACGCTACCTCACTTCCAGAAAAATTATGCTCTTTCTCTTCAAACTCTGTGAAATGGTATTATCTGCTGTGTGACAGCTGGCTTACTGGTTCCTCTCAAATCTGTTCATTGCTTTCCTTTTACAAAGAATACTTTTACTATTTGGGTATAGCTACTCCCTTTTCTCTTCTGTTTTGACACTTTAAAGAGGCATAGCTGTGTAGAGCAAGGAATCCTGTGTTAGTCATCTGAATGACTTCTGCAAAGATGGAAGAACCTAAAGCCTCAAGTAAATTATTTGCCAGTCTTCCTCACGTCTGCCCACTTTATCTGTTACTCAGGTTGTTTAGGCAAAAAGCAAACAAAGGGTTGAGCAAATTCTTAGAAATGAGTGTGGGCTTTTTGTAAGTGATCATATTCTGTACAGAACTGTATCTAAAATAAATACATAAACACATTTTTTACTGATCTAGTCTATTTCCTATATTTGTAAATGATGTAGGGGCAGAATCCTGGAGATGAAAAGTTTTACAAGTAGCAGCGAGACTGGTCAAAGAAAGTATTAAATTGTTTCTACCTGTAAATAAGGCAGGTGGAGCTAGTTCTTTCTAGCAGCACAAGCATCTGTCAGTGCCAAACACTCTGAATGCCCAACATATGATATAAATGCACAAAATACTCATCAGTGCTTCAAACTTCCAGGCAACTGCTACAACACAGTTATTAACTGTCAAAATGCAGACTGGGAAAACTATGAAAATAGGGTGGTCTTTCTTCTCACCATCTCTTGTGGGCTTCCTTACTGGAGGTCGTACTTTCTTGCCCTTTTTTCCATTCAGTGCCCCTGTTTGCCACTCCTTGAATGCTGAGGCACTTCTCAAAGGCAACAAATACATGTTTCTGGGCTTTCTGCCCTGGAGGTGTTTTTTTTCTTTTCTATAAAATAGCATGACGCCACTCCTCTTATTTTCAAGCTTCATTCTACTTGAGCTCTTGCTGGACTGCATTTCGTTGGAGAACACCGATAAAATACTGTAGCTTATTTTTGACGGGAGGTGTTACTAAATATTAATTTAATGCACCAAAATCAACCCAGGATTTAATTTTCACTTTTCAATGCCCCTTGTGTCAAGAGCAACAATTACAGAAATTATATTTATTTAGGTGAAAGTGTGATACTGAAAGTACAGGTATCCACAGGTTTCACAAAGCAGTTTAGCATGCACCAGACCCACTTGGACAAAAAAAGCAATTGCATAGTGTGGTGAGTAATCTTTAATCCATACTGGGTCAGGAAATTTGGAAAAGGTGAGAGTGCTCAAAAAGGGAGCAGACATGTCTACAGTAGCTGTGTTGTTTTTTTTTTTTTTCAGATGATACAGAAACTAACAGATGATTCTGTCTGGATTCTGGACAGGATAGCGCTGCACATCTATATACAGAAGCAGCAACAGGGTGTGTAAACCCTGTGCAATATATCACAGACTTCTAAATATAGGCAGAGCTGTTAACCTTTAAGGTTAGAAGAAATTGTTCACATCAGTGTTAAACTCCGCTAACTAGAATGTGTGGCATACTTGTTCACATCTTCAATTTTCAAAGGAAAGACAGATTTGAAAGCAGAATAATTTTCACATAGCCCTGCAATTTAGAATGATCAAATCCACCACCACCAGAAAAGACTGCTAAAGCACACAACAGTCCATTTCAGATAAATTGCTGCTACATAAAACACAGGCCAAATTTCCATTAGCAGATCAAAGATTATATAATACATTGCAAGTTATTTACCATGCTAAAGAGATGAAACCTGGCCTTCTGCAAATTTTCTAGGTTTTCCTTCCTAACCTTTTCTATGGGACATACTTGAACTCACCTCATATAACCTATAATGGTCCCTACCCTGGAGAAGAGATAAAAGTGCTATGCTAAATCAGAAGTTGGATGAACCTGTTCAGCTGACTGTTGCCACACAAAAAGTATAAAAATTTTGCTTCCTTTCCTTAAGATTGGCATTAATTTGTCTCTTCTATCCCAATTACAGGACAGTTATTAACTTTGTCCCCCAAAAGGAATTTAGAGATGCCTGCATGGACAGAGAGAAGCAGGCAAGAAGATGAACGCAAGGAGAGAAAAAATGACTGCATAACCTTTATTTCAATTAAGTTGTGAAAATTTAATATAATCATCTAATAAGAGGAATAGCTAGACAGACATTATGCAGACCTGCTAGGATACAGTTGAAAAAGAAAGGGTGGATTTTTAATGTGGGCAGAAAAAAGTCAAAATAGCCATCAAAGAGAAGTGAGTTCCAGACCTTAAAGACCACTAGAAATGTGAATCTGCACTTGCTAGTGTGGAGCTTTGCAGAGAAGCTCCAGGATTAGGTTTATCTTCGTGAAGGCCGTAATAAACTCAGATTAAGACTTTCTAGACACACGTGAAGAATACCAAGTGAGTGATCTTGAGGACATGCGTTGCAGATGGGAGACATAAACAGGATAAATAAAAACTCTGTCTAAATAGAGAGGGGGAAATGTACAAAACATATTTACACCAAATTGACACATACCTTTTTATAGACAACGTGTGGTCAAAATAAAGCTCCTGGTTAATCTTTATACATTTTTTATAGCATAAATTGTAAGAGTAGTGGAAAGAATCTTGATGCTTTGTATCAGTTTAAAGCATATTCATACTAGTTTGCCACACTCCTCTATTTGAATGAAAAACTCACTTATCTCCCCAGGACAAGTACTGCCTAAGGATGCCAGTCAGGCTTTAAATCCAACTGGCATAGTCTGTGTTGGATTCTCCAGCTACAAACTTGGGACATAGCCTATTTAAAGAATAAGTCTCGCAACAGACTTTGGAAAAACCGTAGAGGACAGTGGCTGTCTGGAATCCCTGCACTGTGCTCCACAGCAAGAACTAAGGCTTTTGTCACATTGTCACAAGAATTGACTCAATTTTTACAGAGTTGTTTTGGGGCTTTTTTTTTTAAATATAGAAATATAGCAAACATAAAAGCAAGGGAAATCCATACTGTCTACATACAATGTACAAAATGGGAAAGAAGATGAACACGAAAGTAGTCTTGTATTGGAACCAGAAAATCTATTGCAGCCTCCTTTTTCAGTGTAAACATCTAAATTTGGATTAAAGATGACATCCACTCATTTCTGTATGCAAGACTGATTCAGACTTACTGTTCAATAACATGCTATAAATACAGCTTAGAAGAGACATGAATGTTTTGTTTGCACATATGCTGGAACACTAATAAACCACGTGCAAAACCACAAGTGGAGAACAGAGAGTAACAGGATAGTTTACCCTAATTCCTAGGATTTCTTTTTTTCTGTCCCAATAACATTTTATAGGTGAAGCCAAATAAACACACAAGAAATATATGAATTAGGTATGCTGAAAATATCTGTGTTGCTCAGACTCAGATTTTAGCAGATTTTTAGGTTGCACTGTGACACAGTAATGGGAACATCATGTAATGACACTGGCTGGCAGAAGCTGTGCTCTAAGGACAGTGAGCAGGAGGGGTGGCTGCTGCTCCAGTGCAGTATCTTGCACTTTATCATCATCTGCATTTGGAGAATCCAAATGGGTTGGTTTGTAACACTGATTTTGTGGAGTCAGAAATCACAGCACTCCAAGTTAGTTTATTCTGCAGGAATAGTGCTTAAGTCATGTCATGTCAATTTCTAAAGACTTTGAAAACAATTTTCTCATTCTAATTTAACATAGCCCAGGCCTGGTTCCAAAAGCTAAGGCTGACTGGGGACAAGAAGCACCTCTCAATGTTGTGCCCACATTACAGAGTGGGACAGAAACTAGCTTACAGCTTTTCCCAGTCAGTGGGTTTTCAGTGGTTTGCATCTTATTGAAAAGCTGAGCACCATTTGGGGGATGATCAGGCATCTAAGGCAGGGGCTAAAGACTGCGACACTGTGAGCAGGTTGTGATTTAGGTTTGAGAGAGCGAGCAATTGAAATTATTGATGGAGTCATGAGGTACAGAGGAGGGGGCTGTTTTTCCCAGAGCTTTTCTTTATTTCTGGGAACATGCACCTTAAAGAGTTTTTTAAAAGGCCTACTTGAAACCACTTGTTTTATCACACAGTAGACAGAAATTAGACCCTGAATGAAGCAGATTCTTGTCAGCTATTGTCTGAGAGTTTTTGAACACTACATTTTTCTGTAACACCATGCAGTTCTGTCCTCATGATACTTATTTCTAATACAGCAACAGAGCTAATTAGTCAAAAGTATTGCTGTAATATTGGGACTTCTGGAGAATTCAATCTACTTATTTTGAGTGAGCTTAACCAGATTGAAGAGGATTGGCTCAGAAAAGCCGCAGTCCCTGAGAAGTGCATTATCCCAGCGAAAAGAAAGGTTGGTTATAGTAATTCTCCTTGGACTATCTAACTAATCAAGTTAGACTTAGGAAGACACACCTAAGGGAAAAACCCTTTCTCCAGCATAAATATCGTGGGCAAATACTGCAGATACAAGTGTTTCCAAACGCACCGATTAACTTCATCCGGAACACAAATCATGTTACACTACCAGTAAATTGATGAAGAAAACAGTACTTGGCTGCCTTATGATCAAAGATCCAAAACAAAGCGCAAAACAAATATGGATTATTACACAAGGCTAACGCACACCAAGATATGCCACAAACTAATGTACCTGGAGCTTTCCAGGTACAATGGATATTTTGCACAAGAAAGTACTTTCTTTTTTCAAACCACCTTTTTAGCATCTCAGTTCCTGAAGATGCACTTTATGAGGTTTGAAAGAACCCTTTGAATACTTGGAGTCTGCTTGGTAGAATTCACCAGTGTTAGGTTACCCAAACTACAATCTTACTTTCAAATCAACTCCATTAGCACCCAAGGTGAGGAACTCTCTCAGGACTTGGAAAGACAGAATGATCATATCCATTACATGCTAAAGGACTGCAAAGGAACAGTGAATACAAAGGTGCTTTTAAACGAGTACTCCGAGATTTAGTCCAGCCAGTATCACGAAGTATTATCTGGTTACCTGTGTACCTGACTGTGCATCACCAGCATCATATCACAGCACCTGCACTTCTGAGCAGACTAGAAACAAGAGACTTTGCTGGGTGACAAGGGCAACTAACTACTCCTCAGTGACGGTGATCTGAACCAAGGCCTATTGAATCCAGAAGCTTCATTGCTGGATGGGCTGGAATCAGAATTGGCTGACTAACTCAAAGAATGGGAAGTATTACTATTTTTCCCCATTCCGTATAACATGCTATAGGATCTCAAGCTCCTTCTGTCTCCCATAGATATCTCCCATAGCACCTTTGCAACAGTTCAAGGAAGATCAAGGCCTGTCATGTAAGACCCAGCTGCTTCCTTGCTTGGGAAGCTTAAACATTTTCCAAAGAGACTGTCCTCGCACACCTGACTTCAGTAATCTGCCTGAGGAAATCATGAAGGTACTGATGTAGTGGGCCATCGCAGAAGGATGTCACCATGATGCGCAAGATACAAAACCACAGGTCAACTCAAGAAATCACCTGTATCAAATTGCCCCAAACAGCCACCAAGCTTCAACACTTTAACCTTACCATGATATAGCAGACCATTTAGAAGACAGAAGAATGGTGGAGAACTGTGAGCAACCGCCCTGAATTAAGTCTGACAGAGAATTATTTGGTCCTAAAGAGAAACAGAGTATGGCCTTGCCAGAGCGTTTCACTGGCATAGGTGGTTTTCCTTCTAAAATCAGAAGGTAGTCTGCCTGGGAGTCACTGAGATGGTGGCAAGGGAAAAGCAACTACTGCAGTGCGGGAGTTTGGTTTGTGTGTTGAAGAAGGATGTAGGACTTTGAAACAGAAAAGAGCCAAACTCAATAAGAAGAGTCCAGGCCAATTTAGCCGTGCCATTGTTGGACTGTTCATACAACAGACATCATCATTTACCTCTAAGCAAGAAGGTAAAAGAAACAAGCATCAGTGACTAAAGGATAGGTTTGTTTTCTGCTCAGGTTAGAGAAAATTAATGAGTGGGTGTGCACACATTACTGGAAGCAATCGTGTTAGTGCAGCTTAATGAGTTACTATTAATCAGTTTTTATTGCATTAGCTGACACACATAAAATCTTAGCTTGTTGCAAAAGAAAATAAAATGCGTTACCTTGAACTGCTTTTAAGCAGTAGACATGCAAGTAGGCTTGCTTGTCCCTGCCCCATATACTTAATTGTTGAGAACTTAGCTGATTGTGTTACTTCTGAAGAATAAGAATACATGACTTTCCATATGAATCTCCTACTGATGCAGGCTGAAAGATTTCCTCTCTAAAACAAATGAGAGCAGAGCTGCTGAGAAGAGCACCTACTCAAGATGGCTTACCAACCTAAGCAAGCTTGCTCTCAGCTAGCCACAGGATGATTGTCTCAGCTTCAAGGTTTAGGGGTCCCCTAACCAAATTCAAAGGCCCCTAAATGTATATATATAAGAAGAAACAAGAATACTTCAAGAAAAAGAAGGCAAAACCATCAGAATTTCAGTTTGTGTGTTTTCAGGGAACAAACTCTACAGCTGACATGGCATCAGTGCCATTGCAAGCATACTGAGCGCTGTTTGTGCCCCGAGGGGAGAAACAAGAGCTAATGTTCTTCTGGGCTGTGAAATATATTCAGCCTGTGCATGTAGGTGATCACTGAGCTGGAAAAACAGTCTAAGAGGCATCCCCAAAAACACTCAAATCCCTCTTTACAAAATTCCCTTTCTCCACACTGCTCCCATCCTTCAGTACCACATGCACAGGTGTGTACAGAAAAAACACACCCAACCTCCTGCCCTTCCGCTGCAGATTTGTCTAGCAAGCTCAGGGATGAGTAGTGTTGTGGTGCAGCTGTAATCCCAGCTAAGAATCAGTTTTGGTACCATGTTTTTAATAACATACCACCTTTGACTGAAGAGTTTTAAGAATTCTGTCTGCTTTGATTAGCACAGGAGCAATAACTTGTCATTTGGTTTCAAACACACATTATTTCCAGAAGAGGGAAAAATACACCTGACATGTTAAAAGTGTTTGAAGGGGAAGTGATGTGTTTAACAACTGAGAGTTACATTTGGAAAAAGATTAGGTTTTAGCATGCAAACGTAAAACCAGTAATGATTCTGTATTGTCTGAACATAAGGTAAAATAAACTTGCATTTTTTTTAAAAAAATCCTGATTCAACAACCATATTAAGACATATTAGAACACCCTAGAACCTCCTGAATTAAAGAGCAGATAAAAAGAAACCTTCTCAATGTGAAAATATTCTCTTCTTGCTTACCACATAACTGATTCCCTATCGACAATGAAGTTAGCACAAACTTATTATTTAAATTTAAGCAAACTAGATATTACTGAGTTCTTTGTTTGGATTCCATTTGTGAAATGTCCATAGCAACTGGAAAGGACACTGTGGTATTTTTTCAAAGTATTTCAATTTATAACTCACAAAATGACTTTAAGTGACTTACTAATTACTGAGCTTAATTTAAGCTGCAACCTGGAGATTTATTCCATTTAAAAGATCTTAAGAACAAAAAAGCAAAATCCAATGAAGCAAAATATTGGCCTATTTTTTCTAAAGCCATGTAAGTACATTTATTTCCATGGACAAGTGAATGCCTCAAGCAACTTAATACATTTTTTTTTCATTTAATATTGTTTACAAGCTGAAACACATAGAAAATACATCTTAATTTTTATTTTTTTTAAAGCAGGCTGGACTTTGAAGTTTAACTGGCTCTTTTCAGTCAGTAATATCTATGATACAGTAACATCACAGATTCTGAGAAAAGAACCCGATAAAACATGAGGAATTTCAACAGCAGTTTATCTGGAAAGAAAGACAATTATTTCTAATTTGTTAAACTGATGTACAATTACTCTGCTCAATAACTGTATGTCTTTTCTGCTCTCCTGGAGCAGAACCTTTCAGGGAATACATAACTTCAAGATGCATACATGTAACATTTAATCAATGAATACAGACATTTCTGGCTCACAAACAGAAGAATGAGCTGTATCACTAACAATTTAGTTCCCTGTTCTGGATGAGAAAATACACCCCCATTTCATTATATTATCATCATATAAAAGGTTCAGGTGAACATTATTAATTGTCCAGGTTTGACATCTTTGTCTGCCATTATTTTAAATTACATTCTCTTTATGAATCTGATCCAGCTTGAATATAATGCAATTCTTAAAAAAGCTGGGCTGTCTGGAACTGGGAAACATGTGTGAATTTGCCTCAAAAATTCTCTTCTCTGGCAGTTGTTCCACGTGCCAGTTAAAGGGATATCTCAGCCTGCTTGCAGCTTCGGGTCAGGACCAGACCTGCCAGTCACTGACAAACAAGGGAATTCCCTGCCTTGGAATTTCCCTTTATCTAAGGTAATATTTGCAGCCAGAATAATTCTGTTACTCTATTCTATGCAAAATTGCAGATTATTTTGGCTTTATTTGGGAAGAAAGTACTCACAGAAATTAAAAATTCCACAACTATTTATCCAGCTGTTGAAGAAGGGGATAATTCACTCTGACAAAAAAACCCAAATCTCATTATGCCAGTATCCATGTTTATCAGACTACAGAGGCTCTTTTTGTTCGAAAGTTCGGGATTGAATAATAAAAGAGAGGATTTTCTTTTTTCGTAAACGTGGAGCCAAGGTTTACAGATGCATTCAAATACAGTCTATAAAGCAGCATGTTCTGTAAGAGGAGGCAGGGTAATAACGTAGCTACAGGGAAAAAAGCCTGGAGTAAATTGCATCTTCTTGACATTTGTTTCACCAGGGACAGCAGCAGAAGGCATTGGCAGAGTAGCAGTAGGCTGGCCAGTTTGAGGAATGGGTGTACTGGTGACCATTTCGCCATGCAGCAGATCACCAGGCCAATGGCCCTGCAGTCAGTTCACTGCAGTCAGTGTTCCCTGGCTGGCTTCTGGTGCTTAAAAGATGGAAGCAAGGTTTAATAGAAATGAGCAGATTTTGTGTAATTATACCAGTAGAGCTTATACTGATATTTCACCTGATTGAGGAAACAGTTCTGAGCCTCTCTAAAGAAGCCCATAAAGCTACTCACACCAGCTATTTTTTTACTCAGTGAGGATCAGCTGGCCAAGTCCTGGAAAGACCAGGATGTTGCCTCTGAGCTGTGTTCTCTGACCTTGTGAAAATGGGAAGAGGGTAGGCTTAAGGAATGATTATTGTCAAATACTTTTTCCCCTAGATATATGCAGAAGGCATAGCAGAGCTCAGACAGACTTCTGGGCCAAGAGTGTCTTGGTCCTCTGGTCTGCTGCTTCAGGAACACAGGGGGACCACGCACGCTTTTCTCCCTTTAGAGTGGCACTTAAATCATGGGCTCTGCCCTAGCCAGTGAACGGCTTATTGGCTTCTTCCTGGTGTTTGTGAGAGTGCTAATGATTTCACTGAAGAATCCATTTTTTAACCTAGTTAGAGAACTGGTTTTTGCTGAAACAGAGATTGTCCACAAATTCGATCTCATGCGTTCTTAATCAAAGCAGTGATCTCTTAGTGAGAAAGACATAAAAAGTGTCACCACTGCCACTTCTGTCTGCATTTGCTAGCTTGGTGCAGCAATAGCAGTTCAAACAGGTGAGCATTAACTAATCAGGTCACCTCTGCAAGACACCCACATTCAAAGCTCCCACCGGTGCCTTAAAATGTAAACCTGACAGTTCTTCCAGTACAACACTGATGACCTCTCCTCTTTAAGCAGGCCTCTGTTCCCTTTTTCCCCAGTGTTGCGACTGTGCTGTTGGGCACTTCCCACCCACCCCNTCCTCTTTAAAATTGTTTTCCTCTCTGTTTTCCACAGATCCTGCCCTGTAATTCCTCACATTGGCTCACTGATCCTCACTGCCTTGCTCATTCTTACTTTTGTTATTTTTCTCTTGCACATCCTCATCTCTCTGGTGGAAATCCCTTAGCCAGGCTTCACAATGCACCTATGCCCTTCTGCCTCGGACGTTGCATCTTCCGGTCTAAACCACCTGCTTCTCCAGGTGACAACCTTGAATAGCTTTTTCTCATCTCCTTCTATCACCTCCTCCATGTTCTGCTTTTTTCCTCTCTAGGACCATGCTTTTTCTTCTAAGAGATAATTGGGGAAAAAAAAAAAGTTACTGACTCCAACTTTTTTTATTTGTTTTTTCTTTCTTAGCACACAGATGCTTTTTCTGCCCCTTTCAGTGCCGTAACTGCACCCACATTTGTCCCACTAACCTTCCCTCATCTAAGCAGCCTAGCACTCATCCTTTCTTTTATTCTTTTCCTTAGCTAACCTGGCTCCTGGCTTTAAAATGTATTTTAGTCTCTCTGATTTTAAAAAACTTTCCACCTCCCTTTCTCTGCCCTTGTTTCTGTGACTTCCCGTCTCATCACACTAAATAAAACTTCCTTCGGCTGCTCTGTGAGGTTTACGACTTTGGGCATAGAGACACATGTTGCACCCTCTCCTGGGGACAGTATTTGACTGTATTAGCCTCATGGTTATCACCTTATACTTCGGCTTCAAGTTGTTTGTGGCAGAGCCCATCTTTTCATCTTGGGTTTGGAAAGAACTGAGCGTGACTGTGTTCCCCCTTCCTCAGCTGGAGCTCAGAGCTACTGCCGCCACAGTGCGAATAATAACTAAGGAGAGAATGACAAATACTACTTTAACACTGCCATCCACTGGCTCTCTTTGATCATGACACTCCATATTTGACTAAAATCTCGAAGTTTTGCTTTTGTTTCATCTGCTGCTACTGAAGTGGAATGTAATACTGTAAGCACAGTATTTGAGAGTAATGGAAGTGACAGACATCTTTATGTTATACTCCTTCCAAATAAAAAATGCATGCCTTTTGCTTTCTATTTTGCTTTACAAAGTGAAATATTGAGGTCGGCAACTCAAGTACTAAAGAATCAGGTAAATTGTTATGTACAATTAATTCCTCTGCATTGCCTGAATGATGTGTATGTTTTGTAATATATTTTTCTCATGAATAAGAAACATGTAATACTTAAAATTAAGCATGTAGATAGATGCAAAAGGGAAATAGTATAATTTGGGAGTAATCTAAAATTTGTGTTATACTTCCCTTGACAACACTTCTGGCCTCCACCTTGTTTAGGAATGTCCTGAACCAGAGTGGTTTCTCTATCTTAATAATCTTCAGTGGGTTTCCTTTCCATGACCACATCTAGTTTCTCCTTGAACCCTATATAAAGAGCTTTGCGATATTTTTCTTTTCCTTGCTAATTTATCTTTTTAAACTTTTCCCTCTTTAATTCCTTAGTTGTCTTTTACTTCATTTTTGCAATATAATCAAGATTATTATCATTAGGTTAACAGATATATGATTAATATTCCATGGTTAGGACAACTTGCCTTTTACATTTCTTAATATGGTCCCATCCTAGACAGTGGCAAGAATATTTACCGTAGTACAACAGCTCCTCTGTGATGGGACACTGTGAAAATCTATCCAGATGTGAGGTCCAATAAAGTTTATACACTGATGTGTTTTAAGAAAATTTTGAAAGGAAGAATAGATACAAATATCCCAAGGAAAAAGTGTGCTCAGTGTTTCAGTAATTAAATCATTTATCCAATTTGCTGCCATGTGCTGAAATATTAGCCAGAATTCTAGGAAATGCAGAAGTGGATTATGAGTTCAAGGATGGAGCACTAATTGAATTCTTAATTGAAATGACTCATCTAAGCAACACAGTGACCTGGCTTGCCTCCCTGAATGTAAAAGTCTTTCCAAATGCTATCCTGGCACAGGTGCCACACTAAAAGTTTGACTCTTATCCATCTAAAAGAAAGGTTATCTGTCAGAGGAAGATGTGCGGGAAGGGGGTCACCATTTGCAAGTGAAATGTGTTTTTCCTTATGACAAGGCAAGATGGATTGGTCTTTTTCTCACTCATTTTGCCTCAACCAAAAGTGGTCACACTGGGCACAAAGTTTGCTAAGTACTTCGACCTACAGATCTTAACTGAGGCATGAAACTTACACAAACCTCTGTAAAGGCATGAATTTTTCTAATCTTGACATTTACATAGGAAGAAAGGTATAATTAGATGGACAAATCGACATTTCAAAAAATGATAAGTAAGCTGAAAATAGGACTTTTCAACTATAATGACTGGAAGTTAACTATCAGGTGAAATTTCACTCATTATTATGAAAACCTTTTTCCTTTGTTGCGCTTACTGACTCTGTTTTTTTTAAAAAGAGAACATTGATTGGGTTTTGCCTTATTAGAAAACTTTTATACTAGTTTATATTATTTATATTAATATAAAATGTACATATTTTATATTAATCCAAGATTTTTAATGCTTTAGACTTTCTTGTTCACTAGAGGGCTCTTACAAGCCTGGTCCTTTATTTTAGTGATTTATAATTGAACCATAAACACCTACTTGGCAGTGAAATTTGCAGCAGATGAGGCAAACAAACAAAAAACATTAGTTATTCTTAATTTCTACTACTTACAAGTGACTAGAAACTAGGACATTTAATATTATTTTAGTGTCTTACCAATAAACAGAGATTTGCATCTGACTTCCACTACCTATGCAATTTAGGGTCTACACATACTTGAAAAGTATGATCCTTGAAAAGTATGATCCGCTAGCGGAAAATACGCACATCACAGAAGAACAGTGAGAGAGGATAGAATAACTTTCCAAAGGTCTTTTGTTAAAATTTTGCCATTTAGTTAAAAGGGTATTTGAAATAATTTTGCTTCTCTTGATTTTATTAATTTTTGTCCGCTGGTGCAAATAAATGGAATCTTTTTCTTAAGAATATTAAGAAGCAGAAATTGAGTTTGTATCACTTCTCTGGAAAATAACTTATTCTCCAGGAAATCAGAATTTTCCCTAGTGTTTTGATCCACCAGTATTGACTGGCTCCATTATTCTGTCAAAACTAATAGTGTATAAACACATCAAGTACACCCTTATATCATGACTTTCAGAAAATTGCAGAAACAAGTACAAGCTTCTTTGAAGAAATAAACAAACAGTTATCCATGACTTCAGTAGCATAAATGATTACTGCCTTTGATTTTTGAAAGACATTTCTTGTGGCTGGAAAAATCTTAAGACAGAGGACAAAACATAGGCTAAAACCAATTTATAATGTACTTACATGTCACTGGCAATGGAGGAGTTCCTGGACATGGACTTTGGAGAAAGGTCATAGTCACTGTCTGACCGGTAAAGGAAAGACTCCCTACGTTGACTGTGGACAAAATTTGCCTGAAGAATTAGCCCTGATCCAGGGCTTGTCATGGGATCCAAGGGACTTCGTCCCGATGAAGTACCATTGTCTACATCGAAACTGCAAAAGGAAAGGAGAAGAAATATTTATGCCATTGATATAAGAATTTTGAAAGTAATAAACACTCTTCTGACAAATTTATCACTAGGTAGTTGCTTCTTGATAAAAATGGGGAAATAAAGACCTGGTCAATTTCACTGCTAAGCCAAAAAACAAGGCACACAAGAAATATACTTTAAATTTGCTGATAAAACAAAAAGAACAAGTCTAAAGGAAAATAAATTTTGTAAAGAAAACCCCCACTATTAGGAATACAGTAAGCCTTATGCTTCTCTGCATGTAGAGCATCCATGTGGAAAAATGATGTTTCATTGTTTTCTTCCTCAGGCCCATCTCTCATGAGCTGGACCCTCATTATCTTGTCTCCCACTGTTAAGGCAGTGGAAAGCTCTTATGTTAACAAGCACCCAACCCTAATATTTCATTACTAGCCAAAAATTTCAAGAACATACTTTGTCTTATCACAATAAACAAAGTCCTGGGGTGGAACTAAGGCGTATATGTATGCTTGGACACATTTGCATGCATTAGAGTTGCTGTTTTAAAACAGATCGGAGAAATGAGATCTCTGCTTACAACAGAAGTAAGTAAGAAGTAGTGCAACTTCTTTGACCATTCGTGTCTTTGAACTACACAGTTTAGATCCAGCACTTCTAGTTGTTGCATTAAAAGTGGTAAACAGGCTTATAATTCCTGGGGAACACTGCCGTCATGAGAGGCTGAAGGGTAAAGGGAGAGAAAGAAAGACAAGGAAAGAAAAGATGCAGTTCCACGTCACTGGTGACGTTTCCACAAAGGGCTTTGAAAATCAGTGCAAAGACCTTGAATGGGAGCCTGCAATCAATTAGAAGCTCGCGCAGGAAGGGCAGTGCTGGGAGAACATGCTCATGGCAACCCGCGTTGCTTAGCAGCCCAACAGCTGCGTTTGGTACCGTACGGAGTCTTTTGGGAGCATGTGGCTCAGTTTTTAGACTTAACATGTTGTGATGTGCAATCTCAGGGGTGAGATCCACAAGTGTGTGGATTAGCAAGATCATGTCTCCATCTGATGGGACGGAGCACGTTTTATCCAGCTAGAAGTGGAAGGTGACTTTTGTTTCCCTAGCTGGCTGTGTCTCCATAAAACCAAAGACCAGTTTTAGTTTTACAGCATAGTAAGGAAGGCGTGCATGAGACCTTGGCTTGTAACTACTTGGGCTCATTTGCCAAACTAATAGGAATTTAAATAACGCTACTAAAGCATTTAGGAATGAGGGATGATCAGAGGATCTTTCACATGATTTTTTTAAACATTTGTAAAAGTTAGCGTCATGTATTTGTAATGAACCCATTTAAAGTACTCATTTTGGAAAAAAGTGTTCATGTGAAGGACACCCACTGGTTTTCAGTTATATCTAATGACAGCAGAAGAGAAAATATTCGGTACCTGTCAGCTGTTGATTAGACTTCAGCCTAACACAGGTGACACAGCAGGTACATGCTACTCTCTACACTTACTTGTTTCTTGCTGTTATCTACCACTGACCTAAGGTGGTAGTGAGGTTTTCTCTTTAATGTTTTACTGAAGTGACAGCATTCCCATGGCCTTTTTTTCTTTGTTAAATGAACTAATCAAAGAAACATATATTGCCTATTTTGACAGCGATGCACATTGCCTAGCACAGACTGGAGCTTGCTTTTGTGGTTTTTTTCATTGTTTGCACATATTCCTGGAACTGCAAGTTTTCTGCTGCCCTCAGACTATATTATTTATTTTGTATTCACTTTTCACAGTTTGAATATAGAAAAGTAAAATTTGTTTCATTTGTAAAAAACCCCACAAAACTACTCAAAAAACGGTATCAAACTTCAAGAAATCTTAGCAATTTAATCCTCTTTTCACTGTAGTTTTCAGAAAAATTCACTGTCAGTAAATCCTCAGACATACACTTCTTCCCAACTTAGATTTCTTTTCATTATGCCTGAATACTTTTTCTGTGTCCTCCAATGTGCTACTACTACATCACATTACCAATCTCAAACTAACAAAGCTTAATCTGTAAGACATCAAATGAGAGTTCTGCCTGCTAGGTGATCTTGGACAACGCAAAACTCCTCTTTGTATTTCATTTTCCCTATTCATTGCACCTTTATGATCATAGTGAGATATGCTCACAAAAAAATATTGGCAAGGGCAGGATAGCACGAACACTACAGTCAAACATCCTTTGCAGCTTATAGTGCCGCAAGTTAATAACGATACTGCCATGCCATGCTAACATGGACAGTGCGATTGAGTTTGCCCTCAGCTGTGTGGTGCAGTAGACACACTGGAGGGAAGGCATGCCATCCACAGGGACCTGGAGAGGCTTAAGAGGTGGGCCTATCTAAACCTCGTGAAGTTCAACAAGGACAAGTGCAAGGTCCTGCACATGGGTCGAGGCAATCCCAAGCACAAATACAGGCTGGGTGGAGAATGGATCGAAAGCAGCCCTGAGGAGAAAGTCTTCGGGGCATTGGTTGATGAGAAGCTCAACATGAGCTGGCAATGTGTGCTCACAGCCCAGAAAGCCAACCATATGCTGGGCTGCATTGAAAGAAGCATGGCCAGCACGTTGAGGGAAGTGATTCTGCCCCTCTACTCGTCTCTCGTGAGATCCCACTTGAAGTACCGTGTCCAGAGCTGGGGCCCCCAACGTAAGAAGGACATGGACCTGTTGGAGCAAGTCCAGAGGAGGGCTATGAAGATGATCAGCAGGCTGGAGCACCTCTACTGTGAAGACACGCTGAGAGAGTTGTTCAGCTTGGAGAAGAGAAGGCTCTGGGGAGACCTTATAGCCAGCTTTCAGTATTAAAGGGGGCCTACAAGAAAGCTGGAGAATGACTTTTCGCAAGGGCATGTAGCAATAGAATGATGGGTAATGGCTTGGAAACTGCAAGAGGGTAGATTTAGATTAGATATTAGGAAGAAATTCTTTACTGTGAGGGTGGTGAGGCACTGGAAGAGGTTGCCCAGAGAAGTTGTGGATGCCCCATCCCTGGAAGTGTTCAAGGCCAGGCTGGATGGGGCTTTGCGCAACCAGGTCTAGTGAGAGGTGTCCTTGCTGATGGCAGGTGGGTTGGAACTGGATGATCTTTAAGGTCCCTTTCAACCCAAACCATTCTATGATTGTATGACTACTACTAGCGTGACTACTATTCACTAGGAATCAATATCTTTTGAGTTTGAATTCCTGACTATTCCAGGAGCACAAAATAGTCACAATGCTGATGAAGGGTGAGCTTATCATATCCAAATTTCCTAAAACTTTTATTTCCTTGTCTAAATAAAATAATTTTTTTGCCTTTAAACAGTTGCAAGAACACACAGAGTCCTAAACAATATACACTGTATGTTTTGGTTTTCGGTTGAGGGCAGATCTTTCATGCAGTTTTAGATAAAATAGAAGAAGATTGTTTACTGCTGTGGTCAATAAGACTAACCTCTGCAATGTCAGTATAATTTCAAATATGTATAAACTTGCCTGAAAGCTCTAAAGCATAAGTTAAAAGTAGGGTAGAAAGAAATGAAGGTAAATGTAAGTCTTATCACAGCAGAAAATTTTGAATAAGGGGTGACTATTAAATTGATTTCTTTAACAGTGGACTTAATTATTCAACTGATTAGATGGTATTTTACTGGATTAAAGGAACGTATGGTTTTGTTTGCAGATTTGGTTTATTTTCTTCACCCACATTTTGTGGACATGATATAAATATTTTATTACCAGTGTTATTTCTCCCAGTCAGAAAAAAAGGCAGGCTTCTATGGATGATTTCACTGATGGATTATAAAATAGTTATTTTTAAAATTTAAAACTCTTCCAGATAAGATTGCAGTTTCACCAGGTGGGAGACGCCCTGTGGCTTGCACCACCAGATAACTACAAGTATGTGCGAGACTTGCACATGGCTGTTGTGACAGGAATTTTATCCTGTGATACTCTGTTGTATCCACTAGATGGGTCTCAAAAGTTATAAACGGGATCCAAACAGGACAGCTATGATTTTGCTCATATTGCTCAGCGAAAATGTCTTTTATGTAAATATGCATAAAGAAAAAAAATGTTCAGTTCTACAGTCAAAGAGGAACGTGAGCACTGGTTTGCCAGAAACATACGTTTACATTAAAAAGTTTTTTAAATGCTAGAGCAGTTTAGTGTCTTGTTTAGCTCTTACTTACTGAGACATTTGCTATGTCTTTCAGATACTAAAGCTTGTCACAAGCTAAATTAAAAATGTGTTCACAGACTCACAGGGGCTGGAAGGCACCTCTGGAGATCATTTAGTCCAAACCCCCTGCCAGAGCAGCCCCACCTACAGGATGGCATCCACACAAGTTTCGAATGTCTCCAGAGTTGGTGTGTTATTACACTGAAAATGAAATAAATCGTTTCTTTGGCCTAATCACAAGTCTTAGTTGCAAGAAATGGCGCTGGCGATCACACTGCATCGAATGAACAGAGAATCAGAACAGGAAATCTAAGACTTTCGCACAAGTTGTTTATTCTTTCTTACTGCATACACTGAAAAAAAATTGAAGTTTAAGATACAAAATAGGATAGACTCTTTAATTTGCCTGAGAAATTGCAGAAAGTCAGCTGTGGTTTCTTCCTATCTATCTTTCCACTCCTGTTACGTTTTAACCAACACCACGAATATGTTGTGAATTAAAAAGTGCAGGTTCAGTGACAAACTAGAAGTTACTGTCTCCCTACTGTGTTCGTCAGCCTCCTTGCACTTCTGGTGGAGAGTGGTCTTTGGAAAGGAAGAAAGAGCATGGAAGTTATTACTGAAGGCATAGGAACTGTTTTGCTATCATTTCACAGGCAGAAAGCAGCCATTTAAAGGCAGAATTTTCCACCATTGTTCTGCAGCCAGCTTTGGGCACTTTGCACAACGCCTGCCAACTGAAGCGGCTTTTAATGACAGGAGCATTTGGCACAGCACACATCACAGAATTTTCTGTGTTCAAAGAGCGTCACTGCAACTCCAGAGATGCCAAAGCTATGAAATGCCAGTGCTAATTCAGCAACTTTTCTGTCTGAATTTTGACAAAATATTTTATGACATTAGTGGATACTGTTTGTCCTTAGAGCCTGCTTTATTCAGTGTTCAGGGATGACAAATATGACATGAGATGGAAGTTCAACATTTTTTCCTTTTTTGGCTATTCATCATGTTTGCACATCTTGCCCATCGTGTATCATACAGGCTCTGTACCAAGATGGGGATAAAAGTGCTGAAATCTCTTGAGTGACTTGTTCAGACTTCACGACTGAACTTCCCTGTGCTCCTAATAGGACAAGAAGTAATAAAATCACAAGCAACCTTTACGAAGATTATTAATGGTTTGCTTCAGGCAACAGTAGGAATCTGTGGCAAGGACAGGAGAGGTTCTGGATCCTGGGCCTCAGCAGCACTGCTTCACTATTAATGACTACGCATCTTCTTCACACAGTGAAAGGAACCCTCTGTGGACTTCCTTTTGAGTCCTTAATTAACACTTTCTTACTCTCTGCAAGGTTGCTAAAAGATAAAAAGGGAAGATCTGTGTACAAAATATACCTTCTAATTACATAGGAGTAATGGCATCATAATGAATAACCACATGAGCTTGTAATTAAGGCTGCAAAGAAAATCTTCATGTTGGTCTTCCTTATTACTTAGAGTTTAAGAATTTAATCCTGTAGCTTTTTGTTGGTATCTATTTTGGGGTTTTTTGTTTTGGGGTTTTGGGGTTTGTTTTTGTTTTTGTTTTTTTTTGAGAAGTCAGCAATAGTAGAAAAGGGAAGGAAACAAATTTCATCCCCAAATGAAGAATTTACTAGACTTTTTAAGAATACAAATTCCACTCCTGATATTCCCCTTAAGTTCACCTTTCCACCTTCAGCCTATCCTATCCTGGAAACTATGTGAAGAGAGAGAGGTAGGAGCCAAATTAATTGATCCTCTAGTGCCACCTTATATTTTAATGCCATCTATAAACATTACAGAGTGACAAGCAAGTTCTATTTTGTCTCCCATCAAAGGAAGTTATTGCCCTAGTGTCAAGCAACCTCTCCAGCCACCTGTCTGTGCTATGACCTACCTACACATCTCAACATCCTTACTTCCCAGAAGTCCCATCCTGTATTTTCACCTGGAAGAAAGATCCTGCCATCACACCAAATGGGTGCATTTGGCACAGAAGCTGTAATTCACTGAAATTACCACAAAACAGTTGCCCTGTAGCAACTTCATTTGGGCAGGGTGTTATTTACAGCAAAAGCAAGGCTAATAAAACTTTATTTGCACATCCGAGGAAAAGATAAGCTACTTATCACTTGTTCCCCAAGACAGCAGCCCACCCCTGGACAAGGCAGCCTGTGGCTACTGCAGACAGGGGAGGATCTGATGGTCCCTTCAAATTTATTTCTTGGATTGTTTAAGGTGAAAAAAAGTAGTTGGCCACTTCAGCTGGTGGCACCCACTGTGGATGTGCAGGGTTGTATCGAAAGGCCTCAGTGTGTCTGTCTCTAGGATCGTTTGGTATAAAAGCTCAGGGTAGGGGAAGGCTCATTCCCTGCCAGATGGGATGTGACAGGTAGAATACAGTGTGATCTTAGACCTTGTGTGCATTAATTACTGCTTAACCTGGAGACGCGTGTGCCTCAAATCAAGGCAGGACAGTTTAAAGCTTTGTTCTTAGATGTGATGGATATATTCTGCATTAGTTATAGATTATTTTAGTAGGTCAGACCATTTCAGTTACTGTGGAAATCATGTCCATTGTGACCCAATTCTTCAAAAAACGTACAAAGACCCTGAGGTACTACTGTCATGAGAAAGCATTTTGTGTGAGGTGGACACTGATTCTGCTGTATTAATTTTACAGCTCGCATTCAGAGAAGGCAGTGCAAAGAATAAATTAAGACAGAGACAAAACCCTCTTCCTCCAGAACACACCTTATTTGTTGATAAGAACTGAATTTTCATTGATGCTTTTTAGGTAGTTAAATACTGCTTTACTTTCTACACTAAATATATTCACTGAATTAACTGAATTCAGCTGTAAATCTGTCCAAAGATTTGCTAATAGACCAAATAATTATTGTAACTTCTTTGTGAAATACTAATTTTAGACACACTTTACATTTACTAACTGGACTGGACAAGCACTTCGGTTGTCTGTTTATAACTTTTCTTGGGCCTTTTTATTGCTTATTAATAAACTAAGCATTGAATTGAGCCAACAGCTGACTTAGGTGTCCGTTTTTTTACCAGACATAGTTATTGCCACACTTTAATTAATATGAAACTTTAGAATTTTCTTTATCAGAAAGAAACAAGTTTTCAGTAATCAGCCCCTGCCATAGGCTCCCAGTGAACTTTAAATGTTGAACAGGTTAACCTGAAGCATCAGAAAAAAACCTGTAAAAATAAATCAGTAGATTTATGCAATTGAATAGCAGGCCTAAAATTTATTTCTTATATTAATTTTCTGCTTGTGACCTTTAAAAATGTTTCCTTTCTGACAGTGTCAACCCAGTGATGCAGGAGAGACCACATCTGTTTTTCACCTCCTATTTTCCTTTCTGTCTCTTCCCCCGTGCCTAGTAGAAACTAGACCTTAGAAAAATGAGGAGGAAAAAAAAGAAATACCGATACTGATATTTTAGAAGGAATATCATATCAACTCTCTACATATGAAAAAAAAAAATCATTTGTATGTGACCTGATTTTTTCCTCTGTAGCAAAGTTAACAAAAAATGTTTGCTTTCCATTACTTAAAATTACATTCAGCGAACTGTAAGAAAATGATATTAAAAGGAACATATGATCTAAATCTGAATTTTCTTGTACCACTGGAGAATTCAAGGCAACTATCTACTTGTGGCTTTTGGTTTCCAGTTAAGCGGTTCAGCAAGCAAGCCTTATGATTAACTCCATTTTTAGAAGTGGTGTGGATAGATTTTCCAGTATCAAAATTGCAAGCAAAAGAAGAAAATGTGACATTTAATGAAATTTGCTTTTAGCAGCAGAACTTGGCTTTTGCTCTTGGCATAACTGTTTTTGGAAACATTTAGAGTGTAACAAGGCTTAATACTAATATTAAAAGCCCAGAAAACAGGCGAATAGAACATGTATAAGACAAAAAAATACACTGATGCAAAAAGGTTTGTAAGAATTAGTCTACTAAAACGTGTTAGCAAAGGAACTCCCACTACCTATTTGAGATTCTGTCTCATGATTTTCTAGCAGGCATCTTCAGAAATGTTGCTGATTTCTCTAAACAAACCTTTTTGTGTTTTGGTATGAAGTTTCCGAGCAAGGAATTTCCTGTGACGACTGTTCCGTATCTTTGGGCGTTCTGCTTTGAACAGTCTCCTTATACTCAATTCAAGGCACACTTTTCGTAATATCATCTCATTTTTCTTAATTATACCTCAGTGTTCTATGCATTTGGCATGCAAAACTTTGTTGCCCCTATTAAAACAATTTGCTGTTACGCTCAGCCTTATTGGGATTCTTCTTGTGATTCCTTTTGTTCTTTCCTCAGAGACAGGATTGTCCCTTACCTAGCAATTTTTATTCTCTGAACT
The DNA here is from genome assembly GCA_013398295.1 of Chionis minor. Taxonomy (NCBI): domain Eukaryota; kingdom Metazoa; phylum Chordata; class Aves; order Charadriiformes; family Chionidae; genus Chionis; species Chionis minor. The sequence continues at coordinate 49,582 of VZSF01001256.1, forward strand.
TGGCTCTTGCAAGTGAACATCTTCCTACTAATGCTGTTAAGCATGTTGTAATGCTATACTAATGCAGTTAAGAATGCCAGATTCCAGATCCTGTTACATGAATTTGATATTCTGATATTTCTTTGAAGCTGAAATAGCTGTCTTACTGCAGTATAATAAAAATGCAAACAAAAACCACAACATAAACAATATGCAAAGTAATTTCCAAGAAATGTGGCAATCCGTTCACATTTCGACTAGGTTGAAGTCACTTTATGTGGTTCCTCTGATCTAATAATCCTACTGGGACTAGTATTCCCATCTTTAGATAACAAAAAAAGGCCACCAAAACACTGTGTTCCCCGAGGCTTCTGGTAAAATCTGTAGCAAGTTGCGTTCGGAATGAGGAAATCTGCAGAAAATACTGAAGAACTGGACTATTTTGGATAACCTGAGGTAAGGAGGTCTGAAAAATAGATCCACTTGATCCAAACATGAGAAAGAGAATGCAGCAAATCCAGAGGCGCTTCTGAGCACCCAGCCAGCCAGCTGGCCCCAGCCGCCCACCAGCTCCCACTGCTGCAGGCAGTGCCACAACATTGCTGGGAATGCAGTCTCAGCAAGACTGGTGGTTGTCCACTTTATTACTGTCATTATTTAATTACAGTCTATCTGTCACCATTCACTTAAATCATTCCATAATGTTGTCTGCACTTATTTTCGACAAGGTACCTTTTCTCTGGACTCTAAATACTAAAGTACCTTCAAAATCTTTTTTTAAAAATCCCTTTACCCAATTTTTTCAATAAATTCTGGAACAACACTGGTTTTCTTCCCAGGGTGAGTTTTGACCCAACTATCCCCACTTCTTTTTCTGCAGCACTACCTTCTGAGCAGTATTTAGACACTGGGATATAAAACCAACTTGCACCAAGTGTGACCATATAGCATGATTTGCTTTAATTCACATTGTATTAATTTTCTCTTGTTTTCATAGAAACATAGAATGGTTTGGGTTGGAAGGGACCTCAGTGACATTTTGTTTTGCTGGTGAATGGTCATTCCACTGAGACTGCATTTAGAACCACAGAATCATAGAATGATCTAGGTTGGAAGGGACCTTAAAGATCATCCAGTTCCAACCCACCTGCCATCAGCAAGGACACCTCCTACTAGACCTGGTTGCTCAAAGCCCCATCCAGCCTGGCCTTGAACGCTTCCAGGGATGGGGCATCCACAACTTCTCTGGGCAACCTCTTCCAGTGTCTCATCACCCTCACAGTAAAGAATTTCTTCCTAATATCTAACCTAAATCTACCCTCTTGCAGTTTTGAAGCCATTACCCCTTGTCCTATCACTACATTCCCTGATAAAGAGTCCCTCTCCACCTTTTTTGTAGTCCCCCTTTAGGTCCTGGAAGTCTGCTAGAAGGTCTCCCCAGAGCCTTCTCTTCTCCGGGCTGAACAACCCCAACTCTTTCAGCCTGTCTTCATAGGAGAGGTGCTCCAGCCCTTTGACTTTAAATCTACTGGAATCAAATCTTAAAGCATTTAAAAATCTGTATCTAGCAATTTATAAAAAATGCAAACCATCCTCCAGGCATACTAACAACTAATCATAATTAAAATGCAGCTCTCCTAAGATGTTAGCAGGACACCTTTCTTTCAGGAAAAACTAAAACATAAAAATGAATATAAGATCATGGCGGAGAAGCAGACTGCATCCAGAGTAGGAAAATCAAATATACAGAAACAGCTCAGCTTCATCCACCTACAGTTGGATACCATTATTATAAGTGGCTAAATTGCTTGTATGTTCTTTCTGAATTAGTGTTGCGATAAAGCATGAATGTAGGAAAAGAGGTAATTCCTCAGACCTGTAATATTTAAATCAATAACATACAGTACTGATGAAAGCACACAGAATTGAGAAAATACGTATAAATGTTCCCCAGGGCTAACAGTAGTATGTATTGGGAAGCTTCCTGGCAAACATATCCTTCTGAAGAATCATCATATATAGCCACACTTGGTATGGTCAGAGAAGATATGGTTACATGTACCACGTGCTTAGCGGCAGAGATCTTTGGCAATGAGTGCCCCAGTCAGAAGCTGACAGGAAAAAACAGTCATGGTTACTCCTGGCTACTCTTCTGTCCCAGAGAATGTGGCACAGAAGGAGGTCCAAAGAACTAGGACATGTGATCATCATGACAAGAGGAAGTCACAACCCATAATTATTAAGTCTTTTGCACAAACTGGCTTAAGCCAACCTGTCTTCAAAAAGTGTGTCTTCTGGAAAATGGATAAGGGCTGTGGATAGAAAAGTCCAAAGAGGAGAAGGTCTATAGCCCAAACTATAAGAATCCTGCACATAGAAGATAAGACGGTCTGTTTCACCAGTACAATGTGTGCACATAGATATCTACAAGAAATAAAGCCCAGCCTCAGAGGAGAGTCAACAGGAGGCAGCTGGATAAGAAATTGTAGTTTTCTGTTTAGGCAAAGAAAGTGTCTTCCAGTGTTGCTCTAGATTCCCCATGCCAATGAAAGCTCCATGAAAAGGAGACATAATTATATTTGACAAGCAATGTGTTTTTTTCCTCACACTGTTGTAAAATTCCTCTAATTGCTATAAACAATTGCTGGCAATAAATCATGTATGAATTCCACAAGAATTTGTGTTGGGATATGTTAGCAGCAATTATCACTTAAATGATGGCATGTATTGTTTAAAGCTTAAAAACTCAAGGTATTAAGAGCTTTAGAGCTCTAAAATTTTTGTACTTTGCTATTTCAAAATTGTTTCATTGAATTCCTTTCCACTTCAGTTCTTTCCATGTAATTTCTTTATATTCTAGGTGTCTGGATGTTTTGTTTGGTTTGGTTTGGTTTTTTGCATTTTTTGTATGGTATTATTTTGTATTTTGTACTCTATTTATTTTACCAAATGTACTAAATTTTTAGTTGCTTCCACTTCTGTAGACTTCTACTAAATCTATCAAGGTCCACGCTGTGATCTGGTTTCTGAAAATCCTTCTACAGGCTTGCCACATACAAGCAACAACCTTTAAAGGGAAAGAAAAAGGTCAGGACCTTGCCTTGGAAGAGTGCCGAGACTGTAATATCTTGAGTGTATGTGCTCATACTGTCTGATTGTAGACCCTGAGCACATTCACTGAATAACTGGCATGTCAAGAAAGATAATTCTCTAGTCCAAATCACTAGTCCAAAACAAATTATAATCTACATTAATGGATCATTTTGGGATTATCTTTCTTGATTTGTATTACATAATTTTAATGCTTTATTGTATTATTACAATGCCTAGTAACATTGCCTAACAGGGCTGCCTGACATTCTGAATTATAAGACTGTGTTTTCTTTTTACCATTACTAAATTCTGTCCAGTGGTGCTGAAATTTTCCTTCCAATTTTTTTGAGGCAAAATGGGTCAACTTTTGAGAAAGTGTCAGAGAAATGTATATTTTTTCTTATCTAAAAAAAAAATCTGGAACCTGTTTTCTGAGATGTTCTAGTGACTCATATTTTGCAGTAGAGAAGTGGAATTTAGCCAAGTGTCTGCAAAATGCTTCTTTTGCTGATTCCCAGAATCAAAGAATCCACAGCCTTCCACTTAGGTTGGAAGAGAGCTTTAAGATCATCAAGTCCAACCATAAACCTAACACTGCCAAAACCACCACTAAACCATGTCCCTCAGCACCACATCTATCCATCTCTTAAATACCTCCAGGGATGGTGATTCCACCACTTCCCTGGGCAGCCTGTTCCAATGCTTGGCAACGCTTTCTGTGAAGAATTTCTTCCTAATATCCAATCTAAATCTCCCCAGTGTAACCTGAGGCCATTTTCTCTTGTCCTATCGCTTGTTACTTGGGAGAAGAGATTGACCCCCACCTCACTACAACCTCCTTTCAGGTAGTTGTAGAGTCATAACGTCTCCCCTCAGATACCCTTTCTCCAGGCTAAACGATCCTAATTCCCTCAGCCACTCCTCCTAAGACTTGTTCTCCCTCACCAACTTCATTGCCCTTCTCTGGACACGCTCCAGCACCTCAATGTCCCCCCTATAATGTGGTGCCCAAAACTGAACACACTGCTCAGGCTGTGGCCTCACCAGTGCTGAGTACAGGGGCACAGTCACTTCCCTGCTCCTGTTCTTCCATTCTGTGAACATCTTCATAAATTTCAAAAAGTTGTAAGCTTAGGCCAACGTTAGTCAGTCGCCTCATGCATCTACACTACTGAAAAAAACATGAAGTGATACTACATTATTTTTTAAAAAGTTCTCACCTTGCTCAGGGTCTAAGAGGGCTCAAAGGAACAAGGCTTTGTCAGGGGGGTATTTCTCTCATTCACTGCAGAAGGTGGGTATGGAATAATGCAGAAAGGTAAAAGTGCTTTTATCATCAGGAATGGGAATAATGTTTGCCCAAGCTGCAGAGCACCTCATACTGAAATAGTCTTACCAACTTTATCATACACCACTAATTATGTGTTTCTCATTCTTGAGGTATCCACTCTGAATGGCTGTTACTTGAGTCACGTGGGCATCAGCATTTACAAATATAGATTAATTCAGAGCATCTGGGCAGCTACTGGATGGCTTTGAGGTCCATCAGATCCACTATTCTGTCTCTAACAGTGACTAAAAGCAAATGCCAATGGAAGAAAGTAAAAGCAAGCAAGTAGAAGTGGTATCTCCTTACAGTATCCCAGTCCTTCAGCGTTCTCTTACCCTTTCATGAAAACTATGCTCTGAATATATGAGTCATTGTATGACAAGTAGGTCAAAAAAGGAAGTCCTGGACATTTTAGATACTAAATTTAGGGAATATTTTCACTTTCATCTCTGTGTTTTAATTCTCCTTACGTTAAGTAAGGATGATAGTGCTTCCTCATATCACATGGGTGATATGAAAAATAATTTAATTATCTCTGAGAAGAACACCATAGAAAAGCCAATGAAAGCACTAATAACTACTTTTCCAATAGGTCTGAACAGCAGTTTGTCAATAAAACTTGTGGCTGTATAATGAGCAGCAAAAACCCAACAGCATACCAAATGTCTCATTAATTGAGTTGCATTTGTTCTGTGCACTCACTGAATTAAAAGCACTACGGAATCTTATAGGTAAAGCCTTTACCAAATCATTTATGCACAGGACTAAACCAAGGTTGCTAAGTCAATCGTAATGTTGGCATTTCCTTCTTTTGTGCTTGACTTTTCAACCATAACATGGATATGAGGTTACTGTGTATACGACTGTGCATGTTGGAGAGATCACCTAATCTCTCTACACTCTTGCGTTTGCTGTTGGTTTTCTCCAATTTTCTTTTTCAGCCTGCTATAGCACTATCAACAGCCATTACTAGTAGACCCCTATAAATTTCAGACTTCAAATGCAGTGTTGCAGATTTGCTCTCTAATGATTAGTACACAGATGAACAAGCGCATGCTCTATTATAACCCATGTTTGATTAACCTCATCTTCTGCAGACTTCAAGATCAACGGAACATCTCATTCATAGTCTCGTTATGATGAACGACTATCATAACACAAGCATGTTCTCGTTAAATCTCTTGTGCTTCTGTGTTGTCTATGAAGTTTCTGTTTGTCACTGTAAGATCCCTATTGCACACACGACTTGGACTCTGAAAGCAAAAGCTATAAAGCAAAAGCTGTGAACCTATAAATACAGTGCTTTATTAATAAAATAAAGACCCTATTATGAGATGTAAAATCACTATACATATTATGCAACTTTCATTTGGTAAAATACGTAAATCAGCAGAAGTCTATGAGTTCTCAAGAACTACTCACAAATTAACTAGAAACAAGGGAAAACAAAACACTAGCTGCTACAGTCTTCAAATGCCACACACAGCTAAGCTAAGCATGTCTCACCAAAATGAGTCTTTCTCTGTGGAGGAACGCAGTAACAGAAATACCAGTTTACACACTTTACTTGTAACAAGGCCTTTTTTTTGAGTATTAACCAAACTTGGAAACAGATTTGATGTAGTGGGTTGAAAGAACCGAAAAAACCCACACTTTTTAATAAATGTGAGTGATTGGACAAGCCAAAGATATTAAAAAAATCATTGTGTATTGCAAAACAAAATCAAACTTTCTCCTCAGAAAGCAATACAAAAGCGTTTTACTAAAATTTACAACTCAGCCTGCCCCATAGAGAAATCTGCATCTATAGAACTATAAGTACATTCAAGGACAACTCAAGCTTTTCTCATCCATTACAGAATTATGTGTAAGCACAAGCCAGTTCCAGAGAATGAACTTTGTGCTCCAGTTTGTATTAAGAATCTGGGAGAGGAGCAGACTGATTGCTTACTGCTGTGCTTGTTCACCAACCATCCTCCCTTCTGGAACTGCTCCTCTGCTGCCATTTCTGCAAACCCTCCCTCTAACACCAAAGGAACACATGTTTAAACTACCAAAAGCTTTGCGAAGTTTAGTTGTAGCACAGCAACTGAACTACAGAGTCTCCTATCTTGAAATGATTAAAATGCCACCTGTTTACAAATAGAAAAAAACAAAATCAAACTCATAAGGCATTTTTTGAATTCAGTAATTTCCCGTTTTCAGGAAAAATTGTGTATGATTTATTTTACTTTGTGCAAAAAAGCTGTTTGGCAATTTGATTCCAAAAGTCTATTTTCTTGATACCAATTTCATTACTAAATTTGGGATAGGACACACCATAATTGCTGGCGCCAAGAAGCAATGACTGTATCACTCTGGAAACATTACAAAACGTGCAATCCAAGAGGTCGAGGAGGAGAAATGCCAGCATCTAGCACCAGTCCCTAACAGCTGAAAAAATGTCACTGAAACTTTTTTTGTTGCTTTTGGAATAAGCTTTGTCTCCAACGATTTTCCCCTGACATCTGGTTATTTCATCCTGTGAAGCGTTCCCAGGAGAACCAACAGTTTTGCCAAAGAAAAAGTACTTTTCAAGGAGTTCTTTTCAGCAAAACTCAACCTGCATGTCCAAAGCTCAGCAAAGCCAATCACACACGTGGCTGTGTGGTTGTGTGTCCTCCCCACCTGGCGCTATTGCAGATGCACCATCCATTGCCATGCTTAGCCTGTTGTTCTGGAGTAGAGCTCATGGTCAAAGTCTTCAAGACCTCTCCCTCAAGGAGAAACCCTAAGCAGATGTGGGGCCCCTTAAGCAGCCGAGGGAGGGACACTGATGGTTTACTATATAAGCTGTCAGGAAATCATTTGTTTCATTCGTTTCTTTTGCAGGAATGAAGTAGGCTAAGAGGATGCAAAACCCTGTTCTTTCACTGGGTGAGTCATCCTGAGTGAATCATTTTATCCTGTTCTGTATTCTGTGCTTCCATTTCCTTACCTGCAGAACGGGTAATTTGCAAAGTGCTAAAAGCTCTGGTCA
>VZSF01001256.1:57021-137455 GCA_013398295.1 Chionis minor
GCGGGGGGAAGTTTTTGTAAGAGCTAAAATTAGTATTAGTGGGAGTAGTAGTAAGAGCAGTAGGAATATCAGAAAAACTGCTTTTTAAGAACCTATTAAAAGTGGATTTGGGTGGAAAAAAGAGAAATTTAGACATTTTACTGTTTTTTCTAATAGGAAACCTGTGAAGGAATAGGAAAAACAGAAGGAAAGAAAGACTTGCTTATTTATTTGTTTTGTTACATCTACTTTCAAGACCTTCTCATCATTAAAAATGGAGTGGGACCAGACATTAGACCTGGTATTTCTGTAACATTGGGAAGGAAATGGAGGGAATAACATCCAAAAAAAACACTAAGGAAAAAGCAAAAAAGAGGAAAAAAAAATCACCAAAAAATTACTGTAAGAAATTTTATGAAAAAAAAGTTTAGAAAAGAAAAAATAAAATCTTTCTCACTTTAGGGGAGGCATTGGTTAGATTTTTTTTTTAAAGGTAGCTTTTATTTTCTGTCTGCTCTATGCTGTAATTCTGTAAGACACAGAAAATCATTATGAACTCTCCTTTAAGGAAGACTGATATGATCTTTTTATATATTTATTTTTAGAACATGGAAAAGGACTATAGAATTAAAAAACCAAAAAGCTAAACAAGAGTAATTATTGCGTCAGATGAAACACTACTGAGGTCTAAACCGAAAAGACTTGACAACGACCAAATACATGCTTGGCCTACCCAACTATACAGCCCTGTCAGAACAGCATGTGGGCAAACATCTCCTCCTGGGAATCTGGTATTTGTGCCTTAAGAAAGCCTTGACAGTACATATTTTTCTGCAGTATCTTTTTTACCCCCTCCAGCCATGGCTCTTTACCAGCAGATGAGAATCTGCCTATCCATGAGAAAGACATGCTATTAAAAAAGATAGTGTTCAGTGAAATACCAATACAGTTTTCACTAATAAAGTGTCAACATACTAGTGCAGCTTAGAAACAGTAAGCATAAATTTACAGAATAGTCATGGGTTTGTACAATTTCAGAGATTTCTACAAGGACGCTTGAGACTTGAAGTATTTGACTAAAACAAAACAAAATCCTCAAGCGGTACTTGAAGTAGAGAAGAAAGGAGGGAAAATTTCTTCTTATACTTCAAATATTAAAGTTCATCCAATTCCCTGACACCTGAGAAAGTGAAATAACCAATAATCTGAATATCTCTATATTTTTAATCTTCATGAACTATTATGCTACACAGTAATGTTTGTGATTGTGTCTCTGTTCATCCTTTATGGAAAGCTGGATTTAATTTATTTTCCAAGCTGCTGCAATAACGAATATTGCACAAGAGCTGAGTTCACAAAGCTAAATATCAGGAAATTGTGCCTCTTCTTTTGTTTCAACGAATACAACGTCTGAGGCTAATTTAACATTAAAAGAACTAGGACATAACTCTGAAACCAGACGCTGGTCCTGAGCCACACAGACGTAGTACAGCAATGTCAAAGAAGTGCTCTCAAAATTCTTGGGTCACCAGGATTATTATGATAAGATCCATAACATGATAGAGAATATTCACACACTTAGAAAGGAAGAGCAGCAGGCAAAGGTAGAATGGAGTGGACATGTGTGTGGAGAAGGCGGAAGCAATTCAACAAAGGATCCTTATCCTGCAAACTCATCCTTTTTTAGCACATAACTATCTCTACCAAACAGAATTATATTTGCTGATACTTTTCATGAAAGATTCAAGGGAAAGAATGTGCTCATGAGCAAAACTACATTCCAAGAGCTGCTAACCCTTAGATTTTCTTCTGCAGTTAAAACAACTGCAGTGGATTTTTAATTAATACTACTCTTATATTATTAGTGTATTTCAATAGTCTCTTCCAAGGAGTTTTGAAAGTAACTGGAAAGTTACTGGAAAGGAACTTTCTTCATTTTTTTCATTTTGGATTTCTAATTGCCAATGAATATTTAAGTTAAAATAAAATCTTATTTTGAAACAAAAGCCCAAATATTATCATTATCAGTATCTGAAACAGAAAAATTGGAAAAGACAGAGAGACCAGCTGGTCTGTCTTAATGATAAAAGAGTTACAGTGTTTTGCTTTCAATTACAAGGAATTATACTGGACTGCTATTTCTAGTACCAGCAACCACTAAGAAAATAACTGCTAGTTAGGAAATCAATCAGTTTTAGGTGATAAAGCAAAATGTTCTGAAAAGCTACTAGAAACTGAAAAATGCATGCTTCCCACCCATCTAAAACCATGTAATGATAATGATAGCATAAATACAAAGCTATATTTTACTGTTGAAATAAATAATTATGAGAAAGTTACAAATGCACAATATCAGTAACAAAGTCATAAGGTCATCTTACTGATACAGGGGGGAATGCATTTCTGAGGTAGAAAAGCTGTTTGGACAAGATTAAAAGTTGTGATGGCTTTACAAAATGTCATTTCCTAGTTATTCATTTCCAGCCTTTTCCAAGAATGGAAATTCCAAGAAGAAAAATACACTGCTTCACAGCTGTGAACGCCCTGCTTGCCAAAAATGCAAATGTAATCACTATCTGTGAATCAAAGACAAATGATGGCACTGCTGATAAATATGAGTAAGGACTTAATGGAAACACAGACCTCTAGAGCTGAAAGTCAGATTCATTTGGGCCTGTGGTGATGCAATTCTCCCCCCACACACACACTCTTAGGCCTCTCGATACTTGACACGATTTCCTCCCGCTGGGCCAAATAATAATGGAATGACCAGAAAGATACATGGTGGTCTAACATGAAAGAACGACAGGGTAGAAAGCAGTGGGCTAGAACACTACAGCAACCCCTTAGTGTACCTGGTCCCCGTGGCTCCCACCGTCTGAACAGGGAGGGGTAGTACTGGAGCAGAACACTATGGCAACCCCCTAGTGCACCTGGTTCCCATGGCTCCTACTGTCTGAAGACAATAACTATAACTGATCACTCCAGATGACATATGGATCCTGGGCATGGAAAGGGGGTACCAAGACCACAAGTCCTAACAAGTCCTGGGCTTGCTAACCGATGGAAAGGACTATTCCATCATCCATGCCAGGGCCAGAGAGGAAAAATACCTCATGAAAGTCAATTATCTCAGGCCCTGTAAGTAGTGATTCTAGTAAACAGCCTTTGAGTTCTTATGGACTGCAGCGGCCTGCGGTCAGTATCTCCCTTGTGTTGGGACACGGTCTCAGGCAACGCCATTGAGGACTAGAAGACCAGGACAATCCCTCTCGAGCCTCAATTACCACCCGCTGAGGAATGCTGATGCATCGTATTTACCCTTAACTTGAAAAGGGAAATTTTAACCATAGACTAGTCTCTCTTTCATCCACCTCTCCGCTTATGTGTCTAAGATGAATATACGTTCATTTTATGGATGTGGATGTCCTTTCATTTTCTGTGCACATGTAGAAATTAAAGAGGTACCTGCCGACCCGACAGAGTCACGCGATATCGAGGGATCTTTGATCTCAGCAGTTATAAACTGCGGGGGGGCTGGGGGGGGAAAGGGGGGCAGGTGTGTGTGCGCGCGCTTATATGCTTTGCTTACATATATATATATGTGTGCATGTGTGTATATATATATATACACACACACACACATTAATCCAAAATCTGTACTTCTACACGCACACACAGACATATAATGGTTTGGGATACCTTATAGTAAGTTGGTGTGATTCTTGTCATCTTCAAATATGTAATCAAGTTGCTGTTCAGTTATTCAGTTAAACCACTCTGTAAACCTTTGGACCAGTTAATGATTACATGCTGCTAAATTCCAAGAAGAAAACCCCTTGCTCTACCTCGAACCATTAATAAAGTTTTGAGTTGCTGCTAGATCATGACTGTGTCTAATACTTCCATCCCATGACAAGGCTATCTGTGCATGTACATAACAGCAAGCACATCAGTTATAAACTGGCTGGTACCAAGAAGAACATAGTCATAAGAGATCAAATCCTTCTAATAGGTGATTGTGGCATTTGAATTGCTAAAAATGTTAAGACTTTATGAAGGCTGCTGCCCCCACTAGTGATTCAAAGAACACTTCCTAACATCTTCCCAGGTCAAATCTCTAGCCCTTAAAGAATGGAAAACATCTGTCAGCAATTGAGTCACTAGTCATAGCGTTACCAAGCATAAAAACTGTGTCTGCACCTATATCGACTGAGTCACTTTATATGTTTTCTCAAATGTCCTGGACCCTACATGTCATTGAACCTAAACGGTCATTTCGGTCATACTGAAACCTAGGCGAGCGTGGGTCTTTCCTTAATAGCATGAAATTCAGAGCAGAGATCACTGAGGTCACTATCACGGGACAAGAGGGACACTAAAACAAAGACCACACCAGACATTGACTTGGTCAGTGTTTCCAAGGGGATAAATCAAAGAACAAACTTCTGCAGACTAGGCTGGAAAGGGCACAGCTTCAATATCACTGAAACAGCCAGCATCATTTTCAGGCTCATTAAAAGAAGGGCATCTGGACAGTTTGCTTGAGAACTGACACAGAATAGGTTGAACTTTTAAAAAGTCACTAATTATGCTATTGTAGTGCCTATCACTAATCATTGGCAAGCTTTTACCCATGTGTTCGCTTACCCTGCCTTCCAAAAATATACAAACTTTTAAAAGATTCCTTATGCTGTGCATATTTCCACTTGAATGTTGTGAGGTTTTTTCTTCTGTGTCTGCTACACCTTGATTCTTGACAGATTTCCTCTATATGTGGGTACAAATGAAAGATCAATATCACAGGGATTTCCTGTGATAACAGGTAACAGTGGTAACAGCCTGGTAAAGATCTTTACTGTCCTCCACTTTTAAATCACTGATTTCTTTCTCTTGTGAAGCTTATCGGTACATTTTGAACTGCTAGCAACTTAAGGCAGACAAAAGTATCAAATCAGGACTTAAACATGATAAAGAGGGGAAGAAGGTAAGAAGCTAGTCAGCTCTTTGGACGCTGACTGTGATCCAGAGCTAACAAAGTGGGTATCAAAATGGGCAGTGAACAACAAGCAGTAATACTGAAACGTTGGGTTTTGGGATACTTACAGTGCACGTTTTGGTGTATCATGAGCTGATAAGGAGGGAAATATTAAATTTCAAATTTTAAAAGTCTGTTTGCTAAAGGACAAGAAAAGAACTGAAAATTATGAAATGATGATGTAAAAGTCGATCTACAGTACTGAATACTTTGAGGACAAAACAGCCAACATGCTCACTATGCAAGACGTAAACCAAAGAGCAGCCACAGCAACTTAAGCAGAATGTTTTTTTCATGGTTCCAGAAAAGGCACATGTCCACTATCTCATTATCTCATTCATACAGAGGTTTATACTGTAGACTAAAGAGAAAAGAAGTCAGGGAAACATCATTGTTTTCCAGTCTGGAGAGAAACAAATCACAATAGTTCCTGACACACACCCAATTCCTCTTTTCAGCCCTATTTTGTAGAAATAACACAATTGAGTCTGTTTTGACTTTTCCAGAATCTCTGAAAAAATAAATTGTGAAACAGTGGACATTACAGGGTAAATAAATCCAAAGAAATTCAGAGAAGAAAGAAACAAGAGCCAGATTATGACCCAGGAAGGAAAAGCCATCCAAGCCCAATTGTTTGCTGCTGCAAATAAGCATTTGGTTAATTTATGATATAGAGTTTCTCTGATTTAAATGAACACAAGATTTATTCCCAAGAGAACAAGAGACCAAGAATGGACTCAGCAGAGTCTATTTGAAACAGCAGTCTGTATTCTACAAATTGCCTGACATCCAGGTGATTGAATAATTGGCAAGAGATAATAAGAACAGTAGGAAATTGAATTATTATAGAATTATAGGATATTTCAACTTCAGAATTCAGTACTGCTTTAAGACTTAAGTAATGTGAAATAGAAGGAGACAAGAAGAAAACCTGAAACACATTTGGAAGCATTAGCAGCATCTCTTCAGCCTAGCTGCCTACCAACAAACTGCTTTCAAGCTGTACTTTAAAGAAGCACGCTCAAGTGGAACATATGCTTTGTACATTTCTAATTGCTTTCGCATCACTGAACATGTCTAGAAGAAAACTTGTGTTACAATGGAAGTGGGTGGAAAAGGGGACTTGGTTCTCCAGCATCAGCAAGGGATCCCTTCAGGGCCTTAGTTCCATTTCCAGTCTGAAAGAACGTATGGCATTTTTTCCCCTTTTCCATTACTGACCTTCTTAGGGTAACTCTGTGTGTGTTTCTTTTCGGTAGCCAAAAAAGTAAGCAAGAACAGCAGCAAGGGACTCATATGGCCTCTACTACTGAAAAACATCTGCTGATGAGTATAAACAGAACATCTACCAGCAGATGTACTGTTACTGTTGTTCTTTTGTGACTTGACATTTTCATTTGTTGTAAATTTTTATTTGTCATAAGTGAACATGTTCCATTCTACCACGATTGAGTTTGTGAGAGCTAGCTTAAATAGCGGTCTTACACTCCTACTGCAAGTGCAGGCCCACTAACTTTTAAATGTTCTTCTTTTCTTCATCGTATTTTTGTCCACAAAATGGAGCTATACCAGCCAACATTTTTTTTATGCAGTTTCAGACTTAACAGACTAAAAATGACAACAAACTGTACACAGGAATAGGACAGGACCTATTCAGCATTTGTGAAATGGCATTTCAGTCTATCAGACATCCTTCCTCTGTATTTCCTTTTTGCTATGTACGTTGCAACCCCCGCAGATAAAGACGTTATCATACCATATTTATGCAAAGCATGAAAAGTAAATATACACATGAATCAAGAATAAGAAGTAAATACACAAAACCAGAAGATGGTTTTTGTTTTCTAAAAAGTTGCCAGCATCACTTGTCAAAACTTGAAAAAATGTTTATAGATCACGCAGGGAGGATTTACAGCACAGATTTGCACAGATGTCTGAATGTGTGGGCCAGGCTCCCTGGCAGTCCCTGGAGAGAGAGCTCAGAGGAAAGCTGGGAGCACCTGCCTACATTAGGATGTCACTCCTGACTTTCTGAATGGCCCTCTAGACTGACGCCGTTTCCTCTATCAACTATACAAGCACGGGTGATAGGATTGTCATTAAAATGCTGAGATTTTAAAAGAAAGTAACAGTACTTTTTCTCACCTTTTAATTTTTCAAACTTTTCATTCAAATTTACAGCCTTCTCTGTCATCATTAAATCTTTTATTTTTAAATGTGTGAGCTGAGAATTTCACATGACTGTAAGACTTGGGTATATCTAAATATTACTGGAACTATGCCAAGTGGAAAATTATACAAGCAGATACATTTTCATGAATGAAAAAAAGCTTGACTGGAACGAAAGTTGGAATGGGAAAAAAGAAAACAGCATTTACACATATGATTTAATTCAGACACATGTAAGGATGGCATGAGATGATAGCAGTAAGACGATAAACTGTTAAGACAAAGGGGGTCACTTATGGCACTCTTATTGGGTCATATACGCCATAAGGAGTACAGGCTTTATCACACAGTGGCTTCTCACATTAGATTTGAATAAATATAACTATTGAGGGCTAAATCAAATTTTTAGGACACTGGACACACTTGGAAAATACAGAGATACAAAAAGGGCAAGTGCAAGTTATAGTATATAACACGTATGATGTTATATAGATATATAAGTGATGTAGATATATACATGTCCACAAAAGCCCACTTGTCCAAGTTTATAGGCATCACATGTCTAAAGTGCAAATAAAGTAAAAGGATTAAGCTGTTCACAAAATAACTGGATTTGTGATACAGCAATAAAGGTGTAAAACAGTGTAGGAGAGGTTGAACAAGGACGGATGAAAGCTGTAATAGAGCAATTATGCAATTACTCTGTTTTAGGTGTATAAATATCTATTTTATATCTGGAAGTTTTGAAGGCAAAATCTGAAACCAAGTGTGTGGGGGGGTTCATTAAATTAAGTTAATAATAAAAATAACTGTTTTGCTGCCGTTGTGCAAAGGCAAATTTTCATGACATTCGAATGAGGAAGGCTATTTGAAACTCAGTTGGAAAGGAAGACTTAACGGCAAATAAGGAAGACAAAAAAAGTGCAAAAGAAAAAAGAGGGGAAGTAAAAGTAAACTAGCTACAGAGTTGGACCCCAGATAATAAGGCAAATGTATAGGGGTATAACAAAAGGAAAACAGATGTTGGCCAAGTCAAGGAAGTATCACATGTCAAATTGATTACAGCATGCTTACAAGCTTAAAATCACTAAATATGGAAATTTCTGAGACAATAAAGATGATTATGAATATAAAGCTCTAAGAAGGAAGACGATCTTATGTAACTGATCTCATGCAGGGGACGCCTCAGGGCAGCAACAACCAAGAAGCTTTTGTAGCAATTGGCTGTTTTTTCTCTATATATACTTCTTGGAAAGAATTTCCAGAAAGTGGTTGCTGGAATCTGCCCTGATGTTTGAGTGGGTGGGTGCAGGAAGCAGCTATGAGATGTAGTGTGACCCCATGTGGAGTTAGTAACTGGGGTTCAGAAAGCAGCACTGTCGTGTCATCATAACAGAGGGCTAACGGGCCTTGGTGCAGCATCCCACCAGCTACCAGAGTGGCACAGCTGGCACCAACATGGAAGTCTTTGGTGTATGTTGCCTTGCACTCCTTGTTTGCAGCATCTATGTCATTCTTTCTTTGAAACATTTATGGGTACATGTTATAGAGCTATTTGTTTGTAGGGTCTTATACAATTACATACGTGACTTTCTTCAAAATGTCGATAAATAACATAATTTCACTAGAACTGAAAATTTTCACACATGATGGTGATGATGATGATGATGATAATAGAAGAAACAAATTTAAGTTGTAAGTTCCTCTCTGTGCTTCTTGAATCCTTGAAACAAAGGTCAGGTGAGCAAAATCAGTTTCTACCATTTAGCTTCTAAAGCTGTGAGCTGTTCTGTCTTTTTATTCATAACAGGTTTGAAAATATTTTGTAATTTTTAATGAAAGAAAAAATATTTTAAAGATCATATCATGCTATAGCCATGTCACACACCTATTTAAGTCATACATACATGCATCTTCACCATGTCACCAGGGTCAACAAATAAAGGAGTGCAGAAATACACTTATGTGTTTTGTAACGTGACTTAAGAAACATGCCCTAGTGCATATTAGTCTGAATTAAAACCCACCATAGCTGAAATCAGATGGGAGTCACAGTAATGAGGTTGACTCATTTGTGCTGCCATTAGAATGATGAAATCACTACCTAGTGACTTCATGGATGTGAATTGACCACACTTCGAGCCCAAGGATTTTTCAACAATATGTTCAGCCACAGTCATTGGTTTATTCCTGCTGCTGTGTTCCAAAACGTTATATTCCCTTCCATTCCCTATGGACTTCCCTTGTTTTATATGAATACTCTCATTATATTATAAAATTATGCCACTGCTACCAAATATTAAAGAATATATTCAGCATAAGCTAAGTTAGTTTCATTACAAAGAATTAATCTGGTTAAATGTGCACATTGCAGGTGCCTGTATACAAGTTACATTCCATTTACATGTATTACTTATATTCAGTGGAACTTCCGTCGATAAAATCAGTGACATCAAGAGTACATCTCCTCCTTAGGCAGATGTCTAAAATACGTGATGTAAATCATACCCTGAAAACAAATATTTCTTTGTTACTTGTTCAGGTATCACAGACGTCTATCTTTAGGTGAGCTGAATCCTGTCTTTTCCACCTTACACTGTAATTGTGCTTCTCAGGAAATTGTGTTGGAAGAACGGTGCCCTTTATCTCAGAAAAAAAATGCAACAAACTAGTTCAGCCTTGGTGTAATGGAAGAGAACAAAAGTGAGAGGACTTCTACCAAGGCATCTCATCATTGATCCACATTTGGGCTACGTCCTCAGTTGAACGAGCTGTAAATGGGCTTTTTGGTCATTCAGGCTGAGCTGTCAACTGAGCTCCACGTGAAGCTTGCTGTCCTCTCCCTACCTTATGCTACAGAGAGACTGAAGTGCCTTGTCTCCATTGGCCTCATGGTCCAGTTACTGGATGGAGCTTTGCCCATTACCTGAGAATCTACAGATGTGCACAGGGAGAAGGTGTGAGTACAAACTGTGCTGTAGAGGCAAGATTATATCTTCAGGAAAATGGCGAGTGGATTGTTTGTACATTAAAGTGAATAGCAGAGAAACATATCATGTACTTGAACATGGTAAGAAAAGAATACTGTGTATGTTCTTCTGGATATAGCTTGAAAGAGAATGCCTCTGAGAGTGCCCTTTGCTGGAGTGAAACTTTGCCATTTTTTCTGTTTGGGATGGTGCGCAGTATTTTTGTTTGTTTAAAAAACATTTGTCATTTCAAGACAGGAGTTCTTATCATATTCATGTTAAAGTTATTGGATTTTACGTTGGCAAGTCTAATACTTCTGCTATAAAAAAAATACAGAGATGAGATCATGTCAAAAGATTATATTGGCAAGAAAAAAAGGAAAGAATTCTGTGAAATCACTGACACAACTTAAAATGACACTCCAAAAAAGCTAACAGCATATTGGACATCATCCACAAAGGTATTGAGAAAAAAAGCAGGTATAATTTTACCACTGTATAAAAACCTTGGTGTGGTCACCTCTTGAGTAATGTGTGCAGTCTGGCCTCTGTATTTCAAGGATACAGTGGTGTTTGAGGAAATACAAAGAACGGCAACTAAAATGATCAAGGGATGAGGCAGCAACCTTTTGAGGAAAATCTAAGACGGCTACAACTCAGTTTCTATGGAAAAGGCTGAGGAGATTATGACTGAGCTTTACAAAATCATGAAGCTGGTGGATAAAGTGAATGCAGAATCTTTCACCAAATGCCACAATGATAGAAGTAAGGGACACTCACTGAAAACAGTAGGACACCACTTTAAAGCACAGTAAAGAAAGTGCTTTCCTACACAGTCAGAAAGGTTGTCAGAAGGCTGTGGAAGAAGACAGCATCAGCATATTAAAAAAAAGAGATTAGACAAATCCATGGGCAACAGGCCTTTAGATGGATTATAAAGGGAACAGGCAAGGACAAATAATGTAACATCCTAATACAACACTTGTAGATGCTGGGCAGTATGATGGAAATGTACTGCAGAAACTGGACAGGCTTACATGTTCTGTTGCTGCAGGTGAAGGCGGAATACTATGTTAGGTAGACCTTCAGTCAGGCCCAGTTAGGACAAGTCCTATCACAGAATCACAGAATGTTAAGGGTTGGAAGGGACCTCTGGAGATCATCTGGTCCAACCCCCCTGCCAGAGCAGGGCCACCTGCAGCAGGTTGCACAGGATGGCGTCCAGGCGGGT
This sequence comes from Chionis minor, assembly GCA_013398295.1. NCBI lineage: Eukaryota > Metazoa > Chordata > Aves > Charadriiformes > Chionidae > Chionis > Chionis minor. Next base: position 68,408 of record VZSF01001256.1, read on the forward strand.
TGGGAATGTCTCCAGAGTCGGAGACTCCACCACCTCTCTGGGCAGCCTGTGCCAGTGTTCTGCCACCCTCAAAGGAAAAAAGTTCCTCCTCATATTCAGATGGAACTTCCTATATTTGATTTTATACCCATTGCCCCTTGTCCTATCACTGGGCACCACTGAAAAAAGATTGGCCCCCTCCTCCTGGCACCCTCCCTTTAAGTATTTTTAAGCATTGATGAGATCCCCCCTCAGTCTTCTCTTTTTCAGACTAAAAATACCCAACTCCCTCAGCCTTTCCTCATAAGAAAGATGCTCCAGCCCCCTGATCAGCTTCGTGGCTCTTCACTGCACCCTCTCCAGCAGTTCCCTGTCTTTCTTGAACTGGGGAGCCCAGAACTGGACACAGTACTAGAGTTGTGGTCTCACCAGGGCAGAGTAGAGGGGGAGGATGACCTCCCTCCACCTGCTGGCCACACTCCTCTTGATGCACCCCAGGATGCCATTGGCCTTCTATATTGCTTGAAAATAGAGTACCTGATCACCTCAAACTCCACACTTCACTAGAGAAAATAACATTTGCTCCTGTTTCATTTTGTAAAAATAACACTGTTTAACATATCACACTCTGGAAAGCAGTGTAGTGCTGACTCTACAGGCTTCCTCATTAGTACTGACACTGGCAGAATAAATAAAAGCACATGCCACCTCAAATTTCTATGGTTGTCATGATTTGAGGCCTGTACTGCTTATGAAAGCCTATTTTGCTAAATGAAGTCACCGATGAATTCGATCAAAGTCGTAATTCATGCAGGAAAGGTTATCTCTAGCTGGCAGGCTTTGTTCAGCATGCAGAAATCCCCAAATTCTGTGCATTACATTTGGTACTTCAGCATCCCCATGAGTCTGGACACTGCAGCTTGCATTGAACTCTCCCAATGGACTGTATTCAACATCTTCAACTACTAAAATTATGTGAGGTCCCAACCCTCTTTTCAAGAGTAGTTTCATAAGCTACGGCAACAGGGGACAGGTAATATCACCAACAATGACAACAGGCACTTGCCTCTCGCAAATAATCATAACACTGGAAAGGAAAAAAGATTCATCCAGTGCAGGAATAAAATCCCTTAACTCTTCAACAGCCAAGTGGTATGCATGCTGTTAATGTTATTCACAGTTACATTTACATACTGATTTCTGCCCTGTAGACAAGTACTCCTTCAAGGAATACCCTTGCTCTTGATCTCCCCAGCACGGAGATACCCAGTCTGAAAGTCAGCAGTTACTTCAAAAACAGGTCCAATGCCAATAACCTAGAGGTATATGACTCATTCAATAGCATTTGTTATACACATTCATCATCTTTATACTGGCAATAGGCTTTCTAGCACCAAGCAATTATCCAAGGCACTGAATTGTTTTGGGATGGCCAGTCTCTAGGCAGTGTGACACAGACACAGCTTCCTCCTGCCTGATGTGGGTACCAGAAGACTGGGTCACACTCACGGCAGTGGTACCTTTGTGTACCTTTGTGGTACCTTTAAGTTCTGGAAGACAGTGCAGCTACGTCAGGCCAGCACAGCTGGATCTCATCCCATTTTTCTGTTGTAGCTCTTCTGCCCCAGGAACAACAGTATCCACTGATGTCAGGCCACAAGCATTTTGTCTCCATTCAATAAAACTTTCATTTAGCGTCCCTATTGTCTTCTACATATTAAGGGTACAGTCATGAAAAGCTCATCCACTAGATCAGTTTTGTTCCACTTATCTATAAATATGTTACAGACTGAGAAAGTCATACTTGACAACATTCCTCAGCAATTTCCAATCTGCTGAACCTCATGATATCGCAGAGAAGCAGTATCACCCACTTCTGGAGTTGAGTAAGAACAGAGGCATCGCTATACAGAATGCTGCAGACTGAATCATCGAAGGTTTCTGCTCTCAGGGGCACCAGGGAGGTTGGGATGTGCCCTTTGCAGATCAGCCAACCCTAAGTTCCAAAAAACAGGAAAGCCCAAATTGGCAAACATTACAAAAAATAAATGAAGACAGAGGAAAACCAACCCACAAAGTAAACAGATAACTATCAACTCTAGACAGACCATGCAGAAAGGATTGTGGTAAAAAGCTGACAATACTCCCGAGGCTTATTAGCTCTTTGGGCTAATTATCTCTACCACCATGAAAAAAAGAAGTTATAAAATCTGATCAGCTGCACCTTTTGTGCAGTACAGCTCTTACCCAACAACCCTGGCTGCTTGCTTCACTTGCCAGCAGTTCCTCTCTTAAACTCTCAAAATTTTAATTCAGTTCCTCCAAAATAATATTTTTTAGAAGTTCAAATTTTTCCTTCATTACAAAAGGAAAAAACCAACAGAACTATGACATTTTCCGTGAACACTGCTGCTCTACCATTCAGTGGCAAATAGTCAAGAAAGTGGAGTCATGTTCTCATTTAAATGCACGTATTCCTGTCCCACCCAATGTTTTACCTGACAGTGAGTTTCTTCACTACCTTGTATTTTCTTCTTAGGAATAACAAGTCAACTGCCTTCACTGAAAAGTCTGTATCATCATTTATCCCTTCTAGACTATTCCTCAGAGATGTTCTGATTCACAACCACACTTCACTATCACACCCTGAAGTTAGGAGTGAGTAGGAATGAGTGACAGAATTGAGCAGCATTAACTTAAAAGGTTAATCCTTAAATAAGTCACCTTCCTATTTTTGCTTAAATACCAACCATCTGCTTTTGCTTCAGTCACTATAAAGTCATAAGAAATTTTCCAAGGTGCATCAGAAAGAGGAGCCTACCGTTATGCTAAGCAGCAGCCAGCCCTGACCTAGCCCACTTTGCAAGGGGAAGCACTGGCGCAGCCTGGGCTCACCTGCCTCTCCTCAAAGCCAGCTGGTGCACCTCCGCACGCTGCCAGCACGTGCTTTGTAATATTGATACTGGGGAGAGTATGATGCTTTTAGACCATACCCTGCGTTACTGCAACTTTTGGATAGCGGGTGACTGATTTCAGGGAAGCAAGAGCAGAGGTTTTTCTGCCTTGTCTCCAAGTCTTCCACCCTCTCACTGGTCTCCACACGTTGGGAGCCTGGTTTCTGTCCTTCATGGGAACTTTGTTCCCATGGGAAACTGCAACGCAAGGACATACTGGGACCATTTCTCTCAAACCCTTGCAAGATGGATATCCGTACTTCAGTACAAGCCTGTCACTTGGTCACTGTGCTCCTTGGACCCACAAACCCCTCTGTGGCTTTTCTTGTCACATTCTCCCATCTTCTCCTTCCCCTGTCTCCCCTGCTCCTTCAACACGCAGGAGGATTGCTATGCTAACAGGTAAGGAAAGGAGAATTACATGCTGCAGCTCTCCATGCCTCTTTGCCTGAACTTTCATCCGCGCTCCTGACTTCATCACGTTGTTTGTCCCTAAGCATTTTGGCACCGTTCAGCGCTGTGGAGAGACTGTAGCGCTGCTGTGCTGCCCCATGGAACTGCAGGGAGCGACGCTGACAAACCCACAGGCTCATGGAGAACACCAACCGAAGTCCTGCAGGCCATCTGGAAACCTGTCCTGCTTGGGCCCAGCAGGAAGCTTGCTTGGCCGGGGGGTGTGGGCAGGGGGAGCTGGCCTGAGCTGCCACCTCCCCGGAGGCAGCTGGGAGCTGAGCTGGGTGCAGGACGGCTGCGGCTCCCTGCCCTTCTCTCCTCCCTCTGCGCTCCCACTGCCCGCCGCGCCAGGGCTGGCCTGGCCTCACTCCACGCTGCCGGAGAACGGCGTGCACCTTGCCTAGTCAGCCCCCGAGGACCTCCCCCAGAGCCCGCTCCCAGCTTAGGCAGTGTTTCCAAACAGCAGGCTAGCAGAGGACTCGCAATTCACAAGTAGCAGGACAGGTATTCGCACCCACCAGAGCAATGTTGCAACTAAAGGCCTTGGCAAAAAAAAGGGAGGCAGGCAGGTATTTTAGACAGAATACTTTGTGGTCAAGTCAGCCTGCACATAATGGTGACAAGGGTTTTTTTCTTTGAAACGATTTCTCTTTTTCCTGCAAGAAACAATGGAAACCGTCAAATAAAAAGTAACTGAAAGGCAGAAGAATTAGATAGAAAGATACCAATTTATTTGCACAGTTGTACGTAATAATTAAGGTATGTATGCTTTAGCTCACTGCCTTCGATACACCCTGCACAGTGTAACATTTTAGCAACACATAGTTCACTGACATTGTATTACTTTATTACATTTTAATAAAGATATAGAGCTCCGACCTACTGCAGCTGTTTCAGCAAAACTCCTAGCAATTTTGGAGAACAACTGGAACTATTTTTCAGCTTGAGTAGTGTAGTTATTTAATTTTCTTCTGAGACAAAATGGTTGTAGTAAAGGATAACTGGAAAAAATCACTAACTGCTTTAATGGTAGTACTGCCATAGCTTTAACTCGGCACCAAGACTATTTGAAACAAAGTTTCTAACAGTCTAATGTTCAATTAACTTGATGTATTTACTCACAAAGAAGTGTATTTAGTCTATCCCACAGTAACACATAAGCCATTTATTTCTAAACAAACCCTATATTTTAAAATACATCATTTTATACCAGTTAGATATAGCCCTGAACAATTAGTCTATTGTGCATTTATTAAAATGATGGTGGTTTTACTGAAAACACAGAGAGAGGAAAAAAACATGGGAGACATTTAGAAGGGGGAATTTCTTTCGCATACCTAACAGAAACCTGTCCTGTTGGTGCTTATTAAGCTATATAAAGCATAAAGTTCACACAAGAAAAAATAATCCATCAAAAGACAGAATTCTGCTGATCACTAACTGAAAAAATCTTCAAGAAAATCATACACACAGATCACTACTACAGCCTGCTTCTACTGCTCTGAGCCCCTGAGAGGAGGGAAATGCATTAAGCATAACACAAAACAGTCTCACACACGCCACTATAAAGTCTGTCTCCTCCCGGGACACTTATCTCTACCAGTCAGACTATTTATGCAGAAAAACTGTACGTAAGTATCCCAAAATAGCTCAAGCAAACTATAGCTTCTTTTTTACCCTCCAGCCTCGAGAACTGCAAGCTTTATATTACAACTTTGTTCCTGAAATAAACCTACTGAAGATTTTCAGAAGGTACCTGTAAGTGCAAGGACTGAACCTGATTACTGAATGGGGAAAAAACCCCTATGTAACAGATTAAAAAAACGTGTGTAATGGACTCTCATTTAAAAAATCCTACACACAGTATTGCACAAGAAAAAAACTAAATAATTTTGTTTCTTACTATTAATTGTGAAACTCAGCAGCTGAAGAGGCAAAATCTATCAAGTCAAAATTAAACCCTGCGACTTTCTTGGGACATATCTGTGTGTCATAATTGGAAGGGGAGATTGAAAGAAACAAACCAAACACGTTACCACATTGCGTCGGCAGTCCTTAAGGAGCTGGTAGATCGGGATCTTGGCTTCATAACAATGCTCATTTTGAAAAATTCCTTCAGTATTTGTAGTAGTCAAACATCAGTTCTCCTTGCAAAGCTCATTCTCGAAGCGGTCCATTTCAAAGAATTTTTTTAAATCCTCTGCTTTTTAAACCCCTTGAAATCCGTCTCCTGTAATAATCCAGGCTGTAGAGGAAGAATTCTAACACGCTGCAACTCCTTCCTTTTTCATGCTGAATTTACTCTAGCACTGTGCTGTTCGGAAATGACAGTGCTTTTCTCTTCTGTCTTGTATTGCCCTGGGAGGAACTAGTCTATTTTGAATCTATTCTCCCTGCAGGTCACATGGGAATGAAGGCAGCTGAAAAGAGTCTCTATCTCTTTCTTGCAGTTTGATAACAACAGGTTTAAAGGTCAAACAGGTTTTTTTTTTACTTTTTTTTTTTTTTTTAAAAGGAACAATACTGATGGGTAATAAATGAAAGGAAAAGATGAATGTAAGTTACAGTAGCATTAGTGAGTTTGCAGGGAATTTCCACTTAGAGACGTGCTAGATAGATTAGTCTCTGTGGAGTAAAGAAATGAACAAAGATTTTTCATTCCAAGTTAACTAAAAGCCTTACCTAGAAATGTAATTCTTCCCTTTCTTTGTCTCCTAACCCTTGCCTAGATACTGTGAACATGTACTATTATCTAACTTCACAAAACAGAAAGTATTCCCTCTCTGAAAGACATTCAAAACATTGTGGGGAAGTTAAGTGAAAACAAAATTCCTTGTTGACTGTTAAAGTCACTCATACAGACAGCTATTGTTATAAATCACTGAAGGACAAAATACCTCAGTTAAAGAACTCTAACATGATGTCCTCTCTGCTATACTGCAGAAAGAGATCTTTACAATAAATACAATGATAGCTTATGCATTACAAACAAACTCATAATTTCTAGCCAAAAACCTATCATAAAAGTTTTGAGAGTTAATTCCTTTTAGGAAATATTAGTATAAGAATATTTAGCAATTTCAGCAATAGAAGAGGAAAAAATACAGAGAACTAGATAGCGGATATACTACATAAATTAAACATTTTGAATTTGCTTTGAACTGTGTTAGAATTGTTTTTAAACTGAAAGAGCAGAGTTATTGCTCAACAAGTGGTTACATGCATACTAGCCATTCCTTTGTACAGTCTTTAGAAGTGTTACTTTAGAAGTATATTACTTTTGATGGTAGTGAAGCTAGGTTAATAATGAAAGCAAGCACTAAAAATTGTACTTATCAAATTTATATAGCCTTGGCAAATAGAAGGAAAACATGATAAACAGGCTATGTGCTAAAATATCAAAAACCTCATCAAATGGAAAAGTGCGTAAAGGGTGTAAAGCTCTCAAGAACCTTTGCACTTAATTTTATAACAGTAAAATAAAATGCATTACCAACTACATTGTGTATCAACAAGAAAGATCCTAACCGTCCTGGAGGCTTATGCCAGTTGCCTGCATAGAAAGTGCTCCACAACTGCAAAAGGTAACGTTAATAACGTTTCTTGCTAAGCACTCTGTTCTTCGTGTTTTCTGGCACATATCTTTCAAATACCACCTAGTGGTTAATGCACAACCTTGCGTAAGAGTCCTGAGGAATCATAAAAGTTAACCTCAAAGAGTGGAAAAAGCACCTCTTGTAAATTTAGCTCAAAGGATCATACTAGTCATGGGACCTTTAGTAACAGTTGGGTCTGTCACTGTGCAGGTCACATGTCTATAGAAGTGGACATAAATCAAGCACCATGTTGTGAAACTTTTTTATTCCTTCAACAGTTAGAATAGGTCATGAAGAAAAACAAAAAATCATATGAAATGGAAGTGCTGGGCTATTGCAGAATAGCTGGCCATTTTAAAACTTTTTTTTAAAGTTTTACTGATTATTTATTATTGATAAATATCAACATTATTCACATATCAATGATGGTACACAAAATTAAAGACAATAAAGCTTCTGACTAAGTAGTTTCAGAATAACATACTGAAATGGAATATTCAAGAACCATTTCTGCTGTACTACACAGTAGATAGTTCAGGATGGTTTGTTCTCAAAAGTGTATCAGTCAAGATGCTGCCTCTTGTAGTTAATAGAAATACAGCTAGAAATATACTGTAGTATAGTTACATACTAAATATTACTTTGCAACATAAATACACTGTAGTTACAACTATTTATATAATTAAGGTAGTGGTTTGCAGTGCAGATTCAGCAAAAAAATCTGATGGAGATGCAGATTACCAATGGAGGTAAATACTAATACTTACTGCTTAACTTGCTTTCCTTTTTTCATCTCCTTCATCACCTCCTTAGAAATAAACCCCTGCCCCTCAAGTGCCTACCAACTTCAGACCTGGTACTATTGTGAAATATATATTAATTAGCAACAAGAAGAAGACAGTATTGCAACCATATTCCGAGCAGTCAAATCAGAGCCTGTCTTCAGGCTTCCTGCAAAAAGGAGTGTATTAGTAGAGAGGGAGAGATCAGAGGCTTCCAGGGAATGATAGTTTTATGTGAAATTCAAAAACTGACTTTGGTAAAGCTAAAAAAAAAAAAAAAAGGAGTGTTTGAGGAAATGAGGCATAAAAAAGAGCAACAATAAACAATCAAAAAATTCCTTAATTTTTCATCTGGATTCATATGTTACAAGCTGCATGCAACGCAAAACCCAATTGTCTGTGATTTCTCAGCTCTGTTAGTGGGAAAATATTTTTGCAGGGAACACGGGGATTTGATAGTCAGTATGAGAAAGACAAACCTTTTCTACAGACTCGTAGAATCATAGAATGGTTTGGGTTGGAAGAGACTTTAAATCAAATCTAACTTCATTATAAAAGCTAAGACTTACACATCAGAAGATGGAAATATATCTATGCTAACTGGAAGCATTTCTTTTTCCCAGAGTAATTTGTAAGTAAGAACTACTGCATTTTATGTTATTAAATCCCAAATGCCAAGATGAATATCATGGACAGATATATATTTGAAATACTATAAAAAGGAAAAATATAAGCATATTTATTATTGTACCCTGCATGTTTATAAAAATATGTTCATGGTTTTAGAGTTGCACATATTGTGTACATAGTACATAAATACAAGCATTTATTTGAAACAAATGCAACAGGCATTTGTAGCATCTGATTTGTACATGCAATTTTGTAACAAAAAAAAGGTATTTCTTTTCCTTTTCTGAATTTTTTTTTAGGGTGGCAGGAATAAAGGCTTTCAAACTGAGCCATTTATGCTGTTGGTATATCATCACAGTTCAGACAAATGTTGATTGCATAATGAAAATAAGGGAGGAAAAATTTTAAATGAATGAAAATACTGCAAGAGCCACTCAGTACTGCTAAATATACTAATAGTAAAAGGGGCAAGAAAAGCAGCAGGATTTTTTATCTGCATGTATCTGTCAACTGAGGTTTTGGCTGTATAGTTAAGCTGTCTAAGGAAGAAAAGATTCGACCCACTTTAATGATGCTTGCATTTCATTTACTCATCTTCAAATTAGTAACTAATTGGATTAAACCAGTGTTACATTGCACAAAATTGAAAATTAAAATGAACTGGAAAAACCATGGCTTAAGGAACGAGGTGCAGGACTGACTGTTCTGTTCCATGCTTGGGAACATCTTTGCCTTGAGAGTGAAAGGAATTTGCTTAAACATTCCGAGTTTTGGCTTCCTTGTTTGTAAAACAGCAATAACACACATCATGCTGCTTGAAAAGCACTTGGACATCAAAGGGCTGAAAAAGTGCAATAGGTGCCAGGTTACTATTGCTGTTATTGCATATAAGCTGAAGAAATAGATTTGCAGTCTTCATTTTTAAGACAAAGTGAAAAGCCTCTGTAGTCTGATAAGACTCAAGTTTGATATTGTAATAAGTTAAACCTCCAACAGCTGATACCACTTTTCTTGTTTACTGGGGTGAAAAATTCAGGAATTTCTAGCAAATATGCATTGCTTTAGGACACATAGGGACACTGGCTATGTACCAAGAGAAACAAGAGTCCTGGAAGCCTAACATCAAGCCTTAACACATAAAGAATGATTGGGCTTTTAAGTACGTTGCTTGGAATGCACTTTAGCAAATGAAGGGTGTACAACAAGCTGCTGTTTCTTGATGTGCAATCTTAGTTTCATCATAAATTTATTTCAGAAATTATTATAAAGTATCTCTGAAAACCTGGAGCTGGGCTCATTCACTCACTATCCCCAGCATTGCTTAGCTACTATTGCATCCAGTCTTGTGCACACTTTGTGTCTTTCCTTTTTTTCCTTCACATGTGCTTGCCAGTTGACATGTTTATATGAAATACAGTTTTCAACATACAAAGAATATGCACTGAGATCTGAACTAAACTTTTCTAATCTCTAGTACCACATACTCCACAACAGGAAATATTTTCTCACAGGCTAAGCCCCATACCAGTTAGTTTTGCTAAACTGTGAGTTGCACAGTTCATTCTGGTTCATCCACAGCACTAGTTTATCCTCTTATGTCCTGTACTGAAGAACAAGACTGAAGGACAGAAAAGATGAACAAGCTGTTCTTATATTACCCGCATGGGTGGGTTTGAGAACTAGTAATGCAGGTGTAGGTTCAGAAGAGACATCTTTCAATAGCAAGCATTAAGCCAGAGAATTAAAGAAGGAAATTTTTGACCCACAGGAAGATTTTGCCACTGCTCACTCACCATGGCAAATGATTTACAAAAGTTTCTTTCATAGGGTGTTGACAGAATGCCATGGAATTAAACTCTGCTGTTCGTTTCTGGGTAACAGCATATAACCTTTTTGACTGGAGAGACTTTATCCAAGTGGCAATAGGTACACATAGCTGCATAAGTAAAATAACAAAAAAATATAATAATAATTACAGCTTAAAATTCTTAAGAATGGAAAAAAGCAAAACAAACGGCACAAAAGAAATACAATATATGCTGTTAGTGTTTCCTTTTTGTATTCATTCACATTTAGCTTCCTGGATCAAGTTTCCTGACTTATGAATAAATATGGTATATTTATTCAGTGATTACAGTGTAAATAAAGTTCCTATGGGCTCTACAAAGGCTTTACCCAGACTAAAGCATGCAAAACTCCTCATAGGTAGCATGGCAAAGAGGGCCTTATGTGAGGACACCCTGTTCTACCATGATGTCTTGTCTGAGGATATTCAGTCTTGGTACCCATTGAAACTGCCAGGTGCTGCTGCCTGAGCTGTAGTGAGCAGCAAATGAGGCATGTCTTGGTCTTACAGTGCCTCGCTCCCTCACATAGTAAAGCCAGGTACTTGAGATATGCTGGGCTTAAAATGTGTCACTCTGCCTTTATTCTGGACCGATTTTCATTTGATTTGGTCAGTAATGCAATTAGAGATTCGTAAATTCAGAACTATCTGACAATTTGCTGGTCTATGTAGACTTTGTTGCAGAAATAAAGCTTTATCAGAATAGATCTAGCACTTGTGTAGAGTTTCATTGCTAGAGATAAAAAAAAAAGAAAAGATAATTTTTAGGAGTAGAAGAATATTTTTTTCTGACTAACATTCTACAAAAAGAGTGTGAGCTCATGCTATGAGCTATAGCTGTGGTCTAGATTAGATCTAGCATTAAACTTGGAATAAAAAGTACCTGCTAATTTTGGAATAATACTGGATAACAGTGAATGGCCTAAAATTAAAGATTAGCCCACTGTAAGACTTTAGACTTCAGCTGAGCCAAGGCCCCCAGTGTGTCAGGCTGATTTTCTCTTTTTTTTATACAAGACATAAAAAATCCCCCTAGATATTCAACCATGCGTTTATACATATATATATATATATGAAACTATAAAAATATAGTTTGTATTATAAAAATATAGTCTTTGTTTTTGTCAGCTCTAAATGGACATACTGCAATAATGACAGCACTAATCAGACTGTTAAAGGGAAAGTCTATTCATGTTTCCATCAGGCCGTATGTTTTTCAACTATTGGCTCCATACAAACTTGGACTACAATTTCTTAGCTAAATAGCTGCTTAAAAAGTAAACATCAGTGACTCACACTTAAGTCAGTACAGAGTTAAGCAGTAGCTATGTCTTCCAAGCGCAGTATGTCATTCTTTTTGGCTAAAAAAAGGTAAAGACTAACATCTTTTTCTCTTTTCTTACTGCAGCAGTGGCTGCTTGGAAAAGCAAGACAGAACTGTAATCCTGTTACAAAGAGTTCATAATTAGGGCTGGTCCTGGATAAAATTAGTTAAGTTAACTATAAAATTAGTTAAAATTAGGCTTACTACTTTGGGAACAATGATATTTTGTAGGATATATCCTCTTTCATCATCATCATTCTGTTCAGAAGAATGGCATAGTTCTGTTGAATATTATGCAAAAGTGGGAGATTAAGGAGAGATGTCTGGAAGACACTTAGGAATACTAGAAGACTAAGTATGTATTTCAAGAATACAAAATATACAACAATTTCAAGAAGACAAAACTTACACATACAACCTGAAAATTTACCCACACACTTATAAGTATGTTATCTAATCTTACATAGTAAGGCACTTTTTTTTCAACTTTATCTTGTGTAGAACAAAAATCTACCGTTAACAGCAAAGCTGTATTCTCCAACCACACATACTCTAAAATGAGTATGTTTCAGTATTGCTTTTGTCTTTTTAGAAGCAGTGAAGCAATCAGCTTTTACTCTCAGGGTGTCTTCCTGAAAACAAATCTGAGGTGGGATATTTACATCAGTGGAACAGCACAGTTCTCTACAAAACAGGAGAGTGGATTTCCCCATGTTTTTCACTGGAAACCTGGAATCCACAGACACTGGACCATGACCTTAATGTCAGACACTGACAAGACTCTTGTTTGGTAGAATGACATCATCCATACTTCTAAGTCGTTCAGAAAAATGTGAGGAAGTAAAATAAGCTCTGAATTATTCATTGCACTACCAAACCTTTCTTGAAGAGGAACTAAACCTCTAGGTTCATTTGTGTTTCAAAAAATCCACTTGAATGTGTGTAAAATTCTCTAATCTTGTTTATCTCCTATTTGTTTTTAAGGTATGGAAAATGTCAAAGACTTAGTCTAGCTGGTACAGGGAGAAGAAAGAAAAAAGAAAGCATTTTATATGAACACTCCGAAGTATGAAATTTGCTTGGTTTTTAACACAAAATTGTCAAAACTCAAAACTGTAATTAAAAGTAAAAGATACGTGTTTAAAAATGTGGCAACTTACTGGAGAGCATTCTATGAGCACAAATGAAGGTTAAATTGAGAGTTCATTACTTGCCATGAATTATTCACTGAGAGCTAAACAAGGCACAGTAAGAAAGGCGTTTTCTCACTAGCCTTGAGCTGTCGGAAGTTTCACTTGCTGATTTAGACTAGTCAGCTAGGCTCCTGCCATAGACAATTCTGATAGGTACTTGCTGGGGTAGTCTATTTCCATGATTCAGACATCTATTTTAAGACGGAAAGAACTGCCCCTCACAGCTGTCTGTCTGTCTTTCTGTGGACTATGACTGCCTGCCTATTTTACATTAGAAACCTAGATTTTGGGCGATTCAAGATGTACTTGATAAATCCTATGGAGCCAGCCTAAAATCTATAAGCTTCTATAACATAACCTTTTTTTACCTCTTCAGTCTTTTACTTGTAGCAGTTGAAATGAATGTAGATTGGATTAAAAATTTTGCCTTTATAGAAATGTAAATTTCAAAGTATTTTCACATTTGGCTTCGCATCTTATCATATTTGGATAGCATGAGAGGTGAACAATGTCAAGACATAGGCTCCCTAGTCCACAACTAATGTAACTATCACGGTTCCAAAAAGTTACACCTCTGACCTCTCATCCCTTCCTCCCCAGAGGGTGGAAAAGAGTAAAGTGATCAAAAGGAATATATATATATATTTTTATATATATATTCAGCTATGCCTACCAGTTAAAATTTATGTAAGACTGACTTCTGCGGAATGCCCGGATATCTGGAAGGGGAGATACAGTGTGGTGTCTCATGTTCACTGATTCTAAATTTCTCCCTGATATAGGGCTAATGTATTAGTTCTATCTGAATTCTTTACTTCATTTTTATCTGTTTGAATTTTCCCCTATTAGACAACATTCCAGGCATAAGAAAAGCATGTTGCAGAATAAATCTCAAAAAACCTGACAGCTACATTGACTGTTAAATACCATCAGAGATGATCACAACCAGAAACTTCATGTTGTTGTGGATGTATAAATTGCATAAACTGACTGCAAGCATTTCAGTATGGCCAATGCAGTGCCGCATTGGGCATGGAAAATGTGCATCCTTTCTCTTTGCCCTTCTGTGAGTAAAACAGATACTTTGTGTGTCATCAGATTCCCAAAAATATGTCATGACTCAGCATAATACATAGGTTTCCACAGAGGCATATTTATATGTAGGACAGCAATTCTGAAACTAGCAAAATTTTACTTGATACTTAGCTAGTATTTTCCTTTCATATACTCTAATGATAACCCTCTAATACAGCAAATGAATCTTTTCTCCTTTCTTGAAGCTCTCCTTCAGTAGGTGATAAGCAAAGCTATTTCTATTTTTAACCACTGAATCCAATCCAGCTAACTTCCTTCTAGACATTTGCTGCTGTGTTAAATGCAGAAGAAAGGATCTTTAATTAAAAAAAGAGGAAAGGCACCAAGTCTTTCTCCTTCTTGACTTAGGTTGTTTTATTTGTTTGGGGTTTTTTTTGGTTTTGTTTGTTTGTTTGTTTGTTTTTGTTGTTGTTGTTTTTTAAATAAAGGGTGTTCATCAAATTTACAGTATCACATTTCCTCAAAGAAAAATCATTAATGTAAAATTGCAATGGCAAGTTCTACCTGTTCATTCCCTTTCTGTGACTGACATGTCTGCAAGTCCATTACTGATGTACTACTACAGATAATTTTCAATGACCACAAAGAGCAGTTCAAATCCATTAAGGGGCCTGGACTCAACTCATTCCTTTTCTGACAAAACAGTACCTCTAAAAGAGTACAGATAACCAGGTATCTCTCAACTCGGTATCTTTTTCAATTTTCACTTTCTCAAACACAATAAAACCTAAATATTAAATTGCCACCTCTTTGAAGAAATATGAAACTTTTCTCTCCACTCTTTTATAAATCAAACAACTAATTGAAAGTAACTTTTCCTCTAAATAAATTTTCCTTTTGAGGAATATGCTTTTTCAAGTAACATAACCTTTGCCATAGTAGCTTTTAGAAAGGTTAGATTTATACATTCTTCATGAGAAGAGCTACATGGTCATGATTGTTACCTGCTATAAAATAAATTATGTCTCAGTTGTAAAGTACGAAAGTTAAAAGATATTACACCAGTTATGAGTTTTTCCTCTGAATAGCTATAATTGTGTTGGTCTAAACCTCTCACATTTTCATTGTTTAATTTGCTCTTATATGAACCAGTGCTTCAAATGACCTCCTCTTGGCCAAATCCTATTTTTATTCTCCCTGATCTCTGACAGATTTTGAAGCCAGAAACTACTCCTTGACTCTAAAAATTCTTTCACACTCAGCATCCCCTCTTCTCACATTTCAACTCTGCTGCCCAACTGAAATGTTGTTTTCTTCTCTCAGTTTTAAGCTGCATCTTCTCCGAAGCTAATTCTGTAGCCATCTTTTTTTGACAACTTCTTTCTTATGCACCATCTTAAATCTATTCTTAAATAGTTTTAAACACCAGATTTCTGTTGAGGAGATTTCTGTATTGAATTCTTCCCTCATTTTACCTGGCCACGGTTCTTATACCATTTTCAGATATTCCCCTACAAGCAAAATGTTAAAACTGAGCTTTAAATGAGCATTATCTCATAGGTTTTTCTGTCACATGAATTGCACTCTCACTTATTCACACTACGCTAAAATTTTTTCAGCCTTGATCCTTCATTTTGTGCAAGCCAGCCTTGCTATAGCTGAGTATCATTGCTTCCACTTGGATAGGATTTCTAAGAATTATTCTCTCCAGATTGCCAAAACATGATCAGACCTTTATTCCCCACTGGACTTGACTGGTATCACCACTTCCTAGGTAAAAAGTTTGCCACATCTTTCTGGCTCACTACTTCAACAGTATAATTCAATTTGTATGTCCCTATGTATGGTCCCTTCTTGTACAAAATTTATATTTTCTACATAAATTCCATTTGCTTTCCTCTAAGACATTTTAATCTCCACTGTATCTATTAGTTTGTCAAACAGTCTTTAGTCTGATAATAAAGATGGCTTCAGTCACCAATTTTTTGTTTCTTAAGCATTTTGTGCTTTTCATGCAGACTTTGTGTGCAGGGAAAAAGACTCTATCAAATTTCATAACCCCTCAACATTCTTATTTAAATTACTCCTCAAAACATACTTTTCTTAGAATGGCTAGAGAATGGCCACATCTCACAATGGCTAGCGAACAACAACTTGGACTTCCATTTTCTATAAGCTTGAGTAAAATCCTGGGCTTGCTGTGGTCATGGAAATTTTGCTACTTCAGTACGTCCAGAATTGCATTGTCTACATTTTATGGTGAATGCCTCTTCTCCAAACACAGTTGTTCAAATTGCCTTTTTACTATTGCATTATATTTCTCTCAAAACTCATGAGCTCTTTGGGAGAGTATGTCTATGCCACACTTGAATCTGTTTTGCACATGCCTGAAACTTGAGCATATTCAAGAAATTAAGAAACAGTTATGTAAGGACTAAATTAATTTTAAATTATTTTAAGTCTGTGTTGGAGCAGGTCACAGATACAGTGTAAAATTAGAGTACAGATATTAAATTGTGTTTTGCAGTTTGCTTTGTATAAATAATGTCTTTGTGCTAATATAGATTTATAGCATACTGTATAGGAGAAGTATATTTAATGATTTTATAGACATTTACAGTAAAAATAAATCCAAACTGCAGCAGTTACTATTTGACACTACTTAATTTTAGCAACATATGTAACAGAACGTGCTTGGTATTGTTTGTTTTAGAGACCATCCTAGCTGTATTTCAGTGTATTTGCATGAAACCAAGAAAACTACAGTCAGTATTTTCATTCTACTGTCAGCATTTTACGTGTAACTTTGAAAGGTGGTTTGTTTTGTTTCTGTTACATGTCCATGGGAGGGTTAAAAAAGAAAACATACCAGGTTGCAAAGACCGTTCTGAATTCTTATTCTCTTTTAATTCCCACCTTAAATTACCTACAAAGGTACTACACAAAAAAACCCCTTCTCTAAGAATATGTGAAAGTTTAATTGAAAACAATTGATTCATTTACAGACAATTTCAGAAAGATTTAGATCTAGATATATTTCAATAGTAAAGTTTTTTCTTTGATATTCATACACAATTTTAACAATTCAGAAAACTGTCATATTTGATATTGCAAACATCGTTAAAGACTACTACTGACATTAAAAGCTGGCTGTAATAATACCTTTTAAAATGCTCCATGCTCATGCACATATTTCATAACTATTATCTAACTTGAGCTGGCATTCAAAATACCCCGGCACTTTTACAAAACACAGCAAGGGGCACATTTCTGACTCTGGAATATGAAGTTATAAAATGCTGAAATTTATTTTTGCTGTTTAAGCAACTGCTAGATATGTAAATAAACTCAGTCCTGCAAAATCTTGTCCAGCTGATCAACACCCAGATAAGGTGACATTTAAGAAGAGAAAAACTGGCTGAGATTTTTTTGCCCTTTTGTTTCTCTCCACTGTGTTTTGTTATTTTGGACAAGAACACAAATAAATGATTCACTTTTGCCTTTTACAACTGAAAAAATGGTCTTGGCATATAAAACATTTCTCATTTAGGATCTCATTCTTGCAACGATAAGGATAAGCTACTATGATATTTTGCCTAAAAAGTTATAAGTCTAATACGTATTGTGCTGATCGCAGCTGAAAAACTATGACTTCATCAACATTTATTTTTAAATTGTATTTAACACTGTTAATGAATTTAATAATTTTGTGAATGTTTGAATCTTAGTTATCACAATCTTTCTTGTCCAAAGAAAGTCCTCCAAACAGTGTGCTGGAAGATTTCCAACACATGGTTGGTGTCTACACTGTTTTTCCTTCTAGCATAACAGTTTACCCACTCAAGCCCACTACTGATTACTTGTTTTGTGACCTGTGGCTAGATGGTTCAAAAAGTCGTCATTGTAGAGAAAGGTCTGGGCAGAAATCTGTCTTCTAAGAAGGCTTACAGAGGAGGAGATTATAACAACCACTAACTCTGCTGATATTCTTTCTCAGAAAGGCGCCTAAGGAAAATAAAGTTTCAAGAATCTGTCTAATCTTTAATAAACTTTTAACTATCTAGAGAAAGAGAATAATCAAAAAACAGAAAAACTTTATTTAACTAAAGCAAATTAGAAAACCATTTAAAAGCCACAGCTACTAAAATTATGATTGCAGTCCTCAGCTTTGCAGTTCACATAGTATTCATGTCCTCTTGTCTGAGGATGTGCATATTTCTGAAATACCAGACACCCTGCTCGCATAGTCCCAGTGAACAAAGTAATATCAGTGGGTGCCTTGCCTGCACACACCTGTGCCAGGGTACACACCACCAGAGGCTCAGAAGTCTCATGAAGGAGGCTGAGCTCTCAGGAATACACAAAGTACCTTCAGGTCTACTCATTCACAACCTTGTTAGGCATGACTACGCATTTCCAAAATGTGGG
The DNA here is from genome assembly GCA_013398295.1 of Chionis minor. Lineage (NCBI taxonomy): Eukaryota > Metazoa > Chordata > Aves > Charadriiformes > Chionidae > Chionis > Chionis minor. The sequence continues at coordinate 86,628 of VZSF01001256.1, forward strand.
CCAGCAGCTATTTGTACCAAAACAATGTCTGCTTTTAACTTCTAAAAAACCGGGAGTATCAGAGAAGGCTTTTTTTTTGGAAATTAGGCAGGGCAAGATCTGACACTGTTCTTCTAGGACCTGAATACAAGTTTTCAAAAAAGGAGATACTGACAACAAAATCTGTAGTACCAAAAAGCACAGGGTTTAAACATGTTAATTTTTTAAGTTCATAATCAGTGCAAGACATTTCTAGACAACTCAGATTTGCAAAGGTGTCTTTCAAAAAGTGAGTTGACAGTAATACAAAAAGGGAACAAAGTTTGCATACACAATCCTTTCATTTAGATCTACAAAACAGTAAACAGAAGACTAATATGAATTAGAACCAAATGTGTTCTTAGTTTAATCTAATTCCATTCATTAATTAGACCTCGGGGAAAAAAAAAAGAAAAAAAGAAACAGTACCTGCAAAGAAGAAAGGGATGCTGGAAAGGAAATAAAGAGTAAAAAGAGAGAAACAGCATCTCTATAATATAAGACAGTGAGTGGGAGGATGGGGGAAAAGTGACACTGAAAAAAACAATGTCTCTGCGGATTTATTAATTTTAGCGCGCAGTAAATTGACAACTTCTAATTCCTAGGCTTGCCTTTTGAAGATATTGCTTGGTTTCATTTGTGTGTCACATTCAGGGAAGAGACATGGCTGCTGTTGTTGCGGACCTTCCTTCATTGCTTCAGAGAGATGATTCTAGATTGTGGGACTTATGTGTTTTGACTCACACAGTTTCTATGACAACATCCAGTGCATAGGATAAAGTATATTACACTGATGAGAAGCAGATGTATGATCTATGGATTTTGGTGTTTCTGAGGTGAAAGATTGACTGTGGTGGCTTTGGAGACACATTGGCCTTCTTAATGCAAGAAAACATTAAAACTCTGCTTATGGGACTAGAATTTTGCCTTTACAGTTTGGCCAAATCCTTTGGGGTTTTTTTTGTTTTCTGAGAAGGCCATTTAAAATAGGCCTCCTTTGGCTCAGTATACTAAGATGGAGAAGGGTTTAATGGAGAATTAGAGAAATAAGTAAGAAAAAAATGCATTGAGCTTTAAAAAAACACGAGTTATTTCCCTAACAAAGTTCTCTTGAACTCTTACCAGCAACTGAAATCTTAACGAAGAAAGCCATTGAACATCAGAATAGCTAAATCACTTTTCTAAACAACCTTAAGGCCTCTCCTAGAATACCGTCATCTTTTCATCCTTTGTATACCTTGGTTTTGGTCTAGTTTTAGTTTGAATATGAAACTTACTTGATCTTTTATCTCTTGCAATATGCAGTATTTAAGACAAAATTAAAAATGTAAGTCTTTCTCTCCTGCAAGGATGTATCCACAGATCTCTGGAAGTGATAGAACTTCAGTAATTCTAATCTGTGGTGTAGACATGAAACTGTGGTTTAAATCTGAATATGCATGAGAGTTCAAAGTTATGCCACTTCAGCTTTTTTAACATAAGCCCTTTTACTAAGCTGGAAGAGCTACACTGGAGCAACAGAATGTTTCTTTTCCTTTGGTAGGTATACCACTCAAAAAAGAAGCCTACTACTGAAAAAAAAAAAAAAAAAAAAANAAAAAAAAAAAAAAAAAAAAAAGGAAGGGGGGAGCATTTTAAAATAAGACCTTAGAGAACATGCTCCAATAATACTTTACTTGTTTTTCTTCAGTTTAGACTTCAGATCTCAGTTCTGCCCCTATTGTTTATTTTCTTATCTATGTCTGAAATCAGTCTGGGATCTCTTTCAGGCTCAGCTGATGGGCCATTATTCCTGAAGAACTGAGCCCTGCTACACCAGACACGCCTATTAAATACACAAAGTGATATTTAACTGCTCAATAAGTTGAGTTTACATGACAGTTTTTAGATACACACACAGATTTTTACTCTGTTGCAACTGATTTATAAATTGAAGTTGGTGATTGCTAATAACAGTTTCCTGCCTTGTTTTGCATTATAACTTCAGCAAACATCATCCCTATGTTTTACAAAAAAATAAAGCACAGAAAAATCCCCAGTAAACTGAGTGGTTATTTACATCAGTAGAGAAAAAAACACCATTAATAATATATTATGACACTTTAAAGAGTCAATTTGCAGGAGGAATAAGATAGAAACCTCACCTAGCAAATATTGCCCTATGCTTTTATTTAAAAATAGGAACTACCACCAATGAAAATTAAAATAAATAATGAAGAATGAGCCAAAGCATTTTCAGCTTAATTAACCAGGTTTGTATTTGGATGGACAACTGGATACCCACTTCACATCTCAAGGGCACGTCTTTGTTCATGTTTGCTCTGCTGTCACTTTTCTCTCCCAACATATAAAAGTTAGAAATATGAAGATATCCATACTCCCATGTTATCCAACTGAATTTAATGCAAAATGATTCTCCAAGCCCCTTGCAGTCCAGGTATTTTCCTTGGTTTTAATCAATCTGAATTATTTATTATGGTATGTCACTTCCCTGACAGTCATCAAGATTGGTTCAGTTCAGTTCAGTTCAGTTAACATGGCCTCACATGTATCTGGGAAAGCAGTTTTCTATGTAAATTTGCTGGTATAATTAGCAAGANCTTTCTCACAAAACATGCAAGTCTCATAGCTGAACCAAGTCCAATAGATGTCCAAGAGTGAATTTCTGATTTTTTTTTCCCTGTACTTCAGTCTGTCTTAACACACTGGACAGTAACAGCAGTGTGCTACAGAAGACTGTTCATGAACTTCAGTGCATACCAAGTTACAAGTAAAATGTACGGTTGTTTTTATAGGATATTTGGCTTCTCTATAGTCGGATCAAGAATACTCAACATAGAACTGCGTCCTACAGTTGCACTGTATTGTCTAGTTTAACTAGGCTTCCAGAATTTTTCTTTTTTTGGAGAGGAAAAATTAAGTACAAGTTGTATTTGAACTAACAATGGAAAGCAATTACAACAAAAACTCTTGACTTCCTCACCAGTAAAAAATAATTTTGTGTACCATGTCAGGACTGAAGATTAAATGCGAGGTTTCAAGGTGATATTTTACAGAACCTAAATTTTACATTGTTGACTGTAAAAGTGGTCACTTAGCAGTGGTTCAAAGAGGGAGGAGCACTGTTTTAAAGTGACTGCTGCTTTGAAGTGCACAGACCTAGAGGGCACATGTGGAACAGGAATGGTTCTATGAGTTGATATTCCAGGAAATGTGAGCACTTGCAGGCCACTTTGGTGACCCGGAAAGTAAGGCAACTAAGTTTGTAAGTTAAGTTTCCAGTAGCATTTTTCAAATTATATTTCTTTCATTAAAATGGTCTTCTTCAGAAAGCCTTTAAGTTTTTGACATTTTTTTGATGAAAATCAATTGACAAAAAGGCATTAACATGTAGTTCATACATTCTGCAAATCTCTCAACAAGAATCACAATCAAAATTTTTGGTGTTGATACTAAATTCACCATGGTAGTGTTGCTCTGAAAAAGAAATGAAATAAATGCTTCTGCAATCGCAGTGGCTGTGAGGTATAGAGCTGATAAACAATAAACAAATAAGTAAAAATTTTATGAATTAGCATGGAAGAAGAACTTTCTGCATGGCAACACCACTGACCTGTCCTATTTGTCTACAAAACAGCTAGGGATTTTCCATAAAATTTTGCCTTGAAAACTGTAATGAAGCTGTTAAACGACTCTAGCCAAGGTGCTGCTTGTTACTGGCAACTTGGGATGGCTCTTAGCTATGCCTGGCCATTACACAAATTATTGGTTATTTATTATATAATTAATTCTAATAGGTTAATTCATACTCGGGGAAGGAGAATGTATATCTTGATCTCTTGAACTCAGTAAGGTGTATCCATGAAGGTAACAGCAGGGCAGACTTTCACCTCCAGGAACTACTGTTCCTAAGAAGCTGCAAATCTTGTTTTGCTAAAGACAGATATTACAGATGAAAAGGCTCTAGGCAACTGGGAGACAATTTCAGTCCTGTAAAAAGTAGAAATAAAAGAATTGAGCTGCAGCAGTATGACGCAGCTTTTGCTAACGATTGCTTAGGCAGTAGTCATATGTCACTAATACACCACCTCTGAAATCTGCATGCTTTTCTCCCCCTAACCGTTCTTTCTTCTCTCCTTGCCACTCTTTGCCCCATGTTTTTCTGTCATGTAGCCACATCAAAGCTGGGTATTAAAGCTGTAAAAGTTAATTCTATGACTCTGAACTTTCTGCAGTTACACATTTCTTAATTTGCAGCTCTCAGTCCACAGGTATTAATATGCTGCTCTGAAACCCAACATTTGTAGATGAAAAATAGTGTCACATTATTTTTGAATTTTAACTTAAAGAGATATTGACAAAGCATAAGCAAATCACTAGATTATTAGAAATACACAAAATAAAGACAACATTTTCTTTATCTTCCTGCCAAGCATGAAAATAAAAGATTTTTCTATAAATGTTATGAACAAAATATTAGTCTACTAACTGTAAATCAAATCATAGTGCTATTATGTATACCTAGTGACAGAACAAACAGAAAGAAGGTAACTAAAACAGGTAATTTGTTAGCCAGAAATAAATTCCAAAACCATGGCAGAAATTCTGCAATGACTTCAATTAAGGAACAGGAATAGATAACAACTATAATGAAAAACAATTTTTTAGGTTATACATAAGAATATTGAATATCAAAATGTTTAGAGAGTACAGATGTAAAATGTATTGCAGAAAAAAATCCCTCTCCTTAAGTATGTAGAGCCATAATGTCTTTCTAACAGTATACTCCACCTTCTTAACCTACCCATTATACATGCAAAAACTATGATGCTGCACTAAAGTCAGAATAAGAGCTGTAGGACTTCAAATGCAGATGCCTAAGAATACTTTACGTTGTTACCACAAACTGCTTTACATTGCTTTATGTTGTTACCGTAACTCCTAAAGCAGCTATTTTGAGGGAAGTGACTTTGTCTGTAAACCCGAAGAGCTGGCATGAACAAGCTCATGTCTTACTGAAACAGTGTGTACTTGGAAGCAGTTTTATCCTTTTATAGTAACAGAGTGTCTGACATTTAACGGTGAATTAAATGTTCCAGGATCAAAAAAATACATCGCACCAAAAAGAAATGTAATCTAAACCCTTTTGAAGTGTCATATGAGATAATATTTACAATAAATTGCTAATAGCATCCATTTATTTCTCTTCTTCAAAGTTAAGAAGCTGGCAAACTGCGGCTGCATCACACAGTTCTGCACTGTAATAAATAATTTTCACTGACGTTCTCTGACTGCTTTTTATCCTCCTTCATCTAAACTTATGTTAGCTGTTATAAACTATAATCAAAATGACAAATTAATTCAAAATGAATGGTCCAAATTATGAAATATCTTCTTGTTCCTTTGAAAGGGTGAAGAGACCACAAATTTAGCAAATCTCTATCTCAGTGGAGAGGGCACAGCTTTTCCAGGATGGTCTTGCTTTCTTTAAATCTTAACACAGTCCCATTATACAGCTGAGAAGTCTACATCTTGAAAGAATATCAGGGAAGAAGAGGCTGGTGAGTTTTGCATGCGAACAGCAGCCTGGGTGAATCCCTTACAGTAACACATAACAACTTTCTACTTTTTACTTCAGCAGAAAGAGTAGGGCATTGTGAGGAGCAGTCTGGGTCACACTTCCACCCTTTGTGCCGTGAAAAGTAGAATTTTAGATAAATAAAGTTTTCAGGGTGTGACTTTTGAAATCACATTATCCTGCCCTGCCGACCTCTGAAATGTTGTTTCTAGTCTCACAGACTAAGCTATTTTCCTTAAATCTCCTAGAGTCCAGTTATTAGATGAAAATCTCAAACTGCATCTTAAGAAAGCTCCTGGCTTTTCTGGTTTTGGGAAACTGTTTTCAATTTAACCACTTGAGGACAAAAAACCCCAACCAACCAAACAAACAAAAAAACCCCCACACACCAACAAAAAAGACTTTAAACAAAGTCTTGTGATTCTCCAGGGCATAATTATAAACAGTTGGGGTTGACAGTACTGTGATATAATCAAGCAGAATACAATATAGTCCAGTGGAAAACTGTGATCAGTTTATTTTAATAGAGCAGAAAGGGAGTAAACCCTTCTTGGTTTGGAGGCTACCATGGACCACCCAAGCCCTGGACCATGGACCTCTCCAGATGAGTATTTTGTTCCCTCACATTCCGTTTCAGGGAGCAGGAGAGGTTAGTGTTACCGACACTAGCCTTGCCCAGCTAGTCCCAGTTCACCAACTGGAAGAATTCCTGGGCTGTTTTATTCACTGTGTAGACACAACCAAGGAAAAATCAGGGACCTCACATGGCACTCACTGAAACCAGTCCAGCTAGCACTTGCTGGTAGCAGCAAGCTGCCTCAAAAAGAGCTTTCACATAAAAAATTTACAGAAACGCAGTTTTTGTCATTCAGCGGAGATAAGACAATCATATCATGGTATGATTAGCTGTTTAATGGACACTACCTGGATTACTACATATACTACATATAAAAATTTAATTTTTATATGTATTTGTAAGCTAATATTTGGTGTATTTAGGACTCCAGACTGAAAAGTATGCACAGCATAATTCAAATTTGACAACTTTTAAGGATATCCTAGCAGGGATAGCCAAGCAGGAACAACTGCGCAAGCAAAAGTTAAGCCCTTGGTGGATCACAGAGGTATCTGTTCTCTGCATGTATGCATGAATTTTGTCTATATCTTGAAACACATTTTTAATGAGATCACACCACATTTTGCTATTGACCCCTAGTATAAATTAGCATACCATCTGTGATACATCGTTAATATTCTTATCTATAAACAGTAAGTATTATTTTGGCACTAAAATGTGCTTGTATTTGCACTGTAAAACCACTCTGGCTAGAATTCCTTCTGTTTTCTATGATCCTGAGAAGAGTTTATCAGAAAACAAAACTATATGTATTTTTATGCCAAATTCGGATAAGCCTCAAAATATGCCACGTTCCAATACACACTGTGCTGTGTCATGTGGGAGAGAGCTTAAACAGAGACTGTGGCCAAGAGGAAACATGGAACAAATACAGTTTGCAACTTATATACTCATTAAGACTGCATGATTCCCTCATTAAAGGAACCATCTGGATGCTGGGATTGATGTTATAAAACTACGTAAAAAATATCTGCAAAAATCAATATTTTGTTTCAGAAGGCTGACAAGATTAACCACATATGCTAGTATAATGTAAACTTCCTGATTCTCAGGTGCCAATGATGCTTCTGTTCAGGAACCCGTCACTTCAAGACATCTCACAGCAAATTAATGGGAGTGTTTTCCTTACATAATAATTAGAAGAAGATTAACTTTCTCCTCTAACACCAGTAAAGCCTCACTCAGTGGATTTCGCTTCTACTATTTTACAGACATACCCTAGTTTTCAAATTATCAATTTTCTGACTGTTCAGTCCCTGGTTCAATGGAGCACAAATGACGTTGAAACATTTGGCTTGGCTTCCAAAGCATTATATAAAACAGATGAACTCTGTTGCCTAAGACAGATGACTTCTCTGCTTTTCCCATTTAACGTTTGCATGACTGTATTCTTTTCCATTTTCTTTTTATTTTACGAGTAAGAGGAGCAAAAAGCAAGGAAAAATTATGTAACTGGATGGTTTCCTAGAAGTTGAAACGTGTTTTGCACACTTAGGAAAACCAAGTAAACATAAGAAAATATCCACACCTATTAATGTCATATGAATTAAGGAAAAAAATGCATCATTTGCATATTGCTACATGATGCTTCTGCCTTATATGAGAGCTATTGGAGCAGCAGATCCTGGTCCATCTGCAATATTTTAATTGGCAACTATGAGTTCTATGTATTGCCACATTTCAGTTTAGCAGACAAAAAAGAGAACTTTAAACTGAACAGATGACACTAGAGTGTTCCTCATTTGAAAAAAACCCAAACCCACAAAACAAAACAGCCCACTCTGATGTACTGTTTCCTAGGCACACATTCCCCTTTGGAAGGGATGAAAGCTTCAGCCATCCATCCATCCTGCTTGTGCTCTGTACACCTAAAATGGTCCTATACAGAAGCAGAGAATTCACTGTTTAAGAAAGTAGCAAACTTTCCCTTAGGGCATGAACTCCCTGTGTTTTCTCTGCGGGAACGAGGCTTCTCAAGCAGATCTGACAAGGGTTAAATATAATTTCTGACAAAGCAAGTGGAAAGAAAGTCATTGAAGAGTGTCATTCTGCCCAAGTGCTTTTGTTTGGTGCTAGTACTTCTGTAGCAGCTTGTAACAAGGGCTGCAGGTGCATAGTCGTGTCTGGCAAGAGCTGGGGGAAGGAAAAGGTGCCTTTAGATGAAGTGTCATGAGGACACTGAAATACCTGATACGCCTCGCTTCCCAACAAGTGCAGATTAAGTCGGATTCACAGGGTAACTCACAGGGTATATTAGAGTAATACACATATAGCTCGAGCTGGAGTTATTTTGGTGTTGTTTTTTTTTTTCACATGTGACTTTTTGCTTTACCTACATCTGTCATAACCAAGAAAATACGAGGCCTTTCATTCTCCATCTGGAGGCGATTATATCCCATTTAAGTTGTTTTACTTTCTTCCATTTTAGTCTTCTTCACTAGCTAAATAACTTCAGCCAGTGTTAACAGTTTATCTGTCTTGCTTGGGAAAGACAATAGATATTCTTAGGCTTTGCTGTTGTTGTGCTGTGTCATTTTGCTTTTACAACTTCAACAGAAATTTGTACCAAAGCCTGTGAAAGCTAAGCCACTAAAGAGCTGAGTATTGACTGGAAATGTTGCAAAGGTAAAATAAATAAAGGAAAGCCAAGTTCATGTGGACAAACAGTAAAGTAAGTACTGTGTATTCAGCTCCTTCCTGGCAAACTTCTGCTAGTTTGTTCACTTTAATATGGGGTATACACACACACACACGTGCATGAGTGTGTGCATACTATATGTATAATATACAAGTATATCATGACCAACTGTATGAGTATGTTGATGGCAAGCATCTGTCTGCTCCTACTGCTGAGACCCTTGATTTCTGCAGTTGCCTGGCTTCTGGCAGCTTGCCTGACAGACTTTGTAACCACCTAACAAGTCAGGAATCCTGCAGAAGACAGGCTGTAAAAAATCTTAATCACATCTTATTTTTCATTACCTTAAAAAAAGTAAACATTTTTCCCATTAAAAAAAATGTGTAAAACTGGCTATTCATCACAAGGGATTTTTTTTCTTCTAGAAATGCAAAATTTCCAGTGAGATTGAAATTCTACCTCCTGCAATGATCCCTGTTGCCTTCACTCAATACTGTGTCCTTGTAAACTTCGCTCAGAGGAATAGGAACAGGCAGACATGGAACAAGAGAAAAAGTATACGGTAACAGAAGAGAGACTGTTCCAACAGGGTTAAAACCACAGAATATCTAGTCTGGCCAGTACAGACACTATATCAGGTATTTCATGGAAAGGGAGTTTATTGCTCATGATTCAAAAGTAATTAATCAGCAAACCTGTTAAACGACATCAGAAATGAGATGGAGGGTAATAAGGGAACTGTTATGATGGAAATGTTATTAAAGTTATATTTCCATTAGAATAGGAATATTATAATTCATCTAGACCATGTGTCCTCACCAGAAGCTCTGGGTTTACTTCTAGTCACTCTGCGTTAGAAGGAGCATTGCGATAAGATAATGAGGGTTAAGAGATCTGCAACGTGAATGATACGGACACAAAATTTTCCATGTGAAAAGAGGCACTGAAAATATAGATTAGTTACAAAGCTGATGAGCAAGTGGGATACACAAATATATAAAACAACAACTAACCCTTTAGCAACATAAGGTCACAATGCTACTTAAAATGTTCCAAGGCAAAAGACAACAACAGAATGAAGAAACTCCTGCACATTGCAGAGAGTTCACCTGTGGAAGCGAGTGTCAAAAGATACTGCTGAAGCCAAAAATTCAGCAACTTTTTAATAAAAATTATCAAAATTTGGTGTGAATAAATAAAATAGCCAGAATGTTAGAGTAAGCAATACACACAGCAAGGACAGTTCTGGAGTACTCATACACAGGGAATTACTGAAGATATGGAGGAGGCTCTCCCTCAAGGAAGATTATACTGAAACTACCAAGTTTCTTCCTCTTCTCTCTCAAACATTTGCTGCTGGCTGGTGTCACAGACCAGGAGCTGGACTGGCTGGCATGGACCACCCCTGCGACGAAATACAACAACGCTGCTATAGCTAAGGACACCAGAATGGGGTATATGCCAGACCCTTCTAGGTGGGAAGGAGTCTCTTTTTTTTTTTTTTTATCCTCTTCATTTCCTTTTTTTTTTTTGCCTCATGAAGAAAGACTCATTAGAATCTTAAAGTATCTTTTAGTATATTGCTGGTTTACAATTAACAGTTAAATAGGGCTTTCATAGAGACAACTGAAACACAAAATGACCTGTAGATATTAGTGGTTTCTGGGGCTCAGAAATAAATTGTATTTACAAGTTCCAATAAGAAATTCCAGTTTTTCAATTTCCTTTGCAATAATTTTTTTTTTTCTCTTCAGATCCATAATGGACATAAAACATATTCTACAGCAGCAAAAAAGAAACTTTGGTAGGTTCCCCTTGTGCCACTTTTCTTCTTGTTTAATGCAGTATCTAGAAATTAATTGACATGGTACATGCTGAACTAGCGTCAGCTTGTTCCTGGTGTATTCGGTATCAGATTGAATGATAGATCTATTTATAGTGCTCCTAGAATTTGTTATACATCAGTGAATTGCAAGTCAGATAGTCCTGACATTAACATAAATACCCATGGACATCTAAAATTTGTAAATAAAACTGAGTATTTCGGGTGTTTGTGGTTAATGTAATCTTTTTCTGCATCCCAAGGGACGCTAATGTCTGCTCCCAGATTAATCTGGAAGTCCATCTTTGTGTGGGGATTGTTTCAGCCACAAAGAGCAAAGCCCAGACATTTATTTATTGTAAACTGTAGCAACACTGGTCATTATAATTTACTTCACTGTGTGTAAAAGGACATTTCCTGATGGCTGTTCATACAGGTTCTGGCTTAGGTTGTTAGAACTTAAGCATAAACTGGAAAAAAGTTGCTGATAAAATACCTATAGATATACTTCAGTTTTCTGTTAATTTTACACTACATATATTGCTTCCAAGCAAGAACAACACAATCCCACAGAATGAGCACTCAGGCAATGCTAGTCCAAAGCAGCAATCAGAAACACTGACAGGCTTAACCTATCTGTGTTGTGTGATCAACTACCTCTGAGAAATTTAAGCAAAAGCCGAAACTTGTGAACACATTTTTGTGTTTTTTGCCCTGCTGTTTGGAACCTATGGACTGGGACTGGACTTCCTGAGGTTTTAGGAAATGGTGTAGAGACTTTATATTTCATCTTGATCAGGGACTCTCTGGCCAGTTTTGTCAAGGACATAAGCCTGAAGCAACACCAAGAGACAGCATGATACTCTTGCACCTGCTTTTCTACTGCTACTTAACCTGACCAGCAATATGCCTTGCTATTTTGCCACTTTTCCCAAGATTTCAAATTAACATAACCAAATGTCTGAATTGGGTATGATGATATTTTGGCATGTAGATTTGTTTAAAATAAGTCTGAGTGAGACTCAAAACATCATTTTAAGAGTGACATGGCATATTCTGAATTACAGAATTTCTGAGATGAATATGAAATCAACTGCGTGACTCATCACGTTCACTAGAAAAGTTCACACTTATGCATTCAAATATTTTATTTCCTAGACAATGTTGAATGACTAGTTAAAAAGAACCAAAGTAGTTCCAGTGCGCTGAGACTCTAATCCCTAATAAATAAAATAAAAAACTTTACTCTGGTTTCTGTTCCCATTTTATTACAAGGCTTATAATAACAAAAAAGTAAGAATATTACACTCTGCTCACTAAGAAATCTTTGACATCGTTAAGAAATGCCCTTAGAGAAGGGATTCCTGAAAACTGCTGTTTGAGAGAGAGATACCACATTCCAGTCCAGACCCTGACAGTTTAGTGGCTTGAAGTACAATTATCTGGCAGGAGGGAATCTGCCTCCTTACGTACGAATGCCATGAGCTGCTGGCTGCAGAAGTGGTGTTGGCAGTAGCTTCAGCCACATGACCATTCCTCTAGTCCAGGGAAATATGCCAGATGGCAGCCAAAGAAGAAAAACAGAAAGAAAGCAGAGGAAGGAACAAAAGAAGCTCACATAAAACAACAAAGAACCTTTCTTTCTTTTCCATATGAAGATATAAGTTTCATGATTAGTGTATGAGGAAGTGTATCTTCATAGCTAATCAAACAAATATGTAGTTCTAACACTGCAATAATTTAACAAACTTATTAATTCTTTGATGATTCAATTTAATGCATACTATTGCCAGTATCATTTCTCCATAACACGCATTTTACTTTGGAGCTTACAGTCTCCACAAAATTGTCTCCACAAAATTTTCTCCACAAACAGGTTTTACTCAGCAGATTTTCACTCTGAGTCCTTCCTTGTGAAGAAAGACTTAATGACCAGCGAGACGAACAGGGCAGATACTGCTGCCTCTGGAGAATCTTCTAAGTGGTCCTTAGGGCCTGTCATTAAGCTAGTGGGAGGTGTGAGTGTTTAGCGTCTAGCAGGATTGAGTGTCATATAACAGTTTCTTATTCATACATCTCAGTTATGCACAGGAAATTTTGATAGGTGCTTTGGTTCTTCTTCATCCATGCATAATAGGATTTAGAGGTCATGAAGAAGGCTTCTGACTCCATCTGCTCTTCAAAGGTCTTAAGAGGTTCTAAAGCATAACTGCTACTATTAGGACTCAGTTTTTACAGTCACATCTAGTGATACGTTCCTGAGCAAAACTAAATGTAGCAGAAAACATGATTCCTGTCTGCATTTCAGGAAATGAGGTGTGCTTCAGTTTAGAGACACTCAAGAAAACGAAGGTTTGGGAAGGGAAGATTTGGGAAGGGAAGGTTTGGGAAGGGAAGGTTTGGGAAGGGAAGGTTTGGGAAGGTTTGGGAAGGGAAGAGAGGAGAAGAGAGGAGAAGAGAGGAGAAGAGAGGAGAAGAGAGGAGAAGAGAGGAGAAGAGAGGAGAAGAGAGGAGAAGAGAGGAGAAGAGAAGAGAAGAGAAGAGAAGAGAAGAGAAGAGAAGAGAGAAAAAGACATGACCTTGTCTGAGTTTTGGAAACATAACAAAGATTTACAAATATTTTGTTTGTATTGGACTAGAAGAATGTTCATCTGCCAGAGAGCAGGATGGTCACCTCCCTACAAAACTAAACAACCCTCCTACTTCTCCAGCCTGCAAAAATATATGAAATTGTGAAAGGGTTTGGTGGTCTTCTGAGTTTCCTCATCTGTGAAGTACTCACTCCTGGCCTTGGCTCTATATCCAATGTCTATAAATACTTCCCGTTCTGGTGTATAGTGAATCAGAAATTAATCTCTACCAATTTTTTTGCTCTGCTTTCCTGTTTTTGGTCTGTACAATTTGCTGAGGCTTTAAGCTATGGTTTATTTGATGGGAAGGGCAGAGGAGGAGGAACTCTAGGTGATTGCATTGCATTCCAGCTCTTCCAAGAAAAATTGTATTGTCTTAAGGCATGTATTTTTCCTGCTCTGGGAAAAAAAAATTATCCTGGCTCTTCTACCACCTTCTGAAAGACGCAATCCCCAGCACTTGCTGATCAGCAAAGAAACTCAAAACACTATTTGGCTACAAAGGGCCATCAGTGTATCACTCCCAAAAATGAAATGTGTAAATTAAAACATAATGGTCCATTTAATAGATTCTGAATATCCCACTGAAGAAACATTATGTTTTTGCCCAAAATGTAGCAAAAGGAATTTTAAAATCATGGCCAACTTCACAATTTGGTTGAAGATTATGAAGTAGAAGAGCATGGTTTGCTAAACAATGTTCATCATGGAAAGCCTGGACGGTACTATCATGTATTCAGTTTTAGAAACCAAAGCCCCTTGATATCAGATAGTTGAGTGACGTGAGCAGAACTGTCAGTTGACATAAACAAGGTTATTAAATTACATAGGGACTGTGTACTGTAAAATTTTGTAGTAGATTTTTAAATATAACCTACAGTGTGAATGGAGCCATGGCAGTGACACGGCAATATGTGTATTATGGTTTTTTAATGATCTTCTCAGTCAAAACTTATGGTTAAATTAAATACTAACAGCCAATATGGCTCACTTGCAATGATACAACCGTGACTCAGTTTTAATTAAATTATCTTCAACCTCATGCTAATTCTTTAAAGCTCCTGAAAAACAAACATATAGCACTTTCTCTATGGTAAGGCAAAATTCAGTCACACCTCTGGACTTTAGATAAGAATTCCTTGCTTTTTATTTTTATTAACAACTTTTAAGTTGAAAAATTAGACAATATGCTCTATTTACATAAGTTAACCACCAAAATAATCAGATCCTATATTAACATGCTACTCGAAATATTTTTCTTTTCATTTCTGAAACCTTGACATAAATTTGTAAAAGAAACATGAGCAGTTTTCTTTAAGAAAAAAATCCATGATAAGAAGATTGCCTTAAAAGACTCTCAACTGAATTATATGATCCAGTTTTTAACTTTTAGAAACTATTATAGATACTATCTTTTTATTCTCAGTTCAACCTAGACATTTTTTAGAGTATTCACACAGAAAGTGTTTGCTATCGATAATCCTGCATAAAGCATTTAGCTTCTTGGTCATTTGATATTGTATACATACGCAAATGAATGTCATTTAATATTAAAAAGTTATCATTAAGGTGATATGTAGTAAGTTCTTCAATGCATTACATACAAACAGGAGGATCTTTTCTTAATAATTTTATACTTCAAAATGTATATTGTATCTATTATAGATAAAAGTAAGGAAGCTGGAAAACAAGTACTGGTTCAATTGCAAAAAAGCAGTATGATAAGTAGTGGAAAGCATACTTTGCTATTGTTATTTTTAAACAACAGCTAAGGAAAAAATAGAATCTGTGTGTTTTCCTCTGGTTATACTTACTTTTAAGCTGCTGAACACTAAAATAATTAATAAATAGGGCTTTTTGGTTATGCAAAAGCCCCTCAACTATAAATATTAATCAAGATTTGGTATACTGTGTCAGTGTGTCATATTTTTAACTAAATATATTTACTTATAACAAGTACTGGTAACATTTATAATTAATATTTTTATATGAACACTGACATAAATGTTCTCCATGACATTTATGACATAAATTACATAAATCTACATTTTCAGTGATCTGGAAGTGCAAAACAGATAAAAAATTATTATTTGCTTGAAAATTACAGTTTAATAAACTTCCATGGTCACTTATTTATTATATTTTCCAGTCACACAGGAACACTTAATATTTTCCTGACACACATGTTCAGCAAAGCCTTTACGAGCTCGAGAGTCATTATTAATACATTTCCAAATGTTTATAATCTATAAGCCTATACAATAATAAAAAAAAGCCACAGTTGCAACTATTATCACTGTCAATTACACTGTAAGCCATTAGAAGATATACCTGTAAGACTTCAAAAAGCGAAATCTCATCTTATTTCTTGGAGATGGACGAGGTATATAGGCTCCAAAAGGATCCCACACAAAGGCCATTGGCAAAGTTAATCCTAAAGTCTTCTAAAAAATATATCCCTGAGGGGAAGCAGGACAGTTGTGCTGGAGGTGCACCGCACTAATTATGAAGCACTTGTAACTGTGTAAGGGAATGTCCTTTTCCTACGGTATGCTTTGGCAGAGATGTGGCTGGTTGAGAGCACAGGCTAGAAGGGATAACTGGGATTTCCTGCTGCATGAGACTTGCCCTTTGCATGAACGTTTCCTATATTCAGGGCTCTTATCGCATTACTCAAGTGACAACTCTTATGGTAAACCCTTGAATAGTTATAGCAACCACTAAAGAGCACAGAACCGTAGAACTAAGGCAGACCAGAAATAGCCAATGCTCTGATTATTCACTGCTGCCCAGACAAAGGTTTTCAAACCCTGAACAGCCTGGTGAAAGAATATGTAGTATAGATTATATTTGAACAATCTGTTTCAGCTGGCATCAGACAGCTAAGTACGCAGAAAAAAACCCCAAATCCCCGAAAAGAGCCCCAAACCAAAATCCAGTATGTGCTACAATGTGGCACAGTAATGAGCTAGTAACCAGGGAGTAAACTGCTACTGAAAACATGGCCACAAACCCCTCAATTGCCTCTTTGTTTAATTCTTAACTCTCTTGAAGTGTGTCTTCCTTCCTCATAGTGTCTAAAGAGAATCAATTTATAACATTAAGTAGCTTTTCTGAAAGGGCTTAATCATCCACAAGAGATCAGCCACTCTAAGATAGTACGTCTCAGACAGCTAGATAATTTTCAGGCCTCTTGGCAGCTTTTCTCAAAGACATCACTCCCTGTACTGAATTACCACTAGTGACTTTGAGAACTGAACTCTGTTCCCTGCTGGCAGGGGTCATTCCAGTTTGGTGTCTTTTTGTTGTTTGTTTTGCTGGTTCTGGGGTTTTTTGGTTTTGTTTTTATTTTATTTTATTTTATTTTATTTTATTTTATTTTATTTTATTTTATTTTATTTTATTTTATTTTATTTTATTTTATTTTACTTTATTTTATTTTATTTTTAATTCAAGCCCCGACTCTTGCATGCAATTGTTTCAGCCCAGTGCTGGTAGCGTTGAAGGGAAACCACAGCCTACAATTCAATTCTGACACCAACTCAGGTCATGCTAGTGAGGCCACCAGTATTTCCTCTGAATGTGGCTATGATCTCCCAGAACTGGTAAGCAGAGGGTTCTCTAATTTGGGTGATATTTGAAAGAAATCTAACTCAGGTATTTTTATTCATGGATCAGAAATTGAGTATTCACCCAGAGCAAGATTAAAAATGAAAATTTAGAATTAGTCAGGGCTCTACTGGAAAAGGTCAGAGACTTAGAAAAAATAAATTCCCAGGGATAAATTACATGTATCACTCAATTATCTGATGAAATGTACTATTTTCATGGTAAAGGGTACGATGAGAAACTACATGCTTCAGAAAAATTATAAATATGGTATAACTGGGTATATGCTGCTCTTTGGAGGAATCATTTTTTGTCTGTTACACTGACAAATGCATTGCAGGGCCAACTGACAATAGATCTCTTCACACCATGAAATTAGTTTTGAATATATGAGATTCATAGGTGAAATCACTGTTTCCAGGCCAAATGTCACATTATTTTTGAGCAGTTTAAAGAATATACTATATACTTAAATTATAAAAATAAATAATATAATTTCCACAGGAATAGAATTGTGATCATTCCAACAATGGTTAGTAAGGTGCTCTCTGGGTATCACAATCTATGGTCTTCTTTACAATCATGATATCATTAAAGTTTGAGTGATTAATAGATCAGTTTAAACATACCTGAATGACAATACTGGATGTGAGTGTTGCTAAAATCAATTTCTCTCCTGGCAAAAAAAACCAGGGTAGGCTGTATTTTTATAATTACATCCTAAATAACTTAATATTGCCAGGTAATGTTTCTTTTTCACATTCTGTTTCTAAAAATGATTTTGTAACACAGCAGCAACATTTGTTTTGTCCTTTTTTATGAAGAAAACCGAATCAAACATGCTTATTATGAGCTCTCTTTCCTCCTCCTTAGTGCCCTTCTTTCACTATTGCACTAAACCTTCTAAGGCAGCCAACCACAATAAGGTCACAGAAATAAGCTTCTTACAAGATTACTAAAGACTAAATATATACACCTTAATATCAAAAACACTTATTGTCACTATATAGTGTCCTGCAGTAGATCACTGTATCAAAACAAATCAGAGTGTTTATGGAAATTCACGGAAATAGAAGAGCAAACAACTCTGTAATACACGTTGACTTTTACAGAGAAGTTGTTAGGCTCTTGCCTTTTTTCTTGTCTTGCAGACATAAAGAAAACATTTCTAGAAGCACTCAAAAAATGTAAAATGATTTGACTTTAAGTTATTATTTGTAGGCAGTGTTTTGTGGAAAAAAGCTCAATAGTGTGAGTAAACAAGTACCTAGTTTTATATAAAAGAGGTAAAATCAATCATTGCATTTCATGATAATACAGAGCTCTTATAGAAATGCATACTGTAGTAAACATTTATGGGGCAGTATCTTTGACACTGTATGCAATTTTGTGATTGCAACTTTTGCTCTGTATTTTTGACAGATATTGCGGTATGGGCTTCACACTCCTAGCTGGTCAGTGGCACCACTGGAGTATGTAATTCTTGATGGCTTCAGGCTTGCAGGATCTACAAAGGGTGAATTTTTAAGGAACTGTTTTCACAAACCTTTTACTGTTTTCCCAGATATGTAAACTACTGCTATTATTTTTTTTTTTTAGAAAAGGTACATATAAATTAATAGCAAAATATTATTTTTCATAATTAAAAACATGAACTTAATAATGAAAACGCAAATCCACGTGGAACTAGACTCTTTTTAGTGTGTTAAAATCATGTGAGTGTAAAAGTTCTTGGCAGTAAGCAGATATGATGATACACATAATTATATTTACAGACTCAGATCACTTTCCCAGCTGTGTCCTCATGTATTTTAGAACTCAACGGGCCAAGTTTTATCCCTAAATTCCTCTCAAACAATTCCTCAACAAAGCTCAATCAATTACAGCTTTAAGGCTACAGCAGCCAGGAGGCTTGCCAGTGGTGGCAATGGTGGACACTTTAACTCCTAACATAGTAGCCTCCACCTCTATCTCATTGGTCAGGTGCAACACGTGACGAACTCCTAGGTCAGCTTCATCAGCTGCATTTAAGTTGTGCCATCATGAGCAGGCGGCATGAGGGACCTTACACCAGCAGGGCATCATGGCCAAGGGGGCACAGGGGCTGCAAGTCAACCAACCGCCTCTTGAGGAGACCTGGTCACCCAGGACATGGAGAAGGCTGACATACTCAATGACTTTTTTGCCTCATTCTTCACTGGTAAAGGCTCCAATCACACTGCCCAAGTTGTGGAAGGCAAAGGCAGGGACTGGGAGAATGAGGTACTGCCCACTGTAGGAGAAGACCAGGTTCGAGACCAGCTGAGGGACCTGAAGTCCATGGGACCTGATGAGATTCATCCATGGGTCCTGAGGGAACTGGCAGATGTAGTTGCCAAGCCACTATCCATCATATTTGAGAAGTCTGGTAAAGTTCCCACTGACTGTAAAAGGGGGAACATAGACCCCATTTTCAAAAAGGGTAAAAAAGAAGACCCTGGGAACTACAGGCCTGTCAGTCTGACCTCTGTGCCTGGCAAGATCATGGAGCAGATCCTTCTGGAAACTCTGCTAAGGCACATGGAAAATAAGGAGGTGATTGGTGGCAGCCAACATGGCTTCCCTAGGGACAAATCATGCCTGACAAATCTGGTGGCCTTCTACAACAGTGTTAGAGCCTTGGTTGGTAAGGAAGAGTAACTTACATCATCTACCTGGACTTGTGCAAAGCATTTGACACTGTCCCACATGATATCCCAGCCTCAGAAGTGGAGAGATATGGATTTGATGGATGGACCACTTGGTGGTTAAGAATTTAGCTGGATGGCTGCACTCAAAGAGTTGCAGTCAACGGGTCAATGTCCAAGTGGAGACCAGTGATGAGTGGTGTTTCTCAGGTATCAGTACTAGGACTGGTGCTGTTTAACATCTTTGTTGGCAACATGGATGTTGGGACTGAGTGCACGCTCAGGAAGTCTGCCGATGACACCAAGCTGTGTGGCGCAGATGACATGCTGGAGGGAAGCGAGGCCATGCAGAAGGACTTGGCCAGGCTTGAGAGCTGGGCCCTTGTCAACCTCATGAAATTCAACAAGGTCAAGTGCAAGGTCCTGCACATGGGTCAGGGCAAGCCCATGCACAAATACAGGCTGGGTGGAGAGTGGATCGAGTGCAGCCCTGAGGAGAGGGACTTGGGAGTGCTGGTAGATGAGAAGCTCAACATGAACCAGCAATGTGCGCTTGCAGCACAGAAGGCCAAGCTCATCCTGGGCTGCATCAAAAGAAGTGTGGCCAGCAGGTTGAGTGAGGTGATTCTGCCCCTCTGTTCTGGTCTGGTGAGACCACACCTGGAGTACTGTATGCAGCTTTGGAGACCTCAGCACAAGAAGTACATGGACCTGTTGGAGCAAGTCCAGAGGGGGGCCAGGAAGATGATCAAAGAGTTAGAGCATCTCTGCTATTAGGACAGGCTGGGAGAGTTGGGGTTGTTCAGCCTGGAGAAGAGAAGGCTCCAGGGAGATCTCATAGCAGCCTTCCAGTACCTGAAAGGGGCCTAACAAGAAAGGCTGGAGAGGGACTTTTTACAAGGGCACGTAGTGATAAAATGAGGCTTCAAAATGGAAGAGGGTAGATATAGAATAGACCTCAGGAAGAATATTTTCACCATGAGGATGGTGAGGCACTGGAACAAGTTGCCCAGAGAAGTTGTGGATGCCCCATTCCTGGAAGTGTTCAAGGCCAGGTTGGATGAGGCTTTGAGCAACCAGGTCTAGTGGGAAGTGTCCTTGCCCATGGCAGAGGGGTTGGAACTAGATTATCTTTAAGGTCACTTCCAACCTAAACCATTCTATGATTCTACGACAGGACCACCGCTTCCCATTTTGATAGATGAAGTAGCAGTAGACGTAGGAAACAGAAAAAAACCAATTTAGATTATTACTTTGTAGGTTGTGGAAAGCAGCAGGGCTTTCCTGCATGCTCCCTTCATGGCTCATGCATAGTGCAGTCCTGCTCCTTCCCTGGGCAGCCTTCCCAAAGCCTCTGCCCTGCATGCTGGTCTATTGTATGCACTGTTGGACTTCGAGAAAAAGGATGTTACAGTTAGTATTGCAACAACAATAGCAATATATAAACTTTGTTGTTTAAAAAATGCTTATTTAACAACAACTGGAAGTTCTGAAAGAGTTCAAACTGGGGTCACGACAGCAGACAGAACAGTTTACGTCAACATACAGTATTTTACAGATGCTTCTCCCAGAGTTATTCCTTCTGTTTTCAAATACTGCCTGATGATTTAGTTGGACATCTCCAAACAAAATGCCACTGGATATTATGTAGCTAAAATCAAATATTTATTTATTATTTCAAAGAGATGGCTTGCACAATCTGAATTCTAAACAGTTTAGTAGTATTTATGCACATTTTGTTACAGACGAGAAATTTTTTCAGCTTTTTTCCCCCTCACTTGCCATTATCAAGACAGGAACGAAAGACAAGTGACAACACAGGAATTAGAAGTAAATCATTTGAATATAGGTTAAACTTGCATTTTAATAATGTCTGGAGGGTCATATGGAGCTACCTCAACAAAAGTTTATGCTGCAAGGCTAAGAATACATAATGCCGAAAATTAAATAAATGTTTACCCAACATTTCATTTAGTTATTAGGCAACTTGAAGTTTATTTTTCAAAATCTCTTCCAACTTGCATTTTTTGTACTATTCCTGTTCAGAATAGTACGCTCCTATGACACTGGCATTTTCTTATGAAAGTAATGTCCTGACTTTGAACTATTCTTTTTCCATCTGAAAAAAGAATCTCCCCAGCAGAAAACACCCCACCTAATTCTGACTTTGAGTAGTAAACAGAAAGTTTGAAGTTTCAAGCCCTCAAGAGGCAAATACATTTTCTTCAGTGTTTCATTTTTTCCGTCACTCTGAATATATTATTTATGATACCATCTTGGCCCTACTAATGTGTTCAATGAAAAAAAAAATCACAAATTATTTCATTGGGGGCTAAGTATCAGGAAAAATGCATGTTCTGACTACATTTTGTTAAACTTAATTAAGATTCTACCCAGGACTATTATCTCTTTCCACTGCAAATTCCTTCAGATTATTATCATCCCTTGTTGGCTTTAATGCTTAACTCTGCAGCTGTTGTTTCTCTAAAAAAAATCTGGTTGCCTTATAGGTAGCTAAATGGGAATATTTCTGTAAGACCTTTTCACCTGAACAAGAGTTTCTGAAGTGGTTTGTAGTACTGACACTATTCCTGAGGTTGGAGCATTCACAAGAATGCTCTCCTGTGAGAATTTTTTGGTGATTAACAGAGTCAGCACAGCCTGCAGCCCTTCTGTCAAAAAAGCAGCCCTAGCATGTTTTATGTATCTATTCTGCTATAATTGTGAACTTCCAACAGTTTAATTATCTCCCAGATTATCATAACAACATGAAATTTGTGGAAACCATGTGGGGTTAAAAATTACCTAGAAGGAAGACATACAAACTTGCACACACAAGCACGCACTCACACATTGATTCTGCAAATAGGAGACATAAAAAAAATCTGACAACCTCACAAAATATCAGGGTTTTGCTCTTTAAGTAACCTTATAGTAATGTAATTTTTTGCTAGTGTTAGTTTTACAGATTATAATATAACCTGATTTGAGATGCACGTATGAAGGGTTTTGTCTCATCAGTCATGAACTATCTGTGGCCCCTCATACATCTATTGTGTGGAAATCATTGTTAAATAGTGATGACTAATTTGAAGTGAGTGAAAGTTTTGTGCTGCGATCACTGCTACTAAAGCCATGCAATAAAGCAGCAAGTTGTTGCTCAGAAAGTAAAATGAATGTGTCTGTACTGTAAGCAAATCACATGTAGAACTAAATGTAACAAAGATAAAAAAAGTGTGAAATTCTTTCCTAGAGATTAAAGTACTAATATAGGAGAGCAACAAGGGGGATGCCAAAAATCTACCAGCCTAAACAGATAGCTCTTTTATCAAATGTGCACACAGATGCTGCCTAGTATAGGTGACATAGCATCAAGAAGGGAATATCAGAATTAAAACCAGGAGACACCTGAGATCAGAAATAAGTTGGTTTAATCATGAAGGAAAGGAAAATACTAGATCAGGCATGCATGTTAAGGCTGTTCAAATGTGTCTAGTCAAGTTTTCTATGAAGTTTGCACGAAGAGCTTTTACTGAGATTTTTTTTTCTCTGAATTCATTAGCAACTCCTGCAGCCTGTGCAGGGCATATGTTATCCTTGATACAGAATTATAAGTTCATCTATGGCCATTACACAAGCACTGCACACTAATCTGCAGCTTAAAGAGTTATAAACTACAAATTCTGTAAAAGCCACAATAGAAAGTATTGTTTTTAAAAAGGTAGTTAGATGGAATAACATGGTATAGCTCGTGACCTGGACAGGCTGGAGAGTTGGGCAGAGAGGAACCTAATGAAATTCAACAAAGGCAAGTGTGGGGTCCTGCCCCTGGGGAGGAATAACCCCATGCAGCAGGACAGGTTGGGGGCTGACCTGCTGGAAAACAGCTCTGCAGAGAGGGACCTGGGAGTCCTGGTGGACAACAGGGTGACCATGAACCAGCAATGTGCCCTTGTGGCCAAGAAGGCCAATGACCTCCTGGGGTGCATCAAGAGGAGTGTGGCCAGCAGGTGGAGGGAGGTCATCCTCCCCCTCTACTCTGCCCTGGTGAGACCACAACTCTAGTACTGTGTCCAGTTCTGGGCTCCCCAGTTCAAGAAAGACAGGGAACTGCTGGAGAGGCTGCGGCAAACGGCCACAAAGATGATCAGGGGGCTGGAATATCTCTCTTATGAGGAAAGGCTGAAGGAGTTGGGACTTTTTAGTCTGAAAAAGAGAAGACTGAGGGGGGATCTCATTAATGTCTACAAATACTTAAAGGGAGGGTGCCAGGAGGAGGGGGCCAATCTTTTTTCAGTGGTGCCCAGTGATAGGACAAGGGGCAATGGGTATAAAATCAAATATAGGAAGTTCCATCTGAATATGAGGAGGAACTTTTTTCCTTTGAGGGTGTCAGAGCACTGGCACAGGCTGCCCAGAGAGGTGGTGGAGTCTCCAACTCTGGAGACATTCCCAACCCGCCTGGACGCCATCCTGTGGAACCTGCTGCAGGTGGCCCTGCTCTGGCAGGGGGGTTGGACCAGATCATCTCCAGAGGTGCCTTCCAACCCTTAACATTCTGTGATTCTGTGATTCTGTGATTCTGCGTTTCTGTGATTCTGTGAAATGCCGTTTTATCATTTTCCAATAAATTGTATGATCTGTATTTACTAAAAAAACAACAACAAAACAAAACAAAACAAAAATTTACAGTACAAGGACATACTATCCTGATATATATTGTGGTGATTAAATCATTGCTTAAATCAAAGATCTTCTATTTATCTGTTCTTTCAAGGGATGCTGATATACTCCAAGGACAAATGGCATCTTAAGAATTACTGAGTAGCCTACTTTTAGTACAAATGAAATTGAAGAATTTATGTAAATGATTACCAGGCACCATTGATTCATGTTTGGAGCTGCCTCATTGAAAGGGGATTTCACAAATAATCAAAATGTATATTCAGTAAATTACCTAGGAAACCATTCAGTTGTTCCTAGTTGTTCCTAAACAATCTCCTGATTCCTCAAAGAACTGTCAGAGAATCATGAATTAAAGTCATTCGTTGCCCTGAACACTTCAATCCTATGTTTTTAGTGGGATTTTGAAAACTATTTGGAATGAATCCATTCTGCTTCTAGGTGACTGCAACACAAGTGGCATCAGAGCCACTTAGATGAGATCTAATTTGAGAAGTCCTGTCTTAGGACAAGGGCAGAAATGGGACAGCTTTGGACAGTACTGAAACATAAAAGAAACAATCTAAGTTTATAGTATACATTTTAATTTACAGAATTTACTGTTAACATGTATAAGAAATTACTTTTGCATCCTGTACAGTATAGATCTTTTGTGAAGATGGAAATAAAGATCCTACTTCAGTGACTGAGCACAAGAAGATACAATTAACATTGCCAGCAAGACTGGGGAAATCTGAATATCCAAGTATTTGCAACTCAGTCTTGCTTGACCAACTGAAAGTTAAAAAGCGTGAATCTATTCTCCTGATGCTCAGATATGCAAGTTAGTATGTCTCTCAAAGATGATAGATAATGCTTATAAGTAAGTTCTTAGATGAGGACATATGTGTTCTGTATCAAGGTATTACTCAAAAGAAAGAAACAATTAGAGGAATGGCATTAGGACTGCCCGGGACCCATTTGCCAGAGAATTAGCAAACTGTGGTTTTCTTTTAATCCTCAAGAAAAATATACCCTGTGAAAATTAGTAGAGTACAATGGTAGTCAACACGGCAGACAAAAGCACTGGAATAACCCAGACGAGTTGCCTGCAAGAAAAGACTAGAGCAACGCTCTCGCCTGAAATATGTAAACACTGATTTAAAATGCAAGCTTCCCAGGAAGCACTAAGGTCTTCCTGAATACATTAGCTGAAGCGTCATACTATACATTTTGTATTCAAAGAGATCCTCATTTGTGAAATTACTTATTAAATATCACTTTAAAGATCTATTTTGTTTATGTTTATTCCCCTGCTTATTAAGAAACAAATTATCTATCTGAAAGTAAAATGTATTCACTCATTTAATAAAAATGGAATCTGAAGTAGGAGTACTTAGCTGATTTAACCTAAAACAAAAAGGAAATGAATACCTGAACTAGGACTGGAATCTTGCTTAACACATCACTTTAATGTAATCAAATCTTGTAATATAAAATGCGTCTTTAAACAAGGAATTATACTGCAGGTAGGAAAAAGTATTGTATTATGTTATTTTTTCCGTATATTTATACTCATCCAAACTACAAATAAAGCCATAAAGTTATCAAGTGACTTGGTTTTGGACCACCTCCAAGTGACCCTGTTTGAGCAGAGTGGCTGAACTAGAGGATTTCCAGAGGTCCCTTCTTGCCTGAGTGATTCTGTGATGCTGTAAACCAATCCAGCTTCCCCTAGGTTTTGAGATCATGAAATCCCATGAGCTATGAGATTTCAGAAGTGCTTTAACTGACTTGCAAAGCATTTCTCTCCCTCTGGAAGCACACTTTCATGCCCTGTAGTGTTCAAAATAATAAAAACCGTTTCTCTCACATATCAATTACATCTAGAATAAGAACACATCCTTAACTAGGTACTCCTCTGATCAAGAGAAATAGTTCAGACTGTGAGCAAAAGAGGGACAAAGGGAATAATTTGTTAGGTTAGTTGATCTTTCAGTAAGATAAAATAATGTAGTAAGTTCAAAGATGGAGTGGTTCAATAATTCTAGAATAACAGCAGTGAGTAAAATGCAGAGCTACTTTGAGACAGCTTTCTAAATGGAGCTACTTCTGTGTATCTTGCAAAAGAAAAAGCACATGAAATATACAGTAAGTTGCCTATCATTCGGGTGATTTACAATACACAAGGCATTGAAGCTATAGTTCAATGATGAACTACCACAAATACTGCATTTGCTGAATTTAAAGAAAACAATTGTAAACATCTTCACAGAAATCATCAGTATACTTTAACAGGACTCAACACTATAAGATTTATTCTGTAAAAAATATCTTAATATGGCAGAGAAGAGGATGAACTTGCACATATAGGGACAAATAGTAAGCACTAAATACATGTACTCTTTTGCTGAGTATCAAACTCTAGATTTAATATATTATTTCATAGAATCTGTTAAGGAATATTGATGACCTAGTAAATGTTTTGAAATGTTAATGCAGACTTCCAATTTTAATCATAAAAACTGTAATGGTAAAAAAAGACATAGAAAAAAATACCTATCATAGCCGTCTTCTGTCAAAAAACAGATTAGGAGAAAATCTTTGCTGCCACAAAAGGATTCTGGCATTCTGATCTATGGTTCTTTAGCCAGTTTTATCCATATTCCTCATTTTTGCTCCTCTTTGAATATATAATTTAAATAATCACTGGAACAGGCACAATGAACCACAGGGTTCTTAATCTACTACTTGCACTAACTACCGGTCTGAGGAGTTATTCTTCCACTGATTTACTTTCTCAGTTAATATTTCAATATCTTAACCAGAGTAGACCAAATTAAACAGAAGACAACCATAATCAGAAAATATAAATACATGGGATTTATTAGTGTCTAAGAAATCCAAACACAAGGTTTCAATTCCTTTGACATGAAGATGGGACACCCGCAAACAATTATCTAATTGCTAGGGAATTACATAAGCGGATCTAAAAA
This sequence comes from Chionis minor, assembly GCA_013398295.1. Lineage (NCBI taxonomy): Eukaryota > Metazoa > Chordata > Aves > Charadriiformes > Chionidae > Chionis > Chionis minor. The sequence continues at coordinate 113,884 of VZSF01001256.1, forward strand.
CCACTGGTTTTGAAACATTATCAAATGTAGACAGAATTTCAAACAAAATGTACATATAAGATCATCTGTGCTAGACCAGAAAAAAAGTTCATTCAATGCAGTGTCTCATCTCCATCTGTGGCAAAAGGCAGATGACTTCAAAAAGATTTTAGGAGCAGACCTGGTACGTCGTAATTCTTTCCCCCAATATAGTCCGAAACTCAGACAAATTGTCACTCAGGGACTTCAGGGCTAAAGATAACTGGGCTTTGCTTTGGGACTTTTTCTTGGTTGTTGTTTTTCCTTTTTCATTTAAATTAGTGTTTGTTTCAAAATATTTGCAAACTCTAGTTATTCAGCATTATCTGGTTAGAATGGTGTAATCCAAGTAATTCTGCTAGCCTTAAAAAAACCCATCCTGAAGTACTTTCATTGGAATACTACCTGCATTGACATACAAACTGTATGAAACTGGCCTAACATCTGAGTTCATGTATATGTAGTTAGAAGGTTTTACAGAGGGAAGTGGAGAAATGGACGTTCCATCAGGCATCTAAATCACCTTCAATTCATGGATGACTTCGAGGTAGTCTAGTTAATCTCAAATTACTTACTTGAGCACATGTTCAATATACTTTGGAGAATTTTGGTTTCTGTCTGTGAAATGCTTTGAAATTTTGCAGTAATAGTGCTACACAGAAGGAAAGAATGTAATCTCACAGACAGATCAGATAGATTTTCCCTGATTTTATGGAATATTGAATATACATTTTCATATTTTAAACTTGCTTTTTTGTTCCTTTCATAGCAAGTCATTCTTTAAAAAATCTAACCTGGACCATAACACATTTGGGAAAAGCATTTAAATGTGTTAAAGCCCCCATTTTTACTAGAAACATTTTGACTATTAAGAACTAATTCTATAATTTTCAAGATAGAAAACTTTTAAAAGAACTATGCATCTGTGTAAAAAGACCCCTGAAATACCCGGATTTTGGAGTAATTTCTCATCTCTCAGAACAAGAACATTTACAGCCCTTTTCATACCACAAATGCCTTAGAACTATGTAGTGATTGAACATTATGGCATGCTTGATCTTCCTTTAAATTTGAAGGCAGGCACAACAGAAGGCTAAAAGGTTAAACTAACTGAAACTTACTGTGTGCTAAAAGCACACAGACCAACAATGCAGACTAGATGACAATAATACATTCCTTTTTTCTTCCTTTGAAATGGTTTGTTCAGCTAGCCATCACCAGGAGTCTGTATAGTGAGCTCAGTTGATCTTTAAGCTACTCTGATGGTATTGACTGTTGACTTCAGTATCTCTGACACCTGTTACACCTGCAAAGATCACCTCTTTATATGGACAGTTGTCCTAACCTGGAGCAAATCCCGTCCCTGGATTCTTAAGGGCTTAAATGCCTCAGAAAAAGGAGCTTAAGCAACATTTTTAAAGGGAGAAAAATGTCTAGATAGCTTTAAAAACTTGACCTGTGTACAACTCAAAGGACTTAACATAGTATTACATAATCTCAAAAATATGTGATTGTGAGGTAGGAGCAGTAGTAACTATACCAATTCACCAAGTAGAGGTGATTTCAATAGCGACGCTGATTTATGCATGTTTTCTCAAATGAACAATCTTACTAGCTAGTGTTGAAATACAATCTTTTTTTTTAATTATTTTTTAAAGAGCAACCATCTGAACGCACCTCTTCAGTACTCCAAATCATGAAGAAGGATATTTGGACCATCTCCAGTATGCAATTCCCATACCAAATGCTGACATACATCCTCTTCATGAGTAGTAATTTAGAAATTAATTCAGCAGCTTAGGAATCAGTCCACCAGTAACAGCTTGTGCCCATTAAGAAAGAACCAGATCCTGGGTGTATTAATAGCAAAAACATACCTCTGCAAGTTACCTCATGGCACACAGTTTGGCAGTGTCTTGCACAAGGTCAGCCCTTTGTCACTGGCTGCTCAAGGTCCCCTGCATACAGCGTTCCTGTCTCAGTGGAAAGGAGCGTGCTCCCACATCCAAACTTCACTGAGGCAGCCCATTATTCCACTAGCTGGGACTGAATCTTTATACGTACTTCAAATAAATGACTGAGAATTTCCCTTACCATGAAAAAAAAAGAAAAATCAAAAAAACTCAAACCTGCTTAACACTAAATTCTTTAAAAAAAAAAAAAAAAGAGGGTAGTACTGGCAGTTCATGGAAAGCAATACCATTTCAGTCAGTCTATTATTAAAAAATGAGTGGCAACTGAAGACTATTTTTAAACAAAAAATCACCTTTAGAAGGAGGTCCTGAAATTAAGTCAGTGAAAACTTCCCTTCCTCTCATGCCCTCAGAAATGAAGGAAAATGCCATCGTGCTCTATCAAGCTGCTTTTTGTATATCCAATGAGTTTTCAGCATTGTTCTTTTAATAATGAAAATAGGAACAAGAACTACCACCATTCACCATGTCATGATGTTGCAAGGCAGAGACTGCCTGAACAACATTTCTACCCCAAAAAGTTGGAGTAGAAGAAGGACTCAACCACAATTTTTTTCTTCTTCTGAGGAAGAAAATATGAGAAAACATGAATGAGAACACATGGGGAAATGGATGAGTAGCACACATTCCGTGAGTAGACAGTTAGTGTACTGGGTAACCTTTGTAAAGAAGCTATCAACTTAGTGTCTTTTTTGTGTTGTATTTCAGATTACAAAAATAGATCGTATTGTGTTGCATTATGCTATCTTTTACTTATTGGCACAGTAAAATGTGACTCTATACTAAACATATTTGTTCCTTATTATATACAATATAGCATGTTTGCTGAAGCGGATAAATTAAGCCCCTTTGTTCAGAAGTGATATAGAAATGCTCTTTCATGAGAAGTCAAGGCCTTAGAGAAAAGCAGTGTACCAGCCCTGGAGCCAGGTTCATCCAGGTGAACTTTTAAGCACACAGAAGTTTTAATTACAGCCATGGGAAAGGATAAGAAAAGACCTTCACACAGAATATCCTAGAACTCTCAGAAAATAAGGAAAGGAGGAAATCTACCAGAAGAACTGTAAAAACAGGTGGGGGATAGGGGACAAGGAATAAGTAAGAGATATTAAAAGAAGCACAGAGACAGAGGAACTATGACTGAAAAGAGCTCCAGTTTTAATCCAGGAAAAAATTTCTGGGCAAAGGAGAGGGGTGATTACTAGTGTAAATTTTTTTTTCTTTCTTTTTCCCTTTCCAATTAATGGAAGAAACTGTTTCATTACCATGTATGTATTTTGGTCAGAGATAGATGATGTGTTCTGTATTTCCCACATTTTCAGACAAAAAATCACTTTTCCCTCATAAGAAGCACAGTCTTGAAAACCCAAAACAAAAATCTGAGCTCTTCTCCCAGATTTACCTGGAATATTTTATGCAACTTTGGCTGTATTACCTTGGGAATTTGTGCTAGGCTTTTACAGCTGCATTAACTAGTAAAGGAAATCCTGAGCTTGGTACTGAAACTTTACTTGGACTAAAAACATAATTTTGGAACAAAATTATTAGTACTTTTAAAAACACAAGTAAGAGGAAAATAGAGATCTAGATCAGCAACGATTTTGAACTTGGTTTCATAACAGGATTTCTTTTTGCCCTGTCTGCAAGGTGTAAGTCAGCACTTTTTTTCCTTGATATTCTTAAATTACATAGAAGTTAAGTTTTGATTATACATTGTATTGCAAGGTTACTTTTGAATAAAATATTGAGTACTGTGCTGATTTGCAATATTAGTTGCCAGTACACTAAATCATTTTTAACAGCTTCACAATTCTGGAGAACAGACAATATTTAGTTGAATTAATAAAGATATTTTGGAAATTACTTCCATGATATTTCTGTAAATTGACAGTTGACTGTAACAGATGAAGCTGAGTCATCAGTAAATCATGTCTGAAATCAGGAAGTGCAGCTGTGGAGTGCATTGATTTCATGTCCATTATGCTGTTACGAAATCTTCAAGACATTTTACCCTTTCTGATAGGATTTTCACTCAGTATAGGTCATCTTACATTGTTTAATAATTTCATCTACTTTATAACACAAGGCTTTGCAGAGTTCATATAGCTGGACTCATCTCGTCTTCTGTTAACTTTTCTGCTCATTAGAAGCCTAGATATTTTGAGTATTTTGAAGCACAAATTCTTCTGATGGTTTTGCTTTAAGAATCAGTTGAAATGCATCTGCTGCAATGGACAAACGCAAAGCGTGATTTTCAAAAAATATCAATCTTCTGCTGTCTGTAGATCTGCCTTTCCAAAATTTAGATAGATTTGCTATGTCTATCTGCACTGTGCATTCACTGTGTTATTCTGGGAAAAATCTCGAACCTAACAAAGTTTCACTACTGTTAGTATTTTGGAGGTGTCATGGATTACTCTGACCACCTGACATCAGACAGACAATGTCACTGGAAGAACAGGTGAAGGCTGCCTGGCTCACTGCAGTTTATCACGCCCTACTCACTTGGTAACTAAAGACACCCCTGAATGAATTTAATCTCACAAGCTTTGCTGAGGTTAACTTCCCAGCTCTAAGAACGGAGCTTCTTCTGGATTTAAAAAAAAAAAAAAAAAAGGAAACTAGGCAGATAAATATATGACTATCTGAAACCCCAGAAAACCTCACATCAAGGCTGGTCTCAAAATTATTGCACAGCAATATCAGTACAGCAGCCCTTGTTTAACAAGAAAAATGCTTTTCAACTAACTTCAAAGGTAAAGAGGAAATTTAACTCTGCCACTTGAGCATCCTGCAAAAAGCAACATCTTTACAGGGGTGTTCATCTTGATTTGAGGGTTACACTGAGTTTTGAAGTAGATAATGCTTCTCATATTGTATGCAGAAACAGACCACCTTTTTTAAAAGTTAATTTGTAATTTACTGGAAGTGTTTTCAAGAACAGCCATTAGGAGAGTAGTAACAGTGCCTGGCATTTCAAATTCAAAGCATATCTGCACTTTTTTGTGTGGTTCACCTGCTATAGTCTGCTAGCTATGGCTGATATTAAGTCTTCTATTTTAATAATGACATTACAGTCCCTGTCTGCAAAAGGTTCTTATTTATATCCAATAATACTCATTATGTTTTAATGTAGTTACCTGCACTGATGAACAGTTTACATTGAGCAATTTAATTAAATGTTCATGAAGACCCACACCACAAAAAAATTAATTGAAAATCATCAAACCAGGACAAGAAAGAAGAATGACTTCGTATTTCCAGATAATACTTAGATAAATACTTAAGAGTTAAGATTAATACAGTATCTCAGGAGAGTTAGCAGTATCAGAAAACTGGCTTCTGTGGGGGGAACAGCACGTAAAAACCACTTGATGTTTGAATTCTGCCTTTTTAATTCACTATGTTTTGCATGGCTTTATTTTAGAGCCTTGGAAGTATGTAGTTTGATTTGCAAGAGACCAGTTTTCTCTTAATAAGAAAAACTACATCATACTCACGTAAAGTACTCAGGCAGACCAAATAATTGTATCAGCCACATAGTTTTATTTAGTTAGTGCATGCTTTGCAAAACTGCCTAGCACAGGAGAGACTGACGGAAGTGGGAAGTCTGCACTGTTCTGGTGACTGTGTTGGAAAATCATTTTCTGAATTTGCAGAGGTATCACTCTTGTGTTCCTGCCTCTCCCAGGGAATCAGAAAAGGACAGCTATAGAGTCCCTCTGACTCACAATGAAGCTGCACAGAAGGTGTCTGTGCAGAAGGACATCCAAAAACTCATAGCATCCATTGAATACCCCCCACAGAAGCCTTGTCCCATCGTTTACAAAGAAAATACATGAAACAACATCGGAGGTAAAAAGCAATAGCGAGTCAGTTCAGTAGGAGCTGCCACTTGCTAACCCACTTCTGTTCCTAGTGAAAATAATGCTGAACATGAAAAAAAATTATTTAAAATTTCCTCAAGGAACTAGATTGCCAGATCCTGCTGTACCTCTTCCCCTTCATTCTGAATGTAAACGTTTCAGAAAATCACACTTCTTCCCAAAATATTTTCTGTGGGTCCTGAAAAGGCCCAGTTGTCTCATTTCACTATGAAAGGTAACTAATATCCTCCTTCCAGCTTCTAAGCAGGCAAATAAAATCTAGAGCAAGCCAAGGATTTCAGGTGAAGAATGTGCAAGTAACTCATATTCTAGCTTTTCATTTAAAAATCAGAAAGGGAAATATGTTCCAGAGCAGAACAGCTTTATTGGGCAAGACTGAGAATCCTTCATTCCATGTCTACAATACCTCACAGGTCATGCCATTGTCTCAACAAGCCTGGGTTCAAAAATCTGCAAGAGAATTGGATTAGACAAATTCTTCCTTATCCTTGAAAGCCTCTTACCAGTTACTGGGGGAAATATAAATACCTCTTCCTTTCCACTAGCTGTTTGATGAATCTAGTCCTGACTATTTCTCTAATTAGCATGCCAGTTAACATTTATTACATATTTTTAGCTAGCTTATAATTCTAAAAAAAATACTCACCTGGCTTTATTTCAAGCAGCTAAGATACAAAGATGACTGTATCCGGTCTTGTGTAAAAAGAACACACTGAGAATTGGAATGGATATATACAATTGGTATATAATTACCAATATTTTAAATACATGTACTTCATGAAATATAAGGCTAAAGGCTGACTATGCAAATTTCTTTTTTCCTCCTTGTATATGTGCATTCTGCTACAATCTTTAATGAAAGGACCACATACACTTTTTATCCACTGAAGTCTACCTCATCCACTAAGATGGAGCTGTGGAGGAGAGAGGAAGTATGGACAGAAGACAAGAAGAGAGGTATGTCTCATGGCTTTGGCTCTAATCAGAAAGTATGTAGTAAATGACATGGGAAATTACAGAAAAAGAAAGGATGATCTTATTATTTGGGCAATTGAATACAGACCTAAAGAAAGTCATAGACAGCAGTTATATTTTCCTTACATTCTGGCCATCTGAGCTTGCTTTGCTAAAGTGCTGAGTTAGTTTATAAACACAGATGAAGTTAAACGAAGATTTTCCTGAACACGTGAAGAATTTTATCACAGGTCCTTGAGGCATCGAACCAAACACATAAAATCAAGTGAAACTTTGACCATACTTTTGCTGTATTCAGTACCTATTTACAAAAAGAGCAATATTAGTCCCATGCCAATGAGTTCTCATTGTGAACAAAAATAACTTCTGCTGTAAAGTGCTCAAAGCATTGCAGCAATGAACCACAGAATCACAGATTGTTTGGAAAGGGCCCCTGGAAGGCACCTCACCCACCCTCCTGCTGAATACTGGGTTATTGCCAACACAGAATAGTTCAGCCATAACTTTGTCTAGTTGAGTCTGATAAACCTCCAAGGGTGAAGATCTGACAGCATCTCCAGGCAACATAATCAAGGACTGCACTACCCTCCCAGTAGAAAAAAAGAAAAATTATGTCAAAAAGACACACCCACTGGCCCCAAAGCCTCAATTTGTGACCATTGCCCCTTTTTAGATCATTGTCCACTATGAAGAAGAGCTTGCTATGTCAGTGTTTGCAACTATCCTTCCTTAGCTGTTATTAGACTGTTTCTAGCCGCAGACTATTAGATGACTCATTAGTCTTCTGTTTACTTGAGTAAACAAGCTCAACTCCTTCAACCTTGGTAGCCCTCCATTGGACCTCTGATGGCTTCTCCAAAACCCTCTTTAACTGGAACCCCAAAACTACAGCAAGTATTTCAGTAACTCACAAATTCTGAGGGAAATAACTGTACCTATTGATCTGCTGGCCACAGTCCTCCTAATGTAGCACAACACGCAGGTCGCTTTGTTCACGATGGAAGTGCACTGGTAGCTCGTATTGAACCAGGGGTCCATCAAAATCTTCAGGTGCTTTTCAGTAGAATTGCTACTTAGCCACTCACTCCCTGCCTGGGTTATTCTGACCCAGCACTCTGCATTTGTCCTTACTGAACTTCAAGAAGTTAACCCAATTCACATGTACCTCTGGTCTGAAGTTCTGCTATTTGTCGTCCTAGTCACTTCCCTTTTGCCCTCCAAAGAAAAAGGCATCCTGGATGTGTTTTGCATTTTTTGGAATGCATATAGTCTCAATTTTATCTCAGTTTTTAATTCCCAAAGGGTATTTATCACGCAAATTGAATCTGAATCAAAATGTTGAATATTTAAAAGTTATGAATCAGTTAGTTAAAAGTATTTTATTTTGTCTTCTTTTTAGATTATTTTGAATTTAAAAGACTAAATGAAAAAGGTCACACTAATAACCAACTAGTGAATCAATTTTCCTGCAATGTTAAATTCAGATAAAAAGCTGTTTAATTCTTCAGTAACTGACACATGCATTGGTAATGACCCATATATCACACATGCATTTAAAACAGCAACTTTTACTACAGATATGTCACTTTATGCCAATAATAGTTGAAGTCTTTCATTCTTAAAAATTAATCTTGTACCTTCAAGGATAATTCTGGAATTTCCAATCTTTTCTCTTTTAGTAAAGAGGATCACAGGGACTGGAACACCCTCACAACACAGTTTTGGTCTCAAAATAGACCCTTTGCAGCAGGCGCTACACACACCCAGAGGAAAGGCAGTGAACATCCATTTCATAAAAAACCATATTGCTGTGATGTATAAGGCTTTTTCAACACTCTCTGGCATTGTTATTGACAACATAATCAAGAACCTGGTTTTCCAAAAATATTACATGTTCCCTGTTCTATACTTGGACACAGACATCACCTACTAGCCACCATCAGAGGCAAGATACAATTTTTGATGGAGTCCTCTTCTAATCTGCTATAAATGCTTTTATGTTATTTTTTTCTTCACTTAGTAATTTTGGATTCTTTTTAGTATAACATGAAAAATAATTTTGACTTCTCTTCCAATGGTCTACGTTGTTTCTGGTAAGTCGACCAACTGTTCTAGGTAGTTTTACTTGTTGCTACTGCAAAGGATGGAGGATGAAAGAAACTTATTATTTCATTAGGAACAGAATTTACTTCACTTAATCTCAGTCTTTTAATAGTTAGGGGTTTAGTTCAATGTATTTTCACAACTTGATGTACAGTAGTGGACAAAGACAGGCACTTTGGAAAGGTGATTCATGCCACCTGCCTTTAAGGGCCAGTTTTAGACAGAACTTTGGATATGACTTTCACTTTTCAATACTCACAAAAGAAACTTGGATGACTATTAACAAAGAAGCTTGGCTTTTAAATGACTGTGGAGTTGAACCTCAATCCAGCTGCTTAATTACTAGTATGTAGCTACATTAATTTAATTTCTTTTGCTGGCTCAGTCTCCTTTCTTCAAGTTTCTGATCTTAAAAACACATTATTTTTTTGTCAAATAAAATGATGTAGGTGACCCTGCTTTGGCAGGAGTAGTTGGACTAGATGATCTCCGCAGGTCCCTTCCAACCCTTACCATTCTGTGACTCTGTGATTCTGTGATTCTGTGATTTAAGAGACACACAAAAAGGATAAAAAGTTAATTCAGAATTGTGAATGTCAATGTATTTTTCTCATTTTTAACCAATACTTTAAAATTTTTTTCTTGGTTGTGGAATGTTGGATTTTAGAATATGTATTCTACACATCTCTTGCTATGTAGTTAGAAAACCCATCACATACTGTTACTTCTCTCCCTATAAGCATACCTCTTTTATTCAACTTCTTATGCCATAGTTGGAGGATTATATTTCCCATTTTCCAAATAATAGTCTTGTTAGCTAGTTTATCACCCATTTTCAAATTCTCAGTACATCTGCTTCTCAGTCATGCCTTGCAAATGGGGGATTGGGGATGGGCTGTTGGGGTTTTTTTTGGTTTTTCACAGGAGGCAGGAGAGGGGAATTGGCCTAGCAACTCTCTGGCTGTTCTAGCTCTGAAATGCCACAGCATGATGGGAGAAATTAATATGGCACTAGAGGCTTATGATGGACCTATCCCAGACTAAGTATCATAAAGTTTGCTCTTTCTTATTGAGACAGCATATTCTGGTTGCTGTGATAAATCAGCAGAATAGCTCCCATTACAGCTGTCAGCTTGAGGATGGCATGTTTAGTGACAGTCTTGGTATTTTCTTGTGTTTGATAATAGTTCCTCTGGGAGATGCTATTTTGTGATATAGAATCCACAGTTGTAATAATTTTATCTTGTGAAGCTGTATGCTATTTCCATACAACCTTCAAAATGCACTTTACAGTAATCCACATCTTACTTCCCTTTGATAAGTAACATTTCTTCAACAGATGTTTTATTTCAGAGCTGTCATATTGCATGTTTCAGCAGTCATCAGCAGCAAGCATGTCTACCCCTACACATTTAGTTTCTCATCAGTAAGACAATAGCATATCTCAAAGTTCAACAACTCTATTTTTTATCATTGCTGCTTATTATCTGAGTCACCATAGTACCTAGGAGCCTTCTAAGTCAACTAGGGATCCAGGTTGTAAGCTATGAAACAAGCATAGTCAAATCATGGACAGGCTTTTATACTAATTCAAATAATTCCAGGGGGCAAATCAATCAATATCAACAGCCAAAAGTTATCTAAATTTATTAGGGTTGAAATTTATGTCTTTACTCTTCTTTTTTTGCAGGAAAATATAACCTTTTATGAAGCATCCTTATGTACACCTTGAAATTCAATAGAAAATCTTCGGTTTTCTGAACTTGCTTAATTTACTTGAACATAGTGCAGAATTATTTATTTCTGCAGTGTCATAGGCATAACATACACTGATATAATTGCTTTACCAGCCCATTAAGATATCTTAATGATCCACTCTAATTATTAGCAACATTTTAAGAACTACCATTAACAAGTATCAGAACAATATATTTGAGCGATGTTTAAGTGACAAGAAAAAGTTAAGTATGTAATTGAAAACCAAAGTTTGAAGAGAAGATTAAATCATCATTCTGTATTCATTTTAGAGATTGTTATAGGGCTTAATCACTACAGCACTTGAGCAGATGCAAATGAAAGATGCATCTGAGCAGTTGCTGTAATACTGAAGATGGTATTTTTTATATGAGGGTCTAAGTCCTGGACAAAATTTTAGTTGTTTAGTGAACCAGTAAAGCCCACAGAACTCTTTTTCATCAAATTATTGTGTCACCAAAAATCCAGCTGTGGCAGCTTACCCACGAAACAGAGAGAAAATATATACCAGTAAAAGAGAGCAGCCTGATTAAAAGGGATTGTAATTACAAGTAAACTCATGACTTAGAAATTGAAAAGGATAGTATTGAAAATAAACTTGAAAATAACAACTGGCTTTCAAAGAACTCCCCCCAGCATTGCTGGTTTTTTTTTTTTTTTTTTTGAAAGGCAACTTCGCAAAATCTTGGCTGCAGGGAGCTGCAAAGAAAATTCATTTCCATTTTAGGGCTACTTTAGATGGTCAAAGCAATCTAAGGCAGACTGCAAAGAAGAATGCAAGCAAGAAGTTAAGATGACTCAAAAAGGACCTAAAAGAATACAACGGAGAAAGTAACTTTATGTCGTTGTCTATGAACAGAGAAAGCCATGACAGAATGAGCAAGTAAGACTAAAAGTAGCTGTACGGCATGAGATGTGCACCAGTATCATTCCCTGGAAATATAGGGGTAAAACAGCAACTACTGAAGTTAGATTTGTCGCCTGGTATTACTAGTCCTAAGTAGCCATTGGTTTGTAACATCAAACCTTTACATCTATACATCTCAGAAAAACTAATAATTTTCCTAAAGCACAGAAGTGCAACTAAATAACTGAAAGAGTCTTCGCATTGTCTTAATATTTCTGCTTAATACATCAAGCACATATGGCTCCGGAATCAGGCAGCTGCAAACTCAGAGAAGCATATGTAAAAAATGAATGGGTATATCATCCAATCTTCTGTTTTCCATGCATGCAACTCCTGCAATGTTAATGGGTGATATTCACCCTTATCAAGTCATGAACATGCCCCAAAATGTGAGCATCTGCTTCAAATTTCCTGGCTTTTGTTGATTTGTCTCAGTCATAAAGCTATTTAAATGTACATTTCCATTACTAAATAAAAAAAAGTAATAATGATGTAGTTGCTGTGCTTATCTATTTGTCAACATCTGTTGCTTTGTGGCTGGTTCTTGTTATTTACCTTTTGGAAGACATTTGTTAGTTGACATCCAATAAGGCTTTCTAATAGCTATTTGATTTTGCGTTTATTGAAAAGTAATGAGACATTAAGGAAAATATACAATTGTGCTACATGTGTACACAAACTGTACACCTTATAATTTATCAGGACTCTCATCAATTAAAGATCTCAGTGGAGAGCTTCCTAACATTTTTACTTATTACCAGTGATTTCATTAAAATTATAAATGCATGATTTGAGAACAATGTTATGATGGATATTTGCCAGATGAGTTACAAAACAGACTAGGACGAGTAAAAACAGAAAGAAAAAAACAGTAGGAGCATATCATATGAAGACCTTTTCCATGTGAAGGAAGCTGCAGCCATACAACTGAGTATTGCACCACGTAGAAAATCTTAGCTGGGTTTTTGTATAATATAAGGAGATGGAGATAAAACAGCAAAATCAGACCTGCTACTCAGCTTTTAACCAGTTTCTGAAAGCTTGTATTAGCTTTGGCCAAATCTCTAGTCTGAAAATTTACACGTATTATATGCTGGGCATATAATCAGTGCAATCTCATTTAATTAGTAGAAAGATGTATAAATTAACTTAGTTTGGAATTACATTGAAAATTTTGCTGCTACATTTAAGTACCTTAGTGCCTCTGCACTACCCCTTTAAAGGACTCATAAGACAATGGGAATGTTAGTAGCTGAAAAAAAATAGTAGTAACCTTTTAGAAAAGACTGAGATGAAATTCAGTGACATATGTTACAAAGGAGATTCACATTACTTCATTCTAGTTGTCTAAAATGTTCTTAAGTCCAGAAAGCTCTGAAAATTTTTTATCCCATTAACCCGTCTACTTGAACTATATGTTAATATTAATTTATTTTGAAAAATGCTTTACTTTTGTACTGAGAAAAGACATATATTAATAAAAGTATCAGGAATTTTTTACTATACAGTAACGTCCACCTATGTGAATGAAGTGGGCAGATTTGTAACACGAACAAAAATAGAAAAGCAAGTGCCAGCTATAGAAAAATATAGCCACTGGCTTCCCCAAATGCACAAAACAACAGAATGCATTTTGTTTCTTCATTTTGAAATAATCTTTCCAGAGCACATACAGAATGGCTGGCACAACAGCTATCCCATCAAACAGTAAACACGACACACAGCTTGATATTGAGTGGTAACTGCTGTCACTCAATATGCCAAGTGTTGCCAATTGATCCCATATTATAACTCCTCTCTGTGCATTCCTATAGTCCATTTGGATTATCACCATAAGCAGAGCTCAGTCAGAAGCTCAGTCCAGTGATTGCTCTGATAGGTTGTTCATCCTCTTCTCCCTCAAGCATATTAGATACAGCCCAAGGGGTAAGGAAGTCATTATCAGCGATATTCTGCCTCAGAGATTTAAAAAAAAAAAAAAAAAGGCGATGGGGTGTGGGCTGTTGATGGCATTCTCTGAGTGCATACTGGCTATTTACCACATTGCTGCTACGAGACCTAGCTACAAGTATATTAGGAAATAGGTATACTCCATCACTGCCTCTTGCATTATTTTTTTGCATTATTTTTTTGTAGCTTACAAATAAAAAAACAAACAAAACAAATAAAAAGGTTAAACATCAAGCGTGTTTCAATTTTAATATTCTAAAGCACTTTTTCATAATAAAGAAATAGAACTGACTGAATAGAATTTGTCAGAGTAAGTATTAAATGAATTCTTACCATTGTGGTTTGCAAATAATTTGTACCAAAAGCCTTTTATTCTAAATAAATATATAGAGAGATATATACTCCATATAGTTTGAATAAATGTCTTAATGACTGAAGACTTCCTCAGTTAAAATTTGGGGATTTATTCCATTAATAGTTCCAACTGTTTTTTTGAACCATGAAAGTGTCAACATTCACAACATCTTTTGACAAGGATTTCCATAGCTTAACTATACATTTCATGGACAGGTGCCTCCTTTGGTCTGTTACAGAACTGGTTCCCACTCCTGACCGATGTTTTGTCATTGCTCTGCAGGAGATGCTGAGCAGTCATTACCCAGCCATATTATTCACAGTATTTCTCATACTTGCCAGTTGTCCTTTTTTCTAGGCTGAAATGTCCCAACATTGTAAACATCAAGATTTTGCTCCTGAATGGTAGTTCACAGCCCTAAAGTTCAAATTGTTTTTCCTATATGCCTTACCTCATAATTAATTTGTGTTCATTTGAATCTGCTGTTTTATCAGATATACAGCACACTGAGGTCCCTACCCAGCCTGTTTCTCTTCGTACGCTTGAGAAGGAATATCACCACCACATTATTTGTCATTCACCACAACCTACAAGTTCTCTCCTAATAGCTGCCTGCACAGCTGCTGACCTGTTTATATTTACATAGTCTATTCCTCGTTTCTAAGCACTTTGTGCTTGTCTGCACTGAATTTCATCTATATTTGATCTCAGCTATCCTGCTAAGCCTTTGTAGCCCTCAGATTGTCAGCCACGCATTTTGCCAGTACTTCCTATTTCATCACTTAAATCAGAGAATATAGAATATAGAATATAGAATATAGAAAGAATAGTTTGGGTTGGAAGGGACCTTCACTTCATCCAGATCACGTTGCTCGGAGCCTCATCCAACCTGACCTTGAATGTTTCCAGGGATGGGGGTCTACCACCAATCTGGGCAACTTGTTCCACTGTTTCCGCACACTCATCATAAAAAAATTTCTACATTACAGCTAGTCTAAATCTACCCTCTTTCAGTTTAAAGCCATTACCCCTTGCCCTATCACTACAGGCCCAGCTATAAACTCTGTCCCCATCTTTCTCACAAGCTCCCTTTAAGTACTGAAAGGTTGCAATAAGGTCTCCCCAGAGCCTCTTCTCCAGGCTGAACAACCCCAACTCTCTCAGCCTTTCCTCATAGGAGATGTTCCATCCCTCTGATCATTTTTGTAGCCCTCCTCTGCACTCGCTCCAGTAGGTCTATGTCATTCCTGTGCTGAGGGCTCCAGAGCTGGACGTAATACTCCTGGTGGGGTCTCAGTAGAGTGGAGCAAAAGGGCAGAATCACCTCCCTCAACCTGCTGGCCACGCTTCTTTTGATGTGGCCCAGATTACAGCTGGCTTTCTGGGCTGTGAGTGCACGTTGGTGGCTTATGTTGAGGTTTGCATCCACCAATGCCCCCAAATCCTTCTCCACAGAGCTGCTCTCAATCCCTTCATACCCCAGCCTGTATTGGTATGGGGAGTTGCCTTGACCCAGGTGCAAGACCTTGCACTTTGCCTTGTTGAACCTCATGAGGTTCACCCAGGCCCATTTCTAGAGCTTGTCCAGGTCCCTTTGGATGGCATGCCTTCCCTCAGAAGTGTCAACTCAGCTTGGTGTCATCGCTAAACTTGCTGAGGGTGCACTTGGTCCCACTGTCCATGACACTGATGAAGATATTGAACAATAGTGGTCCCAGTACAGACCCCCGCGGGACACGACTTGTCATTGATCTTCATCTGGACGTTGAGCTGTTGACCACTACCCTCTGGTTGAGATCATCCAGCCAAGTCCTCATCCACTGAACAGCTGACACATCAAATTCTCTCCAGTTTAGAGAGAAGGATGTTATGAAGGACCATTTCAAAAGCCTTATGGAAGCCCAGATAGATTACATCTGTAGCTTTTCCCCTGTCCACTGATGTATTCACTCCACCATAGAAGGCCACTAGGTTGGTCAGGCAGGACTTGGCCTTGGTGAAGCCATGCTGGCTGTCTCGAATCACCTCCCTGTCCTCCATGTGCCTTAGCATAGCTTCTAGGAGGATCTGTTCCATGATCGTCCCAGGCACAGAGGTGAGGCTGACAGGTCAGTGGTTCCCAGCATCCTCCTTTCAACCCTTTTTAAAACTGGGAGAGTCACACAAGCTCGCTTAATTAACCCTACTTGACATTAAATGTTCGCTGTTTTCTGATAATACATTTAAACCAGCTGGGTTCTCAGTTTGTACTAACTTAATCTAAACCAAATTTAACTAGTTGCCTTGCAAGACTCTCCCAGGACAGTACCATAAACTTTCCTATAGTTATACACTGCATTTTCCCTAATACTAGTCCGGTTATCCTACTGAAGAAAAGAACCACATTGGTTTGACATAATTTGTCCTAATCCACACTGGCTGTCAGGGTGTTTTTTGACTTAATTGTCTGCTAGTTGCATATAAATTCGTTGTGTGATAAATTATTATCTATCCTTCCAGGCATGAAAACTTAGGCTCAAATATGTGACTAAGCTTAAAGAGTTTCCATTCTTCTGCAAAGCCACAAGCCATCGTCTTGCGTGCCGTTAGGATATTGCAAGCCCTAGGTAAAATTTACTTTGATTTCTGACAGACAAAAGATAATACATTAAATCAGCTAAAAGTTAGAAACAGCAGAAGGTATTTCTGTCCCAGTAAACTGGAAAGTAAATTAATATACAGGGCCAAAACCAGACATGGCTGGTTCAGGAATTGATTCACAAATAGATGAAACATCTGTTTCAATGTTAGGAACAGAGGAGCTGTCTGAGAGCACTGAGAGCTTGAATTACCTGGGTTTATTTTGTGATTGCTGGTCTGCTCAAGCTCTCAAATCTCTCTAGTAGAGACTGAAGCTATGGTATTTTTTCTTAACACTGCAAAATGCTAATGGGTTGTTACCAAAGATGAGCTGAAATGTGGTCACTCAGGCTTGTGCTTCAGCCATCAAGACAACTGCTGTACAATTTCTTCAGCCAGCTTTTCCCCAACTTTTTAAGGATGGAGCCTTGTTTGCCCTCACTATTTCTCTTGATCTGTCCTACTGTATGAAAATGTAAAAGATACTCCTTAACTATTTAGTTAATATCTTAGATATTGTTATGTAAAGACATTAAGAAGTACGGCCGTCAACAATATAAAATGGTGTGTTAGTGATAGGAGCTGCCTTTCATTTATGACAGAATTGCCTCAAATGAAACAGCATTTTACGTCCTCACTGGCAGAAATGACAAAGTTCGAGTTTCACTACTTTTGCTGGCACATCCCTGAGCGCGTAAATCTACCATCATCCATTGGTGTGTTTCCCTGAAATTTAGTGTTGTCTAAGGCAGGTCATTTAACCAGTATCAGTACTCAGTTTCAGCATGTTGCTCTCAGTGGAGAGAAAGTTTGAAATCAGTCTCTACCTCCACGCTAAACTTATATAAATAAAAATTACTTAGTTGGTCTTACTTTTTTTTTTCTTCAGCCACTGCTATTGACTATATAATATTTAATAACTGATTAATGAGCTACAGTCCAACTGCAACAAGCCATGTACGCTTCAGTACACTTCATTTTATTCATGCCTCTGAGAAGAAAAGCCAGAAGGAATAAAGTGGATAGCTTAATGTTAAGAATTTTTTTTTTTTTTCTCCTATTGGAAATTGGCTATAAAATACATGTCCTTCATAAATTAGCATTCAAAATCTATGCCAGTACTGCTCACAAACAAGATGCAAATAAAACACATAAATACAAAGCACTTCATTAGCTTCCACACAGTAGTTTATATTGCAGGGATGTAAGGGGGAAGTGGGTCATGACAGTTGAGATCACCTGATGTTCACTGTGGGAAAGAATGTGTGTTTCACAGAAACAATGAAGACGATCATGGGCAGTAAGCAGATTATTTCAGGCACCTTGCCCATAAAAAGATCACACGTTAGGGAGAGGACAGAAAGGACAGAAATTGCAAGGTAGTATACCAAAAGATCAGAAGATAAGAAGCAAGCTCTGAAACCAGCCAAACACTGTCCATAACGACAGAGGAAGAGATAGGAAAGAGACTGGGACTTTTGCCATAAGGAACATTTTGTAAGTCAGGTGAGCATCTTTCTCAGTGTGCCAGTACAGTATGATACAAGCTGATTTGAAAACACCTTCACCTACTAAAGCAGCATTTACTCCAAACACCCTAGAAGTGCTGAAAGTTATCATTTCCAAAATAATCTACCCAATGGAGATTTAGAACAAGGCAAGTTGAAGGCACATCATACAGTTTTCCTATGATGAAACAACATACCTTGAAATGACACCGAAACAGATAGCAGGTTTTAGAGAGCATTTCAGATGGAATGGAGCAGGAGTACTAAAATGTTACAATGCAGGACCTGCTCGTGAAATGAAGTTGCTCACTTCAACCAGAGAACAGAACAGAAATAAACTAAATGGTTAGTCAGCTCCCTATTACATGTCAGCTCGTGCCACAGATGAAGAATCATTTAAACATGGGTTGCAATAAGCATTTTATTTTAATATCAAGCTAACTGAGTGCTCATTATGTTATCACTTCCAGCTCTACCAGTACATCTAAGCACTGCACGAGCAGTGCATACTATATACTGTAATTTTAAAAAAAAGTTCCCCCCTACATGTGGGATATAACTTTCCTCTCTATTATTTTTTCAATAGAAGAAGAAGCTGGGTGTCCTTTATATCTCAATTAAAACAAATAACTTCTTTCTCCACCGATTATTTTTCAATCAAATCAATTCCTTCTTGGAACACTATGTGCTTTGCAGCATGGTTCACCATATATTTGGGCTCACTGACTGTTAACATTCTGTTTTTATAGACAGGAAGACACAACTAATACATGAACATTTCTCCGAGTCCTAACTCTCACCACTATGTCATTGCAATTGAAAAATTTTCAAGGATACAATTAAAAGATGATGACTAGCTTGCCAACGCGACAAAAAATCCTGCTTGTACTCAGATGCAAGCCTATGTGAGAAACAGTCACCTGGCTTTGACCAGTAGTACTGCAATGCTGAAATGTCATCTTATTGCAGAACAGAATCCTAATGCAGATGGGAAATTTCAAGTGATGCAAAATTTTAAAAGGCATTTCCGGTTAATTGAAATGTATTTGGCATTAAAACGTAGAAATGTTTCTTTTTTTAGGTTTTCTTTTTTTTTCTATTTGCCTTTGGAAGCCTCATGATATAACAATCTAAAACCAAAAATCTCCTTTGAAACAGAAATTTGACACATTTCTTCCTAGATAGAAAATGGAATTATTAGTTCATAAGTCTCCAAACAATTTGGTGTCATGCCATTCTGTTAAAAGTTTTGACTTTCAGGAAACATTGGGAAATATTCAACTAGCATTATTAAAATATAAAAATACTTGTCTTGGTTTTGGTTAACAGCCATGAAAACAAGCATGACAACATTTGAAAATGTACGTGTGTGTGTGTAGGTAGACTGTTTACATGCGCAAATATAATTTTTTGGTTTTCTTCTAAAAAGAGACCTAAAGTTATCAAAACAATTCACAGTCCTAACTCCATAACCTGGCATCTGTTGCAAGCATATATTTATGAAAGATGCAATTGCTTCCCCAAACCTTGATACTTTTTTGCGTTGATGACAAAATCAGTCAGCTGAGAAACTTCTTGCACATTAAGTAATACAAATAGTGTGATCTTTGAGAGAAGCTCTAGTATCTCATACACCTACCAAAAGCAAAAACAAATCAATGCTACCCAATGGCAAACAATTCCCCTAAAATTCAATCCATCTATACTCCTCCCAGACATTTAAATCTGTGTTTTCTTCTATTAGACACGAAGAGTC
The DNA here is from genome assembly GCA_013398295.1 of Chionis minor. Lineage (NCBI taxonomy): Eukaryota > Metazoa > Chordata > Aves > Charadriiformes > Chionidae > Chionis > Chionis minor. The sequence continues at coordinate 133,690 of VZSF01001256.1, forward strand.
TTGTTGCAAATCTACATTCAGGAAGACTAAACTGGTGTATTAGCACATAGGAGTTTTCTTAGTGACCCAGTCATCCTAAATATTGTATAGTCTAATTCAGGTTCTGGCTCTTAAGTTCCAATAATTTCTTTCATTTCCACTATATGAATATCCCCATTAATCTTAATCCTTTAAAATATTTTAATTATGAGTTCTACTGTCTCAAGAGCTCCTAAATTGTAATTTGTATCACAAAACTAGTAATTATATTCTGCTTAGAAATTCTTTACCTACTTTACCTATTTTTTGCAAGTTCTGCCTTAAACTGAAGTGCACTGAAAAATATGACCCATGAACATTTTGTGTATATTTGAAATTAACTTGTGTGTACCACCTCTTTGCTCCCTGAAAAAGAGAGCAAGAACTTGCAGTTATATGGCGCACAATCTTACACTGTTGCTTGCATGAGTTTGCTAAAGAAAGTGAAATAACAAGTAGAGGAATGAAATTTCTTGGCGTGTGGAAGAGTTTAAATTCCTAATATCATTTTTAATTATTGTTTTTTAACTGATTTGGATTTGTGCTTGCATAAAAGAAAGGAGAAGAATGCACAGCCACACAATGCATCAACCTCTTTTATGAAACCCCTCAGATTTAAGTGTTACATCAACCATAAGAGAGGTTAAAATCTTAACTAGAATAGTTATTAAACAAGATAGAGTCTTTTTTTCTGAAAGGTAGTAGGGTGCCCTCAGATTGGTGTGATGCCTTAGAAAGGCCCTGGAGATGGAGATGCACTGATGTCTCACACTGTATTCAGCAGATGCTGGCATCAGCCTCCATGTTCGTCAAAGGCGTCAGAGACTGGAATACATTCCCCATTGTTAAAACAGTATAAAGGAGAAAGTTCCTCTACCTCATACACACAACTGAATCATTGGTGATAAAATCAAGTTACGAATTTGTACAACACCATGTGAATTTAACTTTTTTTCCTCCCCTTCCCAATATAGCCACCAGTTCTGATGAAGTTATATTGGTGTATACTCACCAAAGACTGAAGTCTACATGGTGTCAAAGCATTTACAGAACAGAGCAATATGCCCTTCTAATACCAAAAAACAAAATTCAGGCTTTAATATATTCTGATATTATTTTAGGACAGGGAAATATTATCTTAGGAAAAGTTATGTATCACACTGATTTTTTCAAACTATGAACAATTAACGGTATATTCAAGAGGAAAGCAGATTTTGCAGAAAAATCATGGAGCTCTCTAACCATCTTGCATTAAATCAATAAAGCAATTCCCTAACATGTAAAAAATAGGAAGTTTTCTTGAAAATAGTATTCAAAATGTTCTCATTAGTCTGATTACGTTTTTTAACAGAGTATTATTTTTAAATTACATTACCAGAAATACTGTGGAAAGGCATGACTTCTTTTGAAAGTGGAGGAAGGTTTTCATTGAAGTTTTCACATTAAATTTTTCATTCTTCATATTAAAGTTTGCCTTTTTCTATTTAAAGTCTATGTATAACTTTGTCATTTCAATACAAAGCATTATTTATCATATAAGCACTTCAGGTCATAAATATTGATTTAACCCGAAACTACTTTTGAGAAGGCAGCTGGAATAAAAAATAATTTTTTTACAGTAACTCTTTTTTAGAATCTCACTAGTTTACATTTTACTCAAAAGAGCCTCTGCTAAAACACTAACCAGATATTAGCAATTCTCTGATCTCACATGGAAGTTTATGTATCTTTTCCACTAGGACAAAATTAAGGGAGATTGATTTTTCTTATACAAGAAGTTTCAGTAAGTCTTTCAAGTCCATTCATAAAGGAAGTTTCTCTTCATGGCACAGTGTTATAAAACTGAAGGGAAAGAAATTCTGCCACACTGAACAATATGCAAAAGGCTTTTTCAGCTATTTTGATAAAATATGAAACAAATATATTCCAGATAAAAAGAGAGAAAATATTCCATGTAATGCATAATACCTGACAAATAGGATTAAGAAATAATTTGTGACTAATCAAACTCTAGTATATTTTTTGCTTGACATTTAGAAACAATAGCCTTAGTTTACTTGGATTAAAAAAATTTAAGTAACATTTCTTCCCTGAAAAAGTGTCTAATTACTTGTAACTCCACATGTATACAGTCCTGTCCTCTCCAAATGGTAAACATGCTGAATAAGTCATTCATATCTTTGTGTAAAACAAATATAACTTTGTGCTGCTATATATATTGCTGTTACCTGGTATTGTATTTTCTCCTTTTTTCACTGTTCTTCCATGATTCAATATTGAACACAAACACAGTGAGATGTTTTTTTTATAGTATGCCCCTTCTCCCCCTTTCTCTACACATAAGCACAGAAGGTCTAAAGGCAGCAAGCTGTAGACAAGGCAAACACTTTGCTGAAGAATAATAAAGTCTCATACCGTCTCCTTTGCTGCTTAATATCAATTGGCTTGTTAATAGCATATGGCGATCCGTGAATGTAAGCACTCCGGAATCTAGCCACTTTCTCCAGAGTCAGGTGCTCACAGCTAGACGGTAAACTCATTTTATCCCAACAGAAGCAGCATAAGACTAACAGCCAAGAAGATGCATTCCTGGGAAAACCAGAAACAAAATGCTACACAGTCAACTTCATTGAAGGATGCTGTTCCAAAGGAGCCAAACACTCCTGCGTCTGGAAAGCAAATGCTGCTCATCTCAGCTGCGGCTGCCACCCTCATGGATGCAGGAAGTTGGCTGCTTATTTCCACCCAGTCATACTCCAACCAATTACTGATTAAGCAGATAAAGCGGAAAGCCTCTCAGGAACAGTTTCCCCCACCCCTGGGCACTAATCTTTCCTCTAATCTTTTTTTGGTGGAGATAGGCTGTAAGCACAGCTTAATCAGTTAAGATTAATGTCAAAATAAGCCATGCCCTGAGCTGGTCAGGAGAGATACTTTTGCCTATATCAAAAGATTGCTGTGGGAGGAGGAACTACCCACTGGTACATTTGAAAAGGTCGAGTAACTTTTCAGATTTATGGTATGAACTCAGACTGATTGGATTTGTTATAAAAATGGTTTCAGGTTTTAATCTCTGTAAACAAAAAAAGGTGATCATATATTTTATGATGTATTTTATAAAGGTTTATATTCTGTGGTATGTTTCTTATTGCATAACAGCACATTCTCCACTAATACAAAGTAACAAAACCTCATGTAAGAACTTAACCTGCCTTCGATCCACAGGAATATATTACACTGTTTTCCCATATTATAAAAGGTGCTGTGAGGTTTTTATAGGTTCAGCTGCTCAAAATTATCCATGGGATTGCTGTCTCCACTGTCTTAGCCTCTGTGCAACACTACTAGAGGTCCCAACAACAAAAATTACTACTACACCATAGTAATTCAGTGCTGCTTTCACAGATAATCAAATTATGAAGTGGATTTTACACTGTAGCATGAGAATTTGAGGGATAGAAAGGAGATTTACATTTAGTACAGAAAAAGCTCTATCGTGGAAAACTGGAAAATTCGGGGGGTTTTGTATATATTATATATAATATATAAATATTATATGCACCTAAATCTATCTGGCTAACATTAATCCTTTTGAGTTGCTGGAATTAAATCAAAGGAGGCTACAAACGTGGAACCCCAACAGGAAACAAGACAAAAAGAAAGATAAGGCTCCTTGCAAAAACAATGGACGGGGGAGTGTTCCCAAAAGGGGAATACCCTTTGCCTGGCTCCATCGAGGGTGGCAACA
>VZSF01001256.1:137609-153549 GCA_013398295.1 Chionis minor
ACACACACACACACACACACACACACACTTTGTGTCCTGAAACATTTGTGTCTGTGTAACTGAAGTATAATTGTAAGATTGAGTTCAAGTTAGGTAAACTTTATATGGCATTAACAGCCACTCTAAAGAAAGCGGGCAGCACAGTCTTGAAAAGATGAAAATGACTGAAGTGAGAACACCTGAAAATCTGCATTAGTCTTTTTAATGTGACAATAATAGTGTAAGAATAAATTAGTCTAATCTAAGCCCCAAGTAGCAATTCTCCAGCTTGTAAATACAGTTATTATGAAGAAAAAAACTAAAAAGCAAGCAACCCTCAACCTTTTAGCTTTTTTACTTTAGTAAAGAAAGAAAAAATGGTAAGAAAGGCAGGGAAATGTAACACTTATTTAAGATCGAATTCAAACTACAAAGCTTTTTCTTGGTTGTGGTTTGGTTTTGTTTTGTTTTGTTGTGCGTTTTTAAAGTGCTAACTAAAGATAGCAGTATTTCCATATATAGAACAGATTCCTCCTTGTTAATGAGGTGGAATAGCTTCTTTTCATTTCATAATAGGTACATACACACAACTGGAGATATTTGTTCTAGATACAAAAATTGATTTAATGCATTGAAGATTCTTCTCCAAGGAAGAAGAGACTTAAAGTGGGCCTAGCAGCACTTCAGGAGCTGTGGTGTGTTGGTAAATTCTCTGTCCCCAGCCAGTGCATTCATCAGGCAGCCCTCAGCAGCCTTGGGCTGGGAGAGCTGGGAGGCTCCAGCCTCCCTCCCCGCAATGTTCCCCTCTTTAGAGGCAGTGCTGATTTACTGGGAAATTTGTGGCAAATGGTGTCTTTCCATCACATGATCTGTGGTCACACATCAGCTGGGGTATCATGCCAACTGCAAAGCACTTCCTACATGTCTGAAACGCCCACTGGGCATGAATATTTTTACCTATTTTTGGCAGATTTTAAGTATGGAGCTATTCTAATTTTGAAATTTCTCTGCCATCAGTTATGTTCAGTGGAACTTGGCTTATAACTGAGAGCTGTTTTCTCTTCAGTGAAGTATAAATCTTTGAAAACTGTACACTAAACCTGTGTTCAGCAGCCAGAAAATGTGAACTTACTTTGACATAATATTTCAGAAATTATGTATGTGCAGGTAATTAGATCGTATCCAAATTATTATCAACTAGGAAAATTTCCATGGAACAGTCTAGCATCAGGATATATAAAAAGCATTTGGAGATTGGATTGAATTTTATGGAATTTTGGCAGAAAAATAAAAAAAGCTTAATATTGATATTTTAAGAGCAATCTGAATTTTTTAGTAAGATTCGGTAAGTTTAAAGTATTTACAGTAAGCAAAAATACTCTTAAACTAAATAAGTTTCTCATGTTTCTCAATATGAAATAATTAAATCAGTATAAAACGAATCCCTCTGAGATCTCCCTTTGTAGGGGAATTTTGATATTTTGGGTTGCCACATAGATTAATTTAGGTATTTCAAAACACTTGGCAAAAATTAAATTTTAATCGTAGTTTCAGTCCACGACATAATTTAAGATTCAAGTGTTACTTAAACATCTTCCCATTTACTGGTCTTACAGTCTTTCAACATGTGGGTTTTTTTAATGTTGAACTTTACAAACAGCTACATTTTTATTATCCTTTATCCATATACCCAAACCCCAGTGAAACACAGAGGACTACCATTGTGTCTTTTCAGGAATTCCATTTATTGTGGCACATGGTATATATGTATGAATATTGTCTGTATCAAATTTTGACAATGTCTGCGAAGCTTTGAATAGTTAGCTTGATTTGTGTTTGTGACCAGGAAACAACCAGATATTAAAGAACAATTATGAAAATATTCTCTTGCTGTTTGAGACATTTTACGTAAGACTTTAACTCTTACTACTACTAGTAGATTGCACTGCCATTTAGACTGGATTGCCTCAGCCAATGTCATGGGATTCCCTTGACTACAGAACATTTTAAGGAAAAGTCAGGTGCTCCTCACATTCATAGCCCAAGCATATGAAACGACTTTTCTTGTCTATATGCTGCCAGTTCATCTACTAACGAGGTCATTTTTCTTGTGACAAGAGTTTCTTCCCAGAAATATTCTGAATGACAGAAAATTGACTGAAAACATGAAAATTGTTTGGCAACAAGTAACAAATTTTTCTAACAAAGATATGGTCGGGTCAGAATACAGAAATCGTTGAGAATCTTCCTTTTCTATATTCATAGATTGGACAAAGTTCCCCCTTTTCTCCGCCCTCCTTTGAAATGTTTTAAAGATCTTCCCTTTATGTATTTTTTTGTTTAACCAACTCTTGCTGTTGAACATTCCCTGACTGCTGAATACCGGCAACTATTTGTCTGTCAGCAGATGAGCAAAGACATCAGCGAATATGTGTTATTTCAATTCTTTTCTCCTTGACTGATGAATTGTCCTTCCTATCTGTTAGAGGATTAATTTCTTCAATAATATACTGCTGATTTACTTGTGAAGAAGATTTTTGCAGGGATCATCCGAAAATTTTCTCATATATTTTTATTAAGTGCTGAATGTACTCTGACTGGTGATAATCTGAGAATGTATGCTATGTGTCTCAAGAAGTGTCAGCCAAAACAAAAACACAAACAAAATTCCCTAATGTAAGGGTCATATAATAAAGTTCTGAATAAGAACAAGCTCTTACTTATACCACTGCACAGTTTGCATAGATAAACATATTATGAGTCCCTCCATTACCTACGTTACAACAATGGTTTTGTACAGTGCATATAAAACATATATGCCAGAGAAAACCCTAGGTTCAAAGGAGTGAGACATATATTCACTAATGACATACGCTTGACTTGACTTTGTAATGTTTTGTCATATTCTGTCCTGAAGTTTGCCTCACAAAGATGAATCTGTTTTTAACATAGGTTCTTTTAACTCTGCCAATACACGGTTATTGGGGCATGGAACTTCATACTGCTGCCCTTGAAGTCTCTTTTTTTATTTGAGTCCTACAGATTTTTCTTCCCTTAATTTCATTAAATAAACCAGAGAACTTTTCATTAAGACCTTCTGTTTTCCTTCTTACCTATCATAAAGCCACACTGGGTCCCTTCAGCTCGGCACCCCATTTGCAGCACTGGCCAAGAAGCCTACCATTTATTTGGCTTATATATACTAATGACAAAGCCAGAAAGGTTGTATAGATTGAATATCAATAATCACATTGCAAAAAAATCATATTGTTCAAAAATTATTTAAGGGCATAAAGTAGCTGATAAATGGAATCAATTAAAAAATCAAGAGTTCTTATTAAATCCTGTCTCCAACCATAGACAGTGTCACTGTATATAACGTTACTCATTAAAAAACATTAATGACATACTGCTGTAGTTACACAGCAGAACAATTCTGTTTATTCATCTCTCCAAATGAACATCTTTGAACATCAGCTGCTACTACTATATTTAGAATAGCAAGGTAGCAATGCCAACATTGTTTATTGAATAGGCAAAATAAAGACATTTTAGAAATGTTAGGCGCTGTTAATATGCATTACTTCTGTAGCACACTGACTACCAATTTGGCCATTTATGATTAAATTTGTATATTCTCTACAGGTTAATAATCAAGTAATTTCTGAATCAATTTCTTAGCTATATACCTATGTTCTTTTAATGTGATATCACCTTCCATGGATATACTTCTTACTTTGCCCAAACCAAACACGTATCATGTATTTGCACACTATTCATCAGGGCTAAATTAAAATTTACAATGTACAGGTGAAAGACTGTGTATCCCATTACAGGTTTCCACTGACAACTAATTTTCAAGAAAGATATTTTCCATTAGAAATTATCGGTTTACAAAGGTTGTAATTTCTGGTTAATTTTCAACTTTTATTGGTTGTTTAATTAATACCTCCATGAATAAATCAAAGTAAAAGAACTATGCTGTCCTTTTTAACACTGTTACTATCAAGACTTTCTGATACCCTTAGAAGCACTGCAAAGAGTAGACATGTCTCCTCTATATAAGTAGACATCCATATTCTATGCCATTTGAAAATGTACAGTATGGGTGTAGTAGTATTCACTATCTCTTCCCAATGTGATATAACCAGACCATCTTAAAACCTTCTTTTAAAAGCAAAACCAAACAAGCCCCACCAAAAATGTTGTCCAGATGGCTCTCATGCTCTACACAAATCACTCATGAGACAAAGAGAAGGAGGACATGTCTCCAGCTTAGTCTGATGAAAAAACAAGGTAGTGAAACCTTTTCCTGAAGGCACAGGAGTCTTAATTTCTACATTGTCTAAGAAAAAGGAGGAACTTTTGCTCTAAAAAAGGCTGATGTAGCATAATTAAGACATATAACTTGATTCTCATCCTACCAAGCTGAGTTCTTCCTGCTCAGAGGAATTTTTATAGTACTGTTTACGATGCTGTTTACTATGATCTACCACTCTAAATATCTAAGGGTTTCTTTAGGAATCAAATCTTAAGTATCTTTTCCTTATGTTTCTATTAGAATCACTCTTAAGTTCCTGAGCGTCTCACAGTTGTCTTGAAGTTACCACAACCTCCCCAGTTGAGTGTGGATAAAGTTGAGGGTACCTATGCATACATACAGCTGGGCTCCATACCAGACTCCCTTTTGCTCTTGGTCATACATTGTTTTTGTTATGCTGGCTAGGGTGCTCATCTGAGCCCTTGGTGAACCGGTTCAACTTTTCAACTGAAAGAGCAAGAACAAAAGTAAGTAGTGTTCTGCTAGGCTAAGCATTCGAACTTCTAGAATGAGACAAGTTATTCACAAAGGATACCAACTTCTTTCCACTGCCTAGTGAAACATCCCCAAACATACAACATGGGAGTCTGCCTTTAGCCAGCTCAATCCCATCCTTATTGCCCCATTTGTAGAAATGTTGAACATTTTCATTTGTAAGTGATGTTGATGAGAGATTTAAGCAAAAACATGCTATTAAAACAAAGCAAAATTGAAAAATCGTGACTGGGATATAAATTCAGTACAAAATTAATTAATGTATATTTCTTCCATTAATATTTCAATGTCTGACAATGGACGCGCTGCTACCATTTTATCTGTTAAGGTTACTGTAAAGACAAATATACAGAACATTTGTCAAGGTCTCAGATATTACGCTGCTGAACATTTCAGAGAAGCGAACAAAGGAAGTAGCAATTTGTTTTCCTGGTCAGGACTCACAATGTTATATAGACTTTGGAACGGAGGTGTGTTTTTTTAAAAAATTATAGGGACTCCCCACAAAGAACAGTAAAGATAAAATAAAAAAAGTCAGTCCTGTCTGTCTCATGGCACATACGCGGCTAAAGTCCTTTGTGAAACCTGGCACTTGCACAACTGAAGACTATCAGTCCGTGTACGCAGGGTCAAAATTAAGTTCATAAAGTAAGCATAATTTTATTCAGTCCAAAGCTGGGATGTCAAAGTTTGCAACCGGGATTTTTCTTAATGCTTTTTTTTTTTTTTTTGGTATGGAGTTTTAAGTATGTTGCAGCAGATAAAGCAAATTGAAAAACAGTGAAAATATTCACAGTTTTTCAAATAGTGCAGAAATTATATTCTACATGCAAGAAACAAAATCCTTTCTTTCCACAGAGATCTTACAGGTACTGCACTTTAACATTTCCACTGTGACAGCTGTAACATTTTTCTTTGTGCTGCACGAGTCATATTGCATCAAAGTAAAACAGAGTACTGGATTCTTTTCCTTGCTATCATCATCCCAGTTCCTGATCTCTGCTGGAAATGAACTTCAGTCATTGCAGAGAAAATTGTGTGCTGATTTGCAACTGAGATCCGTAAAAAATCTGCTTTGACACACAGGGGCACAGCTTCTGCATTACTGCATTATGGCATTGTGACAGGTATGCTATTATGATTTTCTTTTGAATGAAAAGAATGGGTTTATTTCTCTTGCTGGAAGTGTTGGGTAGGGTTTCCTTTCCCTTTTCAAACCACTCAAAATAATTAGTAGTTAGTCCTCCACTCTTCCTATGTAATGGATATACCTGTTTCTGTTCCACATCTATTATGGCTAAGTTTTGATTTCTATCAAGATAAAACACAACACATCACTCTCTCACAGGAAATCATTCTCTACAAAATGGCTTCATTGTACTAAATGAGTCACTGGTTCCCAGGGTGAACTGCAGAGCAAGAAGTAGGGAAAACAATATGCTCACTAAGTATTTGCAAAAAATACTTAACACCCCTATCAGATTTGATGAGCATGTGTTGGAAGATAACTATAAAAGTGAGGAGAAAAATAAAAATCAAGCCATTATCTCACTTTCATATTGTAAACAATCATTCACACATAATCATTCACAGTAATCTGTAAGTAAACATCATCACAAACCTTTTGAAGCTTTGTAGAAAAAGATGGTTTTCCCTTCATCGCCTTAAATTTGAAGTCCATTCAAACCTGTTAAACATATGGCCTTGCTAAAGACTACTAATAAAGGCTACCTAATACTGTGTTATCAGAGCCTTAAACTAGTGAAGAAAATGAGTTCTGCTCTGAAGTGTTGACATTAATCAGGATATTAAAATTAAAAATGTGAGAAGTGACCCTTGCAACATTTGAACGTTTTCTATGGCTTGAGGTTGAAACTGTGAACAGTCATCAGATGACACATGATGCCATCTTGGGTATAACTGAAGACGGTAAAAAGCCAGAGGGAAATTTCAGAAAAATTGCACTGCAAGCCCTGAGACAGAGGTAGGCAAGCTATTTCCGGAGCTGAATTTGAGTGAATTATAAAGGTCACCACGCCTTTTTTTTTCCCCTGGAAGTGTCAGTGTAGATCCCATTGTGGACAACTGCCAGATTTTACTGCTTCGGTACAGTGGAAATAAGAAGTGCCAGCATAATCAATCAGAAAAGACTGTAATGGCACCCTTAGACAAGCTTAGACTTGTCACACGATCCTGTTAACTTTATATGCTTGACACAGCTGAACATTGTGTTGCTTGTTTGAGATTCTGAGAACTGCTCCATCTCCAAGTTGGCAGAGTCTTGCTTGAATGTGGATGGAGCAAGCCTTCATATTTGATGGGAGAGATACTCAAAGATAGGCCCTATTATCACAGCAGGACAGAACTCAAAAAGATCATGTGGAACTTACAGTCTTTTTATCTATTCAGACAGCTTTTGTCACCTTTGAAAAATTCAGTTCTTTTTCAGAAATCACAGAGAAGACTCTGCATACTGTTGTTCTTTTGATATAATAAAGCAACGCTCAAAGTAAAATTTTGAAAATGTTACCAGTGAATGAATATCTTGATTTCAGTGGAATTTTGAAACCACTTTAGTAATTGATTTAAGTTGATGTTGTTGTGTAGAGTCCTTTAGGGAGATTTGGCCATTATTTATGCTCAAAGCCTTTGTTGAGCTCAACTGTTTCCACTTCAGGAAGTAGCCATTAGAAAAAAAAAAACGAAAAAACCCAAAAAAACCCCCCAAAAAGCCAAAAAAACTTCAGAAAGGAGTAATGTAAGCAGAACAGCTTTGAAAAGGCAAAAATGATAATGTTCATGAGTCACAGGGGGGTGATTGTTAGTCTGTGGCAGGAACGCATCTTTTGGTACAAAAAGAAACATTCTTTGGTACAAAGTACATACTAGATTCAGTTGTAGTGGCTTGCATTTGGATGAAGTATCCAACCATAGTAACATCCAAATACAGTTTCAGAATATGGGAAACTTTTTTGTTGAGAACCCTAAGAACTAAAAAGCATCAGACCCACCATGGCTTACATCTGGCAAGTTAGTTACATTTCAGTGCCAAACTCTTGAAGCAAAAAAGGCTTAGATGTTCTCCATAGTCTCTCGTAGCAAGACTTAAATTTTGTAGGATAGCATCATGATGTGGTATAGTAGTGTACAACTATGTAAGCAAGACCTCAAAATATGATTTTTCACTTTTTAAAACACTAATATGTTTGGAAACACAGGACAAGTTTTTGTTTTCTGGAAGCCTCCACTGAAAAACGATGTACTGTCTTTAACATTGCATTTAAGCTTAAAAATACACAAACTATTCTAGAATAAACCTCCATAGCTAGAATGAAAAAAAGACCCAATAGATATTGCTGTTAGCACTCTGTCACTTTGTGGCCTAGTAACAAAAACTTCATAAAATTATCCATCCAAACATACTGTACACTAAAGTCCAATAAAGTCCAGCTACTCAACAATAATAAACAGATTTTGCAAGCTAGCTTTGTACTTCTTTCATTAAAAAAAAAAAAAAAAAAAAAAAAAAAAAAAANNNACTAAAATTGTATTCGTACTCTTTGCTAGTCTTTTAGTTCACAATGGGGGGAAGACAGGCAGAGCATATACTGAAAGGATGGCTGGAACAGAGTCATGCTGAGAAAACAGGGCAGGAAGGGATGAGAGGCAGGACAGAAACAGGACAGAGAGCAAGAAGAAGGAAGTTCATGGTTACCCATCAACACCAAACGTTCCCTGCAGACCTCTGGTGAGTGTGCAGACTGGCATGCTGGGCTGCTCGTGTTAGTTCCAAGTCCAAACCACAAGAGGGCAAAGCCATTCAACTTGGGGAAGAGGCAGGAAACAGACTACTCTTCTGGACTCAACAGAGCAGTATTAAAACACGTTTGTGAACGGCATCCTGTAACCACGGACATTTGTCACAGAAAGCGTAGAAGATATGAACTACCACAATCTCATTTGTGTTGTAGGGAAAGAAAACCCTGTCTTCTTATCTAAATCAGTGTAGCGATTTAGAAAACTATGAAAGGATCGCCACCTTCAGATAAGTCACAAACACAAAATTAAGTAGAAAAACTCAGCGCTTGTAATTTCCCTCTACATCCCTTGTCTTTTATGTCTGCAAGAGGGTCACTGAACCAAAGCTAGCTAGCCCTAAAGTCCAGGTTTATTTGTATTGGGGTTTTTTTCATCAATCTCTCCGAACAAACTACATGGTATTAGTCATTTTACATACATGCCAAATATGGAGAGTATTTACCATATGTGTTTACCATATAATTATTTCATGCTATCTTAAACACGTGACAGTGTTTGCCAGAAACTGAGATACGAACTAAAATTTTGAGCTTATCTGAGCTGCAACAAGACAAACCAGGCACATTTCTATTCCTATTGTCATCAGCTGTAGCACACATTACCCATGACTGCTTCTCATTTATTAATTTGTTCCAACACTATAATCGACTACAGTCTTGTCCCTATGAGTACACAGCTTTAATACTTGCAGAAGCCTGTTAGATGACATGTTATTTGCTCTTTTGAAGAACACAGTTTCAGTGCTTAATACTGTGTTTGCACCATAATGTTGCAAGTACGGAAATGACATGCAAAAAAGCCCACCGTATGCTAGAGAACAAAAGTTTCTTAAAAAAAATTCTAATGCTCAAGCTTCTAAGTCAGTAAGACTCTGCCAGTAAATACATGATTTGCACTCAGTCTTCCTCTAACACAAAGAGCAGCTGCATATTAAATTGGTTTGACAAAACATGTTAGAAAAACATTAATAGCAGTGGTTAGAACTATTCCAGGTAAAATGTCAATATTTAAAACCCAGAAAGATTAGGTTAAAGAAAATGCCATTCCGAAGCAAGGCACAATTTTAGTTCAGCTTGATCTGTGTTTATGAGCATGCAATTATGTTTGTGCAATTTCTCATGTGTACGCATGAGATACTGTAAGATATTGTGCGCATACACAAGATGTTACCGAAATAATAAAGTTTGCACAGTTGAATGGTCCCTGCAGAAATAAATAGAAGACCTTACCTCAAATATGCCCCTTTCTTTGTTTTGAATGGTACACAAGAAACTCATTCTACATTCCAAGCCTCTTAAGGGACACCCCTCCTCTTAGGGACGCCTTTCTGAATGATTCTATCATTTGTGCTCTGAGGATGGTAATACAGGGATCACAGTAGCCATTTCTTAAGAGGGTCCTTGTCAAAAGAGTCACAAAAGTCCGGTTCAACATTTTTTTCTGTCAGAAAGTATTCAGCACTATGAAACGTGCTTATACAAAAAGTGCAAGGTTTGCCAGAATCATGTCTCACACTTGATTTTTACCGTATCAGGGGACTGACTCCTCTTCGCCAGAGTATTTCAAATGAGAAAAAAGAAGTTCAAAGTTGTAGGGAATGGACACATAGTCACAAGGGTTTATATGTATATATATTAACACCCATGATGCCTCTCCCTTTATAGGCAATGCATTACTTTGAAGGAAGGTATTGCAGGACAGTATATTTCTTCATTTATCAAAAGCTTTACAGGACTGTATTAGTTACGTTATTTTTTTCTTTCTAGATTACAGTGCAAAAAGATCTTTTTTAAAATAGCTGAGAAAGACAGTTTTCATCCATGACAACACCAAACAGCACATATTCTTTTAGTATTATGAGCAGCAAAATAGACTAACCATAGGTATTTTGTATGAAGTTTTAAACTAGTCATAATGAGGTCTTAATGGACTTTCTTATTTCCCTATTACAGCCACATAAATTTTGCTATGCCAAAACCACCGTTAGTTTAGTAATGTACTCCATACCAAACTGTTCATTCTATTTGCCTGAAGCATGTTATCTCCTATATGCCTGAACTATGATATCCATTATTAAAAGCTTTAAAACTATGTCTTTATTATAATATTAGCCAGTATTAGTCTCCCTAATATTTGCAGAACAAATACAGAGATTTTAAATATCTCAATATAGAGTAGCTACATAGATTCTAGAAAGAAAACTACATCAAGTGCCACAAAAAGAACACATCAATGTGCAAAGAAACAACATGTGCGCCTTTTTATTTTATTGTTGTTCCTTTAAAATATTTTTTTTTCAATTGGAAGAAAACTTTAATAGCTGGATTGAATAATTTAACTATCTATTATAGACAAAAAGAATCTTGCATTAAAAATAGGCATGACGATCTCCTATTTTCAGAAAACCGTAACCATTTAAGGGAACTGCCCACTGCAGGTGAAGATCAAATATAAGACCATCTAAGGAACCTGAAGGTACCCAAGTCCATGGGACCTGATGAAAACCATCTGTGGATCCTGAGGGAACTGGCAGATGAAGTTGCTAAGCCACTATCCATCATAACTGAGAAGCTGTAGCAGTCCAGTGAAGTTTCTGCTGACTGGAAAAGGGGAAATATAACCCTCATTTTCGAAAAGGGAAAAAAGGAAGACCCAAGAAACTACAGGCCTATCAATCTCACCTCTGTGCCCAGCAAGATCATGGAGCAGATCCTCCTGGAAACTCTGCTAAGGCACATGGAAAATAAGGAGGTGATTGGTGATTCACCGAGGGCAAGTCAAGCCTGACAAATTTGGTGACCTTCTATGACAGGGTTACGGCATTGGTGGATAAAGTGAGAGAACAGACATGATCTGCCTGGACTTATGGAAAGCATTTTACACTGTCTAGCATGACACCCTAGTCTCTAAATTGGAGAGACATGGATTTGATGGATGGACCACTTGGTGGATAAGGAACTGGCTGGATGGCCACACTCAAAAATATTGCTGTCAATGGCTCTATGTCCAAGTGGAAAGCAGTGACGAGTGGTGTTCCTCAGGGGTCGATACTGGGAGTGGTGTTATTTATCATCTTTGTTGGCAATATGGACAGTGGGATCAAATGCACCTTGAGCACGTTTGCTGATGACACCAAGCTGAGTGGTGCGGTTGACACACCTGAGGGATGGGATACCATTCAGAGGGACCTGGAGAAGCTTCAGAAGTGGGCCCATGTGAACCTCATGAGGTTCAACAAGGCCAAGTGCAAGGTCCTGCCTGTGGGTCAGGGCAATCTCATGCACAAATACAGGCTGGGTGGAGAATGGGTTGAGAACAGCCCTGAGAAGGACTTGAGGATGCTGGTTGATGAGAAGCTCAAGGGGAGCCAGCAACGTGCGCTTGCAGCACAGAAAGCCAACCTCATCCTGGGCTGCATCAAAAGAAGTGTGGCCAGCAGGTTGAGCGAGGTGATTCTGCCCTCTGTTCTGCTCTGGTGAGACCCCACCTGGAGTACTGTATGCAGGTTTGGAGACCTCAGCACAAGAAGTACATGGACCTGTTGGAGCAAGTCCAGAGGAGGGCCACAAAGATGGTCAGAGAGATGGAACATGTCTATGAGGACAGGCTGAGAGAGCTGGTGTTCTTCAGCCTGGAGAAGAGAAGGCTCCAGGGGGACTGTATAGTGGCTTTCCAGTATCTGAAGAAAGATGGAGAGGGAGTTTTTACAAGGGCATGTAGTGATGAGAGGTACTGGCTTCAAAATGGAAGAGGGGAGATTCAGATTAGCTCTTGGGAAGAAATTTTTCACTATGAGGGTGGTGAGACACTGGAAGAGGTTGCCCGGAGAAGTGGCGGATGCCCCATCCCTGGAAGTGTTCAAGGCCAGGTTGAATGGCGCTTTGGGCAACCAAGTCTAATGGGAAGCGTCCCTGCCCATGGCAGAGGGGTTGGAACTAGATGATCTTTAAGGTCCCTTCCAACCTAAACCATTCTATGATTCTATGAATATTCCTCTATGCCTGAACTTCTTAGTTATTTAAAAGTTGAATAAGCCATCTTTAAAATGAGGGAAAAACTGAAAATGTTGTCCCTGTTCTTTCTATTTTTAGGCAAGACAGAGTTCCTTATCTATCATTCCCATAATCACAGTAAATACTGTCTAGTCTTATCCTTTTTAACCTTTGAATCTTTCTCCACGTGAAATTGTTTCTACAGAGCTATTTTCATTTCCAATTTCCAAACTCTGTCTAGCTCAAAAATACTCAAGTTTTTGTCATTGTTTCAGATATGTGTGCGTGCCTGTGTCTCTGCATGTGTGAGAACAAAAGCACAGGGAAATTTAATGTAGGCAGAGTATAATTAGGCAAATTAACATTCATACAAGATTAAAGTTAATAATGATTTTTCAGTCATGTAACAGAAAAGCTTTAATGGCTACCAAGCTCAAGATCTTGAGTTTTGCAACAAAATACATATAGATTCCTAAGCCAGTACCAGCCTTGTGGTATCCACAGTTTGACACTGGTATTGGAAAGGACCAGTAGACAGACAGATGAGATCCGTCTCCGCCAGTATGGCAGCCTTCAGTGTCAAGTCCAGGATGCCTAGAATCCCCTAGAGCACTACTAAGCTTTCAAAGTTCGCATTTGTAGAGTCCAGAGGACCTCACCATGCAACATCACCACTTCCAACATATTTGGTTACATCCTGAAAAGCACTGAAAAGCAAGATTCATGTTTCTGCTGCAAAAACCTTCACTTGCCTAATTTTCCTTTTAATTATCTTTTTTTTCAGTCTTTTTCCTCTCTTCCTCTTTTTCCTCTCCTTGGCCTTCTTACAGCAATCAGTCCTAACTGGCTGGCTAAGGATGCATCTTGCATTTCTGTCACTGTAACTACAATGTAAACTATGAGTAATGTCGCAAATCGCTTCAGTTCAGCACAGGACAGCCAAATTTTTGAGAAGCTCAGAAGGCCATCTGTTTTACCTGAGATTGCTTCACCAAATGACTGTGAAACAAACTGCAAGGAACCACAGTTAGCTGCATTTTTCCATTTTTTCACTTTTTATTTGTGTTTGTTCTTGCTTTCTTCCCTTTCAAGGAAGCAAGATCAAATTGTACTTAGTAATAAGAGCATCACCATCATTTCAGACACCTTTTGTAACCTTTTTCCCAAAAGGGCAATTTCTTCCATTTTTGACATGATTCAAGTAACTGTCAAATACAAAGATTTCTGCCATCAAAACTCTCTGGCTATGCTCTATTTCAAACTACTTAGCCAACAAAAAGCCCTTCCATTAATAACATGATCCTGAACCACAGAGAAGAGGGAGTGCCGCCTGCAGTTCACCCGGGAAGTCTGCAAGTGCAATGATCATGTCATGAACAGTTGCTGTAATCAGCTTCTCCCCTCTCACCAATTCTACACAAACTAATCCTCCATAACAGTCACATTCCTCCAAAAAGTAAGTAGATGAACACATAAACCAAAGTGAATTCTTACCAAGTGGCCCTTCATTTTTGTTGTCTTGTTTTTTACCTCTTTTGTTGCACTTTGAGGACCGTTAGGTATTCTGCCAGTTTAATGAAGAAGAATACAAAGACTACTTACCTAAAAAACAGAACATCAAGAAAATAATTATTAGAACACGGAAGTTTATAATTTTTACTTACATTATTAACACATAGAGATACCTACTGAAACACTAGGAAAATGGATTGTTTCTATTTAGACATCAATGCTAATTTTTTTATGTCATTGCACCACGAATGTGAACTTAACACATAAATACATACACACACACACATATATATATATAAAAAAGGACATTTTATTTCTTTGACATACAAAATTATTCCCAAATTTTGTTATGAATCTTCTTTCTTACAGGCACTGTTCATTAACAAATCTCTCCGAGTACTTAATATTTGATACTTAATATTTGATGGGAAAAGCCTATCTCGTAGGGGGAGAAGGGTTCTAGGACAAGACTTAGTAGGGCTCATTGAGAGAGCTTTAAACTAGATTCGAAGGGGGACAGGGATGTAACCGGGCTCACTGGAGAGGCACCTGGGGATGGTAGCCTGACACTTGTGGGGCAGAGTGCTAGTATTTTCAAGATTTAGAAGGCCTACCTCCCCCTAAGGGCAAAAACTGAAATGTTTATAAGCCAACGCACGCAGCGTTGGGAACAAACAGGGAGAACGGGAGATCTGTGTGCAGTTGCGGGGCCATGATCTCAGAGCAGATACTGAGACATGGTGGGGTAGCTCACGTGACTGGAATGCTGTCATGGACAGCTGTGTTCTCTTCAGGAAAGACAGGCCAGCAAGGCGAGGTGCTGGCGTTGCTCTTTATGTGACAGAGCAACTGGAATGTATTGAACTCTCCCTGAGGGGGGATGAAGATAGAGTTGAGAGCTTATGGGTTAGGATTAAAGGCCAGGCTAATAGGAGAGACACCATTGTGGGGGTCTATTATAGGCCACCTGCTCAGGATGGGGAAGTTGATGAGCCTTCTACAGGCAGCTGAGAGTCGCCTCACAGTCACAGGCCTCTATCCTCATGGGGGACTTCAACCACCCCGGTATCTGCTGGGAAGGTTACATGGCCAGGCACGTACAGTCCAGACGGTTCCTCCAGTGCATTGATGATAACTTCATGACTCAGGTGGTGGAAGAGCCAACAAGGACAGGTGCACTACTACACCTAATACTGACAAACAAAGAGGGATTAAGGTTGACATTAAGGTTAGGGGCAGCCTTGGCTGCAGTGACCGTGAGAAGACAGAATTCAGGATTATGCATGGTGGGCATAAAAAGACAAGTAGGGTTGCAACCTTGGACTTTAGGAGGGCTAACTTTGATCTGTTCAAGAAATTGCTTGGAGCAATCCCATGGGTTAGGGCTCTAGAGGGTAGGGGTGCTGAAGAGAGCTGATTGATTTTCAAGTATCACTTCCTCCAAGCTCAGGATTGGTGCATTCTGAAGAGCGAGAAATCAGGCAGGGGAAGCAGGAGACCAGCATGGTAGAGCAGGGAGCTCCTGAAAAACCTCAAGTGGAAGAAGGAAGTTTACAGTATGCGGAAGAAGGGACTGGCCACTGGGGAAGATTACAAGAATGCTGTCAGAGTATGCAGGGATGAAACGAAGAAAGCCAAGGCCTCCTTGGAATTAGATCTGGCAAAGGATGTCAAGGTCAACAGGAAGGGGTTCTTCAACTACATTAAAGGCAAAAGAAAAACTAGTGAGAATGTGGGCCCTCTGTTGAATGTGACAGGCACCATAGTGACAGAAGATGCCTTCTTTGCTTCAATCTTCGCTGTTCAGGCCAGCCCTCAGGAC
>VZSF01001261.1:9958-125484 GCA_013398295.1 Chionis minor
GGCCGGCCCCGCCCCCCCCCCCCCCCGGCCAACGGCCCCTTTCCAGCATTCCCACCTCCGGGCGCGCGTTGGGCGCTCGGTGGGCGGAGCGGGAAGCGCGGCCCGGCCGGAGCAGGTGGAAGATGCTGGAAAAGGAGTTTCGGTGGCCGCAGGGAGCGGGGCGGGCGCGGGGGCACGGCGGGGCGGTCCCCGCGGGGACGGGGGTTGCTGACCTGTCTGTTCTTTCCCAGACGACATGCCAGTGTCACGGATGCGCATGAGGCCCTGGTTGGAAATGCAGATTAATTCTAATCAAATCCCAGGACTGATGTGGATTAACAAGGTGAGGGTTGTTTGTTACTGTTGTCATCACCGTTACTATTATCACTTCTGTGTCATTAAGCATCCTTGTTATTAAATGACACTGAATGTGAGCCAAGATCATAAAGGAAGGCAGAACATGGAGAAAACTTGCAAAGGTTATGCTTCAAAAAACCACTGGGTTTGGTTTTGGAAAAGGTAGCTCTGGTTGGTGCAGAATGGAGTAATTCCATTTTCTTTTCTTGGGAAAATTCCCAGGAGGGAAATGATACACTAAATGCAGTCTGAACGTGATGGAGAACCAGGAGAACTCCAAGATCTCTTTTTAACTCCTGCTGCCCACTTGAGCCAAGTCCCCTCCTGTCCCGGTTGAGTAGCTGCTGTTACACTCCCAGCTGCTCCCAGTTCTAATGTTTTGCCTGAAGGAAACTCTGGATTTGTCTCACTTTGATCGGGAAGGCACATCCCTGGACCTGTAGCACAGGGGGCAGATCCCCAGGCTTATTGAACCAGGTCCCTTTCTGTGAAGTTTCCATAGCCATCCCAAGATGATATTTAAGCTAGGACATGTTTTTCTTGGGATTCCTGCAGGATCTTATGGGTAACTTTAAAAAGGGATTCTCTACTAAAATATGCCTGGAAAATATACTGTAGTTGATGATACACCAATAGATTAGGTGCAGTGTATTTAAATGATTCTGGGATAAAACTGGCAATATTGCTCACGTCTACTGTACCGTACCACACGTGGCTTTCCCAGTTTTAGAACTCTTAAAAGGCCTTGTATGCACTGGACAAAATAAATGGACCAGTGGATGCTTAACTGAGACGCAGGGCAGGGGGTTTGTAAAGTCTCTGAGCTGCTACTGAGAATTCTTTGATTAAATCCATCGTTCCAAACTGGCATGTAATGCTTCTTTTTCAAATCGCATCTCTACTGGTTTAACTTCAGGATAAGATGATGTTTCAAATCCCGTGGAAACATGCAGCTAAGCATGGCTGGGACATGGAGAAAGACGCCTGCCTTTTCCGGAGCTGGGCCATTCATACAGGTGTGTGCTGGCTTTACGTTTCCCTCAGCCATAGCAGGATCTCACAAAAAGTGGGTTTTTTTCCTTGACTTGGGTAGCTGTATTAACTACCTATATATATATATCAGAGAAAATAGAGACTATTTTTTTTTTTTTTTGGTGGGAAGAGCTAGCACAGAAAAGTCTAAACACTCACCCCATCTCTTGTTTATAGGAAGATACAAAGTAGGCGAGAAAGACCCTGACCCGAAAACCTGGAAGGCAAACTTCCGCTGCGCTATGAATTCCCTGCCTGACATCGAAGAAGTGAAGGATAAAAGCATTAACAAAGGCTCCAGTGCTGTCAGGGTTTACAGGATGCTGCCGCCCTTGACAAAGGATCAGAAGAAAGGTAAACCATCAGCGATCCCGCTGGGATTACGCAGCTTCCACCACTGCGCTTAAACGCCGCTCAAATTCCCTGCTCCACGTGGGCAGGGCTGTAACAGACCCGTTGGTGGCACCTGCTGGGGTTAGGCACTGGTTACTGCCGTGGGTAACAGTTTGTACAAATGGTTCATTTTATCCCAAATTCTGTAAACGTGCCTAAAGGCATCATCGGGAGGCGATGGGGTGCCGACAGCGGCAGCAGAACTTGCTGAGCAGGGCTCAAAGCTGCAAGAGCTCACGCTCGCCTAAAATGTCAGCCGTGCAGCCCTTTCTCACATTTGTCTTATTTTTATTTAACAGAAAGGAAGTCAAAGTCTTCAAGAGAAGCAAGAAACAGGAGCAAGAGAAAGGTATGTGTCTGTAGAGGCAGCTGAAGAAGGTAGAGGTTTTGGTGGTTTTCATGCTTGAATATTTTCATATGGGAACTTGCGCGTTCTTAGACAAGCCCTTCATTCTTTGCCCTTATTTTTGTAGTCGTGTGAAGACATGAGAACGGAGGAGTCAGCAGAAAGACTAACCAACACCCCTCTGCCAGATGACCACAGCAGCTACACCGTTCACGACTACACGGGGCAGGAAGTGGAGGTTGAGAGCACGTCCATCACCTTAGGTGAGACTCGGTTTTTAGCTCAGAGCAGAGTGGAAAGTGCCGTTTGTGCTAAACCCACAATCTCTGCACCAAAAGACAAAGTCGACTCTTGGGGCTGGGCCCGGCTGCGCCGTCAGACGGGCAGGGAGGAAATAGAGGTGGTTGGGTCTCTCCTGCGAGTGCCAACTCCTCCTGGTGCATCCCACAGACCTCTCCTCCTGCGAGGTGAGCGGCTCCCTGACCGACTGGAGGCCGCCGATGGAAATCACCATGGCTGACAGCACCAACGACATCTACCAGCTCCAGGTGTCTCCCCTGCCTTCGTCCTCAGAAGGTGAGTATTTCTGCATTCTTACCCTGGTCTTTCATCGGTCTGTTGGTTGGAGGCGAGGCACCGGGATGGAGCAGTGCCTGGGGGATCAGGAGAAACAAGAGTAGAAAAACACCCTGACCTTCACCTGGTGGAGTTGGGTATCTGGAGCTACCAAACTGGCCAGGTTACGGGAGGGCACGTGCCACCTGCAGAAGGAGCTGCTCCTGGGGGAAGGGCTCCGAAATGCCATTTACTTTGCACGTGTGGGCAAAGGGCGGGCTTCGTCTCGCAGCCTCAGCGCCGTGGCATGGACACGTCAGCTCCTGAGGAAGAGGAGGGGAGGTTGCTGAGCCGGGAGGGTGGGACTGGGGGTTCCCGAGGCAGCTGGGAGGAGGTGGTGCCAGAAGCAGGACAGGGTTGGGTACGACAGTGACAGTGGCGGTAACCACGCTTCCCAGTGGGACAAAAAAATAATTCATGGAGATATCAGGGTGGTTCTTAATTGGGGTGCAAATTGGGCTGCGCTTTGGTGAGGCTTGGGAAGGCGTCAGCTGGCCGGAGCCAGGCACCCCAGCGCACGGCCGGCGAAGGGCCACAGGACAGGCACTGGATCCTCGGTGTCACCGTGGGGGGGAAAGCAAAAGGCAGTGGGGTTAGAATCGTAGAATCACCTAGGCTGGAAGAGACCTTTAAGATCATCGAGTTGTGTGACAAGAGAACACGAAGTGGGTTGTGTGGTGAAGAAGCAGAAGTGGGAGGGCTAGCGTGCAAAAAGTTGATATCTATGTCTGTTTTCTTCTCTTTTTTTTTATGTGCTTACAAAATGGTCACGGATGAAGATGAAGATGAAATAAATTCGAACATTTTAAAGGTAAAACTAGCCCTTATGGTCAGAAAAAAAGTTGCCCAAAGTTGCCCTTTGCACCAAGAGAGGAAGGGAAGCAGCTATCTGATCCAGCCCTATACGAGCTGAACATACATCTATGTAGTCCAAGACCCTTATTTAATGAGGAAGGCTGAAAAATTAAATACAAAAAAGAAGGCTACTGCACAAACATGAGCTGGAGGTGACATCCATGGAAATATTTACTCTCCATGTGAAAGTCAGAGAAAGCTGCTAGAAGTAAAGGCTGCTGTGTTAGAGTCTGCAAAAGTTCTTCAGACTTTATGTTGCCCTTCCCTCCACCTCTGACATGTACGGCGCTTAATCTGTGTTTCCAGACATGTCACACATCCCACTGATAAGATGGGGGTTTTATCACCGAAGGTGCTCCAGCTCTCCCTGTTTTGCATTAATTTTTTTTTTTAACTGGGAGTAAAACAAGTTTTATATAATTCAGCACGAGAAGATAGAATTTGATCTTTTTTGCTTACCTGTCTTCTGATGAAGAGAAAGGAATAAAATACTGCACCCACAGGCAGAAGGAGCAGGTTTTACCGTCTCTTCTTCTCTTCCAGCTGCTTGAACCAGTCCAAGACTGGCACACCACCAGCGTTGGGGGGAAAGGCTTTCTCATCAACGAGCCGGGCACGCAGACCATGTGCAGCATGTACGGCTACAAGGAGCAGGATGGGGAGATCGACACGACTTCAGGTATGGACTCCGGGGGTCTCGCTGGCGGTCAAGGCCACAGGGTGACGCAGACGAGGGTTTTCCTGCAAGACACTAATTGGGAGGGGGCAAAGCAAATGGAGGAATTCACCCATCCCTGTGCTCTGAGGTTTCCAAGCAGCCTGTCGGAAGGCTGCAAGGAGTTTGTTGATAACAAGGAAAAGGAGACAAATGCCTCCAGTAAGAGTATATGACAGATTTGTCTTAGGGTTATATGCCTGGAAGTCATGCCAGCTTTCAGGAACTCCTTGCAGTGCAACTGAAGAATTTCCACTAGCAACAGCTTAAATGGGACAGTGTAACAGAGAGCGTTTAGAGCGTTTTAGCAAAATACTAGGCTAAAGCATTTACTCACTCTGAGAAATCTTTCAATTTTTGATATATTTTTATAGATTTACACACACACTGTTTTGCTCTTGCCGCACATGATTCAGGACTCATTCTTGTTTTATTTTGTCTAGGAGAGGTGGAGTTCAGGTTCTTAGACCAGAAAAGCAACCTCGAATTCTCCTGGCTGGAGACAGTGAGACCTACCATGCAAGTCATTCCCTGTGGCTTGTAAGGCCCCTGCTTCCTCTGACCACGAACTGCTCTTGGGTAGAAACTTTGACAAGCCCGAAGAGAATGGAAGAAATTGTTTGTTACTGACGGAACAAAGGAAGTTGCTTTTATATTCCGTTTAACTTGTAGGCCTGAAAACATTAGCAGGAAAAACTCCATTAGAAATACATTAAAAAAAAAAAAGACTCCCATCTCACTAGCAGGACTCCCGGCACGGAAGATGCTCAGCCGCAGCACACACCTCGTCAGCGCTTCGGAGGTGAAGGTTTTGCTGGAAGGATGCCCACCTGCCTGGTGGGATCCGGCTGGATGGCGGGGTGTGCCGGGGGCCGGGAGCGGAGTGTGCCGGCCTCCCCGGGCGAGACAGGACGAGCACTTTACCCGCGGAGTGCTTAGGAGAGATGCTGCAAATGAGTCTCTTCCCTCTTAAGTTTTGGTTGCTGCTTTCCTGTGCAACACTGGTGACGTTGAGCTTAATGACTCTCATTACACTTAGTCAGAAAAATTGCACTAATAGGCCCTCTCTTCTTTGATTTACTGCATCACGTAGCTCATGTTTCAGATCTGTTGACTTTAAAACTGTGTAAATACTTTAGACCAGTAAAATGTGAAAATTGAGTTTAGGCTTTGCTTCCACATAGTACACTTACCCCGGGCCGCTCGTAGGTAGGCACGCCGTGCCCTAGAGCTGTTTCCATGTAGTAGTTGAAGAGCTGCCGCATGAGACAATTTTTGCACTGATAGAGGCAGAGCTCTTGACTTCCACCATGCCTTTCCCAGATCCTGTCTAGCACTCTACCAGGACACCCCCAGTACTGTACGCAGCGAGCTGTGGTGCCCCCGCCGAGCCACCCTGGGCCAGCGTGTGCAGGAGTGGTTCTGGGCTGTGTGTAATACATAAGAATCGAATCACTAAGCTGTAATAGACTATTTTCTCGTACGTTTTATTTTTGTATATATATTGTTGTATATTTGTTTAATAAAGATGTTTTATATATGACATGTTTACTTTTTCTCATGGGAGAGCTCCCAGACTGTGTTCCAAATTCCTTGAAAATACCCAAACAGAGGCGCTGTTGACAGAGACAGTTGGAGGGGTTTTTTCATGAGTCATGGAAACACAGGGAATTTGGCACACTTTGCTCTTGTTTTCCACCCCCACCTCTTCCCAGTGCAGCTGAGGGGTGCAATCCTACTTTTCCAGATCCTGTGTGTGTGGGGGGTAGTTGGTTTGCGCCTGCCCTCGTCTGCAACGGTCCGACTTGGAGCAGGGTTACGGGTTATGCTGTTAAAAATACGCACCAAGTCCCTACTACGGCTCTTCCTATCGGCTTCCGCGGTAAGAAGATCAGCAGCGAAGAGCCAGCTAAATAACTCGGGTTTGCCTAAAAAAAAAAAGCACGTGCACAATTCAGAAGGCAAGGGGAGAAAGCAAGCTGGTTTTCCCCTGTATATTTAATTAGTTTGCCATACTTTCAGGCTGGAAAGGCCTGATGCATTGCTGCATCCTCTGGGGTGGGAGGCAGGAGACAACTGTGGCTGCTGCAACGTGTATCCAGCTGCCTGGAAACCCCCTGCTCCCAACAGAGCCCTGCCGTGTCCGCCTTTGGGGAATAAATTCATTCACGGAGGGGGGGACCGAGGAGAATATCAGGCTGCAGGAGAGGAAGACCCAGCCCAAAGGGCTGGAACAAAGCGGACATTTCCTACTGCCTTTGGCACCGGCTCTGCTGCGCCTCGAACCGCAGGCACGCGGGGACAGACGTGGGGTTTACCGAGGGAAGAGGGGGAAAAACAAGCTCCGTAGGAAGCAGGTGGTGGTGGGTCTCCAATCCAGCACAGCTGAAAGGTTGGGATAGGGCAGAGGAAGGCGGATGGGCAGCCGGGGAGGGAGAGGCTGGGCAGCGTTCCCGAGGCGCCGGTTAGTCATTAACTGTCCCCCGCTCTGAGAGGACCCAAAGCGGGAGCCGCAGGCAGCCCCCTTCCCAGTGGCACCACCCGGAGAGCAGCTTCCCCTGGCTCCATCCCGGCTCTGCACGGGATGCCACAACCCTCCTGTCTCCCCGCAGTGGTCACACTTCCTGGCAGGGCACCTGGCCCCAGGGTCCACCTCCCGGGAAGGGATCCATCCCGCCGGGAACACCCCCTGCCCCGGGTACCTGGGCTGCCCGGCATCACACCCACCTAAAATCCCACGCAGCCACCCGAGCTGGAGCGTTTTGTGCAGGAGCAGAGAAATCACCCACCAGAGCAGGTCCGTGTCCCGGTCCCCGGACTGCCGGGAGGCGCGTGCGGCTGCGGCACCCAGAGCCACCCCAGTGCGCCCCGGGAGCGACGCCATCTCCGTGTCAGCGGCACCACCGCAGGAAACCGGGTCTGTTTAGGAACCGCCGCAGGTTTGTTGCACACGAGGGGAGGGCGCGGGAGAGAGAAGGGAAACTTTCTGTGATGCAAACAGTGCTAAAAATAACGTAGAGATTAATTTGCCCATTCACGCATTAAAAAGAGCAAGTTTTTCACATTTGTGCTCAGATTAGAGAAACCCCAGCGCCTCAGTTTCCACAGATAAAAGGTTTGCCCAAGATTTGGGGACAGGAGAAAACAGCAGCGTGTGCCTCACGCCCCAGACACGCTCCCAGCGTGTTTTTCCCAGGACAGAGGAGGTGCTGTCCTTTTCCACCCTTCGCCACGGCACCTGCGTGACCCACCACACCTTGGGTGTTTTCCCAGTGACAAGTGGTGAAATCACATGACGGGGTGGAATTTATCCATCCAGTTGCTTCGCTGGGTGAATAACTGCCTAGTTCAACAAAAACAACAACAAAATACTTTGTTCTGAACTCTTTTGGGAGGCAGGGGAAAAAAACCAACCAGAGTCGTGCTCCGCAGCTGGGGAAGGCTGTGGTTGCCCAAGCCCAGCTGAGCCTCCGGGGCCACCGGGCCTGGTGGGTGCCTGACGGACTCCTCCATCACCTCCAGGGCAGGTGGGATTTGTAGAAGAATTCTTCTCCCAGTGCAACCCAAGGAGACCTTCAGGCTGCTTGTACCCAGAGGAGCATCACAAGCTCTTTAGGATAAACCTCCTGCATTGGGTATGCAACAAAAACAGTCTTAAAACCTTGGCATTGGGTCCTTCTGAACTTGCCTATCCTCATCAAACGCTTCGTAAGCCCAGGAAACTTCGGCTGGCTTGCCTGTGGGGCAGTAAGAGTTGTTTTCACCTTTAATACGCACACAGCCTCATTCAGCTGGGAAGCAATTCCGTACCAGGAGAGCAGGTCACTGGACGGAGCTCACCGCTGCCAAACCCAGACAAAGCAATAAAAGGAAAGTCTTTCCAGGGCAGGGCTTGAAGGGCAAGCAGCTCTTTCTTGTGCTGTGAACTTTGCGTGACAGTGACAAATATGTATCGGCAATGATGCTGTAAAAATAAAGAGGGATCACCTCTCCATGCTGGAAAGCAAAAAGGAGTCGTTGCAGAACCAGTGCTGATGCGGGGAACGACTGGAGCCGGTGCTGCCGGCTTGGGAGGCTGCGTGAGCAGAGCCTCTCCACCACGCTCCAACCAGCGCTGGCTCCAGCTTACTTGCAAACCTTGAAACCATTTAAAAACAAACCCCAAATTCTCCTTGCTCAGTTTTCGAGCATTAGGATGCCAAGGGGACAAAGCCTCCCAAAAATAACACTCCAGTCTCAGAAACAGCCCCCCAGCCTGAACCCGGGGAAGCCCCACCGCGGCTCGGGCAGAGACGTCCCTGCTGCAGCATCCTGCACCGAGGCGGCAGAGCTCGGTTCGTGCCAGCGGGGATTTGCAGAGCCAAGGATATCACACATCTGTTAACTGCAGCTTTTCCTAGTGAAAACCCTTGACCTATAAATAAAGAGCTGCTGCTTTTCCCCCAATCTTTGTCCTAATGGCTTGTTAAAATGCCCTTACATAACGAGAGGGGAAGGTAGCTCCCTCCCCTGTGGTCCACTCAGCACATTGCTCATCATTTAATGGCTCATTAGCGCAATCTGCGAGCTGCACCGCACCGCGCCGTCTGAAGGAGCCTTTTTCTCTCGGTTGCCCAGAGCGGTGGCACCTTGCGTGAGCTTTGCCCAACGGGTAGCAGAGCCTGCAATTATTGTTTCACCTTTATTTGCCGTGGTGATTGAATCTGATAATTGGACACATTTCCAGGCAGTCACATGATCTATGATATCACGCCTAGCAGTGCTGCAGACCAAAGGTATGGATTTATAACTGCAAAAAATAGTGAGCATTTGTTTGTGGTGCAAAGGCAAACTATTGCTCTATAGATAGCAACCGAGTGTCTTGGACTGCAAACATTATTTCCCTGCTGTTGTGCCGAGTCATTCCTCCTCTCCGGTTCCCCAAAGGTCCGCTTCCCCCCCATTTGTACACACAACACAAGGACAGAAACTTCTGTAGGACTGAAACCTCTCCCAGAGGCTCACAAGGGCCAAGGGAAGCAGCCCTTGTCTGTCAAAAAGTCAGTTTTAGAGCTCAGGTGAGGAAAAAGCTTCCCTAGAAAGTGAGAAAGGGAAGAAAGTCACGTTTTCACAGACGAATTTTATCTAAGTTGCATTTTCTCCTACACCAAGTGCTTCAGTCCACTCCATACCCTCTCCTACCACAGTGCCACACTTCAGAGCTCCTTTTCCTCCCACATTTTTCCATCCCCTTCATCCTTTCTCTCACTGTTAACCTCACCCCTGTCCCTCCCCAGCACTCCCGTGCGCAAAACAAGGCAATAATAAAAGCGCGTTCGTGCCAGCAGCACGGTACATGTAGGTCAAGCTATCTGCGTGCTGCGTGCCTCCTCTCTAACCTTTGGTCTTACCGTTCTGATAATGTCAGAATGCAAATTCGGCCAGCGTGGTTCCTTGCCACACCGGGCTGTGGGTGGCCACCCTGTCCCAGCAGCTGGGAAGGGCTGGGGAAAGCTTCCCATGGCCCTTTCCAGAGCTCAAACAAGAGCAGGGCGCGCACTGCCACCCAGCCGAACGCTCAGCGGCCATGTGAACCCGGGCCAGCAGAAGCCATAAATCACCCAAAACCTAGGAAACCCGCTCATCCCGCTGGCAGACACGGTTGTCCTCCAGCAGAGGTGTCCAAGCGCAGCATCACGGACACAGGGCTGCCAGGCACGGACTATCATACGCTCGTTCCGTAACTGCCTCGCTGACTGAGGTGAAATCAGACACGTGCCAAATCACAGACAGCCCGACAGGAGTAATGAGGAGGCTGGGGTAGCCAGGAGGATTAGTAGCCACAGGGCTAGGAGACGGTGTGGGACAGAGAGTGGGTGAGGGGGGCAGATCTCACCACCCACCCATCCAAAACCGCTGCCGGCTGGGACCTGGGTGGGAGAAGTTACCAGGCTCTGCCTCTGTGTGAACACAGAGGCAGTTAATCCTCCCTTCTGGTATATAAGGCTGGTAAACAAAGTCAGGACAAATGCATGGATGGAACAGGCATTGGACAACGGTTATCAGGAGTTTTCCAGGAGTAAGGAATCCAATTTGCAGGGAGCAAAGGGGACAGCAGACCCAGCCTCTCTCCCTGCCCTCTAACAGCGGACACAAGCGGTTGCGCTCCCTTCTGCTTTGTCATCTTCAGGAGGATCCACCCCCTTCATTTTGCTCAAGATTCATATAGAAACTTCACCGTGAAGCCTTTGAAGAGCCCGACAGTCGGTACCCGGCTGGCCCGGGCACGGCTGGGTGCTGCTGCTGTCACCTGCCAGCGAGGGACATCCCGGGGGGGAAGTTACGGGCGAGATGCTGCCGCAGCCCGCGCAGCACAGACCTGCCTCTGGCAGCTCACCGCTCTCTCCTCAGCTGCCAAAATCCCCCAGGAAGGAGGAGGCTGAGCTGGTGGCACGTCACCTTGCCGGTGGCTCTTCCCTGGCAAGCAGCACCCAGCCGCGGGGCCAGGAGAGCCGCATCGCGCCTGACTTGGACCACATGGGTGTCCCGAGCGCCAGCGAGCGCCGATGCCTGCGCAGAGGATGCTCAGCCGTCGCCCATGAACTCACCACCTATTTGGGTATAGGAAATTTCACGCTTCAAATAAACGCTCCTGTCCCCCACTGCGCGGCCACGACACGCTACGCTGCGGGCACGTGGCCACGGCGTCACAGCGCCGAAACGCTGGGGCAAGCTGAGATGTGAGCAGCAGCTCCTGGGGATCTTCCAGGGGAATTCAACCTGGCCAGCTCTGCACGACTGCCTCAGCAGAAACGGCTGCCCGGCCAGCCATTGGGAAAGGGCCCTGTTTGCATGGAGCAACGGGTAAAAATACCAAAGCCAGGGAGTGGTTAAAAGGCAGGTTTTACTGGGAGGAGCAGGGGGTGATGGCCTGGGGAGCTCCAGGCAACCGGAAGGTAGATGGAGGTTTTGCTCCTCTCAAAGCAGGCGGTGGTTTGGCAGCGATGGCAGGGAGAAGGAAGGATGGGAAGCAGCATAAGGATGCTGGCTCTCATTCAAAACGAATCCGGCACAAGCATTACGCATATTAGCTATTTGCAAGCAGGGTTATTAAATAACAAAACCCAGGCTAACCACAGGCATAAACACCGAACATGCCCGCTTTTAATGGCTGCATTGCAAGAACACATTTCACCGAGTCTGTTCTGTCATGAGCTAAATACTATAAATTTTTCACCAACAGTCTTCAGGCAGAAAAAAAAAATTCATTGAGAAGCCAAGTCCAGACAGGTACAACTTTGTTTTCAGCAGCCTTGTTGCTGAAGAAAGCAGAGGGAGCAGGGAGCGGAGCGTGGACTAGGCTGGCCTGTTCCCAGCCTCGTGGCTGGTAAACTGGTTTAGAGGATATTTTTAAAAAACTCTGGAGGGAGATGACATAGGTTACCAGCAGCATTATTTAAAATCAGCGAGCGAGCCATGTTAGCACATACACGTTTCATACAGGAATTATAATTCAGTAGGATATCCAGCAGCTGCCATTCCTGCCTGGAACAACCCTTTGCCATCAGCTTTGGAAGGGCCTCACCGGGGTTTCTCCTGCTCCACGTACTGCATCCCGTGCTCTGGAAGCCCACGGACAGACATTCCCAGGGGTGTCCCAGGGAGACCTGCCTCAGCACGGGGGGTTCACCCCACCATTTTCTGTGCCCCCCAGCTCCACACGCCTCCCACCCTCATCCCACAGCGAGATCCCAGCTCACCCAGTGCGGGCTGGGGCCGTGGCAAAGCTGTGCTTCATTTGCCCAGTGTTCTTGTGATGGCTGTCTCATCTCCAGCCGCCTGCCAAAATCCCAGCACCAGCTGCATCACGTCAGGAAATCTCAAGCAGTTTGTATCTACTAATGGGTAGCATCCATCAAGGCTCACACCAACAATCAACAACCGCATCTGAGCCACAGCAAAAGCATCTTAGATGTGGCCTACAAAATATTATCTGAACCCCGAGACTTGCAAAATTTTTTACAACCACCAGCGGCATCGGAAACGTGCTGCTGCCCAGCCACTGTGGGAAATGCCACCAGGCTGGTCCAGAAGAACGGTCCAAACCAGCCCGGCTCACCGGTGCCGCACACGCCATGTCCATGCACGGGTGATCGGCCTGTCTCCTTGCGCGGCTTTTTCTCCACGAGGCAGGGAGAGGAAAGCAATCAACAAGAAGAGGAAGAGGATGTAGAAAACCCACAGCAATTAATAGGTACGTTCTTGGACCTATTTTTAATGTGTGTCTTGTGAGTCGCCAGATTTTGGATTGGTGGTTTCTTTAATTAAGGCACTATTACTGAAACTGCCCTTTCTTGGCCCATTTAACGTTATCTTCCCTTAGAGCTAAAGGCAACTGAAGTTTTCCCCACTGATTTTAAAAGGCTCGGCTGCACCTAGGTTATACCCTTGTCCAGCTGTATGCAGAGCTGACTAATTTTGGGACCTTAATTCCCAGATCCTGTTTGCTCTGGGTTCATCCCAACAGTTCCGAACCCGACGTTGTCCCTGCAGCTCAGCACCTCCCGCGCCCCCGCTCCGAGATGGGCAGCAGCACAGGAAAGCCAGGTGCACCTGCTGGCAGCGAAGCCAAGGCAAAGCTCGAGTATAATTCCTAACTTCAGGAAAAATCCCCTCCCTCAAAACAGCAATTCCTCAGGGAGAAGCGTGGAGAGCTCTGCTGGAAGTACAGGCTCCTCATCCCGGTCCCTGGTGAAGAGCTCAGCGGGAGACAGACCCCAGCTCAGTCTCCTCCAGTGTTTCACTCGTGATGAAGAGGCAGCGGAGGCGTTTCCCTGCTGACTCCGAGCACCATCCTGCCCCCGCGGAGCGGCACGGGTGGGCTACGCTCCGCTTCTGGCAACCAGCGGCTTTCCACTGCCTGGCTGCCGCAGGTGTTCTGCGGCCCCGGCCGTCCCGAAGGGGCTGGCTGAGGGCCACCTGCGGGGACGCCCGGCTCACCCCCAGCGCCACAGCTCCCCCAGGGTTACCGGTGCTTGCCGAACCCACACCGAGCGCTTTACAGATCAGGAGGTCTCTGCAACCGCAGAAGCGGTGGGAGCAGCCGCAGCCGGGGGCTGCACTCCAGCCTCCCCGGGGCTCTTGGCTGGAAGGAGCCACTCCATCATTTCCATGACCTTTTCAGAGAATCACTGAATCCCCAGGGTTGGCAGGGACCTCTGGAGCTCATCCTGTCCAACCCCCTGCCAGAGCAGGGTCACCCACAGCAGGGGGCACAGGATGGCATCCAGGCGGCTTGGGAATGTCTCCAGAGTGGGAGACTCCACCACCTCTCCGGGCAGCCTGTGCCAGGGCTCTGCCACCCTCCAAGGAAAGAAGTTCCTCCTCATGTTCAGATGGAACTTCCTATGGTCAAGTTGTGCCCATTACCGCTTGTCCCATCACTGGGCACCTCTGCAACAAGGCTGGTCCCACCCTCCTGGCACCTCCTTTTAGGTATCGATCAGCATTGATGAGATCCCCCTCAGCCTGCTCTTCTCCAGGCTAAAGAGACCCAACTCCCTCAGCCTTTCCTCGTAAGAAAGATGTTCCAGTCCCCAGATCATCTTTGTGGCTCTTTACTGTCTCCTCTCCAGCACTTCCCTGTCCTTTTCCCATGGCCCTTGTAAATGTAAGGAGGAAGACACTGATCTTTCAGCTTGTTTCTTTTTGCTTTCAGTGCAGGACCTGGTGAGCCGTGAGACAGGGGACCCAGGCATTGTCCCTACCATGGCTCTCTCCTGGAAGTCGAGGGGACGGTGCAGGAAAGGCACTGCTGCCCTCCCACCCGTGGGGTGGGCACA
This sequence comes from Chionis minor, assembly GCA_013398295.1. Taxonomy (NCBI): domain Eukaryota; kingdom Metazoa; phylum Chordata; class Aves; order Charadriiformes; family Chionidae; genus Chionis; species Chionis minor. The sequence goes on from VZSF01001261.1 coordinate 24,072, forward strand.
GCACCCACCCGGCACAGCCCTGCGCCTACCGCCGACTTCTTGGGAAGGGCCTGGAAGGGATTGACTTCACCCCACTTCACGGAATAACAACCAACCCCGGGGCGGCCGGCGCCACGACGGTGGCACAGTTTCACAATGAACTCGCTGCGGTTCGGCAAACCTCAGGCACCTCGCGTCTGAGGAACAGGAACCTCAGCGACCAAGGTCTGCAGGACGCGAGCCCAGCCCTGCAGGAAAACGAACTTGCTATGGTGTCAAAAACCCAAGAGAGCAGCCGAGAGCCTGGCACCTGGGATGTGTCCCCTCCCGTGGGCACCCCAAGCCAGCACGTGCCACCTGGGGTACACCACTGGCCTCTGTGCAGGGCCCAGAGGAGCCTTCTGCTCTGGAAAGCAAACTCAAAATCAAGAAAACTATGAAAAAACCTAATGTTATACTCGATAACAACTTGCTGCCTCCTGCACCTCTGCAGAGCAAACCACTATTTCCTGAATTGAGGTGTCAGGCATGAAATATTTCACATGCTGGAGCAACCGTCACCATCTGCTAAGTGACAAACAGAACTTAAAGCCTTTCCTGGTATTTCATGCATAAATCAGGGTGCGTCCTGTGTGGCTGTTTGCGATTCTGTAATTGAAAACTCCCCGTCGCGCTTGGGGAAGTGGCAGCAAAAATGCTTGTGTAGCTGGTACGCACCACTTTCTATCAAAGCGTTTCTGTCTGCAGCGCCCAACGGGAGCGTGCAGCCGAATGCTACTGCGGGCACCAGCTAGGGCCATATCTGAAGAACCAAGAACTCGTTTCATGCTATATCGTCTTTTCCCCGCAGCTAACGTGGTTTTATCCTTTCCTTCCACCCCACATCTCGCCAACTGGGTGAGTATTGACTCCACCATTACTCACGGCCCTGCGGGACTGCCAGGCTGATGGTAAGCATTTATTTTTGCCCTTATCCCTCCAGGCACCCGCTGCTTATCCCAGCAAGCCCGTACCCAACAAGCACCCAGCAGACGGCAGTGCCTGGGGCCACCAGGCCACCTGCAGTGGCTGAAGACTCCATGAGCTCCATACTTGGAGAGCACTGGCTTTGCGCGGTAACCCCCTGCCCACAGGAGCTCCTGGGAGGTCTCCCGTGCAAAATCCACGTTATATATTGTCACTTAAAAGTACGCTTCACCGACATTATTCGCAACGCACAGAGGAAAGGCTGGTTGCTGGTGTCAGTCACCAGCACAGCAGGTTAGTGCTGTGGGGACACGGGGCAGCTCCTGCCCCATCTGCTGCACCACAGGAACACCAAATTCCGCGTGTCTGTGATTCGTGCCCCAGTTCAGCACTTCCCCTGCTCTGCTCTCCACCTCCGAGCACCCGTCCACCTCCTGCTCGTATCTCCAGTTCCGCCAGCCTCCACACCGATACACACTGACAGAAGCACACCCAGTAGGTGAAGGAAGGGATTGTCCCCTCCACCCAGCTCCCCGTAGATCACACCCACAATACTGCACCCACTTTTGAGTCCCTCCAGTAGAAGACAGGCGTTGACAAACTGGAGCGATAAGCCCCAAAAGCTTGAAGCCACCAGCACAGCAAGGGGCAGAGAGCCCGTGCCATAAGAGGGGGGGTGAGGGGGCTTGTTCTGCTGGAGGGGAGCTTTTGGGGGGCTCAGAGCACCCTCCTGCTAGGGGCTTACTGAGAAAGTAAGCCCGACTCTTCCGAGGGTGCATGGTAGGAGCATAAGAGACAAGGGGGGAAAGCTGAAATGAGAGGTTCAGCCTGGACACCAGGCGATGTGTTTTCCTGCGAGGGCAGTCCAGCAGTGGGATAGGTCACCTGGGAGGTTTCCACCCTTGGAGGTTTCCAAGATCCAAGTGGAAAGAGCCCAGAGCAAATTGGTCTGACCATGTGACTCACCTGCTCGAGCAGAAGGTTGGACTAGAGTCCTCCCAAGGTCCCTTCCCATGCGAATTATCCTTTGAGTCTGCTCTGTTCTTGCAACCACAAGCAGATCCTCACAGGTGCTGCAGCTCACAAGAAGCTCTTTGCTTTCTCTGCCTGCTTAGTGCACTGATTTACCATCTGCTTATCATCGTTACTTAATCAGCAGCTGGCTTCCAGACCATGCTTTCTGATGAGCTCTTTTCTTGTTCACTTTTGATTATCTTTCAGTTAAGCGCTGGTCTTAAGTCTCCTGTTCTTCCCCACCTCGCAGCCACAGAAGTACGGCTACGGGTGGCCGTTCCCTCCCTTTTATGCTGTTTTTCTGCTGCACAGAAGCACAGCAGCTTAAAGCTGCCAGGTGAACCCACCTGTATCACCTTCAACAGCAGAGCCGAACCCCAGCCACGCTTTACGTGGCATTTCCACCCAAGTCTTTCACATTAACTAGGGCATTCTGTGCACTAAGGTGCTGCCTTAATATTTGCTTTATCAAACGCAAAAAAAAAGAAAAAAAGGTCTCTAAACTTACTATCTGAGGAAAGCTGAATCATCAGTAACAAGAAACCTGCCCAACCAAGAAATATCAGACCAAAAACTTCCACTGAATTGGAAGTGGGGGATAATCTTCAAAGGCTGTTGCTGCTGCTGGCAGACGCAGAGGTCCATCGGTGCACCCTTCGGTCTCCAGAGGGACGCTGAGGAGAGCAGGGCCAGCAATCCTGGAGAAGCCCTGCCTGCCCTGGGCTCCCGTGGCATCATCACAGCTGTGTGCACAAGTGCTTTCCATTTCTCAGGAAGCCTCTCAAAATAATCCAGGTGCAGCAAACTAAAGGAGAAGGGATCCCTTGCCCTCTGTACGCTGTGGGAAGCTCCTCTGAAGGACGCACGTTTTAATGCACGTTGTCACTAGAATAAGCCACGGTAGATAATTCTTCATTTCCTACTGAAGTATATAGGAGTGGAGGGCAATTAGCACAGACAGGTTAGGAAGAGGCTTTCAGTGCCTTGGAATTTCCTTCCCTCTCTGCATGAGATTCCCATTCCCACAGGGACATTACCTGCCCTCAGGCTGGGCCCCCATCCAGAGCATTGCAACCGGAGGACGGGAGAAATAGCCACAGGAGAAGTGTCCTGTACAGCGGACACAAAGAAAAGAACAGGTGCAGTGAAAGAAAGAGAGAAAAAACCAGAAATATTGAGGAAAATATAGAAAAGGAAAGCCTAGAGCCAGTAGCCTTTGGCTTCTGTCTATGAATGAACCAAAAAAAAAAGGAAGAGACAGTTTCATTTTGTCTTAAAACGCAGGCAGCTCCACTGGCAACATTTTCCTTGTTTTCCTCTCCTTTTCACGGCACCTGGTAATGCTCTTCAATCATTTTGATTCATGGCTATCAGTGATAGCCCCCAGCACCCACTGTATGGAAACGATTATGTTTATTTACTAATCTTCTACGGGTAAAATGAAATTAAACCCAGGAACGACTGCAGCAGTTTTAAGCCACATGTAGTTCAAGCAACAGGATGCAAACTTCCTTAGATATGTTACTAAATCAGGCATTAGAAACCCCAGACCAAGAGCTATTAAACCCCAGACCCTGCAGTTTACCTGCCCTTATGTCTCAGCCCAGCGTCCCAGTAAATTAGCTTGGGGTCTCCTCTGTGACACCGGGCAGCAGCAAACCAGTGCATCCCCGCCAGTGGGGTCGCACTCCTGGTTTCTCTCAACCACTTCTACCCATCGGTAACAAGCAAGAAAAATGTCCAACGGTCTCGGAGTACCCGGTGCAGGGAGGCGCCGGTGGGACAACGCAGGGGCAGCCCCCGCTCAGCCTGCAGCCAGGGCTCTGCTTCCCAGTAACTAACTGGACCTACTGGCTCCTTCCCTCCCTCCCTCCCCGGGCTAAAGACCACCCCTGCAAAGCCCCCGCTGATGGCAGGACGGTGACATGCCCCTGGCTAAACCGCCCCGTGGAGGACCCCGCGTGTGGCAGGCAGGGCGCTGAGCTGGGACGAAGAGCTGCCGCTGCCCAGTGCAACATCCAAATACAACCGTCACAAAAACCCCTCGCGAGGTAAACAGCAACGCACCAGAGCACACCAGAGGCCAGCAGCAGTTCTAAAAAATGCATTACGGCAGCTCTACTTCCTATTTCCTTTTCCTTACAGCTCTGAAAATAATAGCTGCAAAGGTCAGGGCGACTGGGGACAGTGGCTCCTGAGCAGGCGGCTGAGGCTCCTGCTGCTGGGGACCAGCCGAGCACCCTCCGCAGCCGGCTCCCCAGCCCCCAGCCTGGTCTCTCCCACTCATTCCCCACCTGGTTTGCCAGCGGGGCGCAAAGCACCCACAGGGCAGAAGCTGGTTTATGAGAGGAGTTTTGGTGACGGCAATTTCTGGGGATGGGGCACGAGGATGCCCGGGGTGGGGAGGGACCAGCTTGGGGCTGAACCTGCTCCTTTCTGGCGGTGCCTGATGAAGACTTTCTTGGAAACAAGCAAATTCGTACTGAGTTTTTAATGTAGAAGCAATACGAAGGCTCCCAGGCAGAACCAGCATCGCGTTGCCGTATTTTCTGTACAGCTACAAGGTGTGTTTGGTCTAACAGCCCAGGGCAGGGAAAGCACGTGCGCCGTAGGAGCAGGAATTAACACCCAGACCCCAGGTGCGTGTTGTCCCATCAGAAGAACCGCCTTTCCCCCCTGCTCCTCACTCCTGTGCGCTATGATCCCAAAAGGGCAGCACCATCCCTGATGGAAAACGAGGCCCCTGGGCACTGTGGTGGAACCAGCACTAATTCGACACGCAGAAAGACACAAACTTGCAGAAGCAGCAACGTAGCGGTGAGATGATGGAGGGTGACTGCAGGTATCGCTTGGCCAACTCCGGTCTGAGTCACTGCAAGTTACCGAGCGATTTTCTAACGGTCTGAGCGTCACACATCTTATAGGGCATTTGAGATACAAGTTGGTGTCTGCTTTACTTCAGTGTTAAAGGACAGGGAAGTGGCACACGGTTTGACAGAAGAGAAAGCCGGCAGAAGGGTCCAGCTAAAAGGAAGAGTGGGGCAAAGTCAGGTGTAGGCAAGAGGAGAAGAGGAGAGAGATCATTTCCATGGCCAGAACCCTGCAGACAGCACGGTGGAAACACCTCACTCTAGCTTGTATTGCTTGGAGTCATAAAAAGAGGGGAAAATTTTCTAGCAAGGACGACAAATGCCCATTTGAAGACACAATGCAGTACCAATATCAAAGATGTCATTTAAAATAGCTGAAGTATGTCTCGGTCCAAGGCTCAGAAATTCTTGCCAAGCAACTGGCGAACAGGGCCTGAAGGCAAAGAAAGAGGCAGTATTAGGAAATGGGAACTGAAGCAATATCTACTGATGGGAAAAGAGAAGTGGCTGGGATATTTCTCAGCTGGTTTCACATCCAGGCACTTTTCACACACGATCACTCCTGCTTTATGAGTGGGAAAGCAAAAGGTCCGGGCCAGCTCCGGAGTGCCAAAGGCGTCAGGGTGCCAATGGAAAGATCATCGTGTGGGGACTGATTCACGGGGCACTTCTCATTTAAGATCTCATTTTCCCTCTCGTCCAAAAACTGCAATAGTGAAAGTGACCGCTCAGTTGTGAAGTCTGGTTCACCGCTGCCAAACCTTACCCGTTTTCTAGCCAGGAGAGAAAATACTGAGAATAAAAGGATCAGTAACCTGGACTAGGTTTAAAGGACTATTTTGGTTTAGTAAAAGAAAGGGCAATGACAGAAGCAAGGTGCAGAGTAAAGAGCACTGCAGCTGCAGGCGACAGGCTGCGCGTGGTGCCCAAAGGCAGATGGGTGCCGGGGAGCGCTGCAAATGAGCACGGAATTCCTATCCAGCAGCCTGGCTCCCTGGCCGAGGCACCAACCCACCTGGAGGTGCCCTGGGATGTGGACGCCTATCGGGGCTGCACGTGGGGATCGCGGGGCACCCCCAGGATAAGGTACCCCAGACTCGTAGCCGTGGGGACAGCACAAACCAGCGCAGCCAGCTGCGGGCAGTGACGCTCGCCCTCGTCACGGTTGTAGCATCTGCATTACCTCCCTCAGAGTACGTGGTTGTGGGGGGTTGTTTTAGGATAGCCAGATACACAGGAGGGTTTATGTTTCTGCTTCCTTATATCTAGATACATATAAAACACATAAATACATCCCGGCACCACAACAACCAACCGCATGCCACGAGCCAGCAGACGCCAGCCCTGGCTGCGCCCGGAGAGACCGGGTTTGCTGTAATTTCTAACAAAACTCTGCCCAGCAGGGACTCCCCGCTCATTCCTACCGTAGCCCGCAGCGACGCGCGCTGTTTAAAGACACGTGCGCAGAGGCTGGTGTATTGCGAGCGTTTCTTCTGCACCAATTCGTAACTCGTACGCTCACCTACCAGCTGCTGCATCTCGATCTGCTTTGGATTTTGGCAACGAAGTTCAACGAGGTTGAAGTAAAACCTCTCAAAAGATTAAGAAGGAAAAAGCTCTATGTATTTTGGAAAGAAAAGGGTTTAAAGAGCGGCCGCACAGCTCAGGGCAGAGCCAGTGAGAAGGTGAAGTGCTGTTCTAGGATTTCTCGGTTCGCACCAGTCTCCCACCACTTGAACACCTGCAGCTGATGGGGGTCCTGTGCACAGCCCGGGGGGGGCTTCCCCCCAGAGCAGCCTCTGGGCTCGGCGCCTTTTTAAGCTTTTTATCTTCCATCAAAGAGAAATTTGCCATCTCCATGACCACTAGCAAAATTCCTAGTGCAAAGGAAACCAGCTTAGGACAAGAGGAAATGGCCTCAAGTGGCACCCGGGGAGGTTTAGGATGGATATTGGGAACAATTTCTTCCCCGAAAGGGTCATTGAGCACTGGCAGAGGCTGCCCAGGGCAGTGGTGGAGTCGCCATCCCTGGAGGTGTTTCCCAGCCGGGCAGACGTGGTGCTGAGGGACGTGGGTCACGGGTGGGTTGGGCAGCGCTGGGTTGGTGGTTGGACTCCATGATCTTAAAGGCCCCTTCCAGCCTGGGCCAGTCTGGGATTCCGTGATTCTGTGCAGGGAAACGCAACTAACTGTCAGCAGAGTGCAGGGGCTTTCGCCCACCCTGGGCTGGACTGCGCCGGCCGCGGCCGCGGGGATGGAGGAGGAGGAGGGCAAGGGGAGGCTGAGCGTGACCTGGACACGCAGCTTGTGTTGTGTCCCCATGTTAAAACGCACAACAAGGATGATGCAATTTACCACAGGTCCATTTTTCACAATCTTTTATCAGAGTCATTTAGAAACAGCAGCCGAGAGTGGTGAAGCAGCGGTGCGATGACTGAACTTGCGCTCACCTCTAAGCAGCCTGGGAAATATTAACCACAAACTTGAAGTGAATATATCCAAAGCCACAGGGTTTTTTTTTTTTTTTTTTTTTCTTTCTTTTTTTTTTTCTTTTCCTTTTTTTTTTTTTTAAAATCTCATCAGCCATGATACTTTATAAAGGCATTTGTAATACTGCAGAAAAGAAGAACTGAAAATTCCAGAGGTGCATTTTATGCAGTATGAAATATGGTCTCCTCCAGTTTCATATCTGAAATTCAGCTTTTGCTGTATGCCAGTATAATATTCAGCTTGAAAGGAGCTGTACAATGGCATAGACGAACACATACGTTACATGTACAAAGGAGAAATGAATCCTGCCAAAATCTTTGAAGAAAATTTGAAATCTGAACTAAACCAGGCATCTTCAAAGACTTTTTTTCCCCCCAAACCTATTTTCTTTAAATTCCTATTTAAGACCCTTAATTTAGTTTTCAGTGCAGCAGATGTTACTTACCAAATACTTTCTAAAAAAAATCTGATTAGTGTAAAATACTGTCTTTCAGGTTGAGAAACTTATATGGAGTTGCACAGTTAAGCGAGGACCCAGTGCCTCCTGTGAGATAAAACCGGACCCTGTTTCAAACCCCCCTCAAAAATTCTGACAACCCCGGAAGACGAGATTATCACGATACAATATGCACATTCATTCCGCCACGTCCCCACCTGCCTGTGGGAACGACAGCTCTACATCTCTAATACATTCAAAAGCCTGACTTCTAGTGGGCCAGGTGGCTCCAGGAAAGCAGAGAGACCTTCGGAAGAGACGGATTAAAGCGGGATGAATTACTTCGGCACAGGTCGGTCTTTATTTTGCGTTAGGCAGAGGCAGCCCTTCCTGGGGGCCCCTGCTTTTGAGCGTTTGGCCACTGAAATCCAGCAATGGTCTGATAATGACCTTGGTAGGGTCAGAGTCTGAACGTCAGTGTAGATAAATCAAGCAGTAATAGACGTGCGAGCAAGGTCAAAACCTCCGGCAGCGAGACGACGTAAGGTGGAAACCGTCCTCTGCCCCCACCGCAACAGGGCTGGGTGCCAAGGCGGTTGGCTGGTTCCATCAAAACGAATCTACTTCTCTGGAAGTGACTTAAAAATACACACCTGGCACGCCGGCGTTCCCAAAGCTCTTGCACAGCGCAGAATCAGGCCCCGTTCTGGCTCCAGCAGGCGCAAGAAATGACAACGTGAAGATCTTAATCTTCACCAGGTGCAAAGCACGCGGCTGTCAACCTGCATTCGCACTCAGGACTAACTCCACCGTCTCGCTTCCACTTTCCCCTGTGGTGTCCCCGTGTCACGTTGGACACTCAGCGGTGTCCTGGATGGTGAAAGCTTTCCCTCTTTCCCTCGGCCGTCGTCCAGCCGCCGCTGGGGAGCCCCGAAGCGGCTGGGTGTGTGGACCACCGACTGCTGCTCCCCCACAAACCGCCGCCGCGTCCCCGCTTCCACAGGGGGAGGTTTCCCGTGGCTCCATACCAGCCTCTTCTGCCTGTATATGTAACCCACGTATCGAGCGCTGCAAGGAAAGGGAAAACGTTAACATATCATTACTGTATTTCTAGTTCAGCTTATAAAAAGTATTCCTTCTTTGCCAAAGTGTATTTATTTCTTCACATGCTGATATCCATTCTCCCCACAAATGGGGGGTGCGTGTGTGTGTGTATATATATACATATATATATGAGTGTGTGTGTTTTTACAACAGTGGTATCAAGACAGCTGACAGTGTGTCACCTTTGGTGTACTTTATAAAGCTCTTCTCCAAACCCTGTGACCAAAGCAACCGCTGGCAGGTCTGGCTACACCCTGCCAACCCCCCCGCCCTCGGCTGACAGCCTTATTCTGGCTACGTACCCCCCCCAGCGCCCTCGTCTTCCTCACGCGAGGAGCCACCCCCGTGAGGTGGGCAGCAGCGCCTGCCTTGCAGAAGGCTTCAGCCCGGCAAGATGTGAAGATGGAGAACTGCCTTTTTCACTGCTCCAACCCTGGAGTCATTTCCAAGACAAAAATTCTCTCCTTGCAGTCCAGCTGGAAGCTGAAAACTTAGATCAGGGAGCCTCAGATTTATGCAGCCCTCCACCAACAGCTGTGCGAGTCCCTGCCACAGTCTTTGCTTCCCCAAAGTTCACCCATTCCAGCCTACCCAGCTCACCGCGAGAAATAATTTCCCCATATTCCTCCTCTCCTGCACTGTCTTGGGGTGCTTTAACGGTCTAAGATCTGCTTTCCCTACGACATGGGATGATGTTTAAACGCCTGGACAGGACACACCTCGCACACCGTCCAGCTTGTAATAAGAACCGGGCGGAGGCGTCCCACCGCGCCGGGACTCGCAGGCTGCCCACACCTCGTCCTGCGCGACGGCTTGGAGCATCACCAAGTGACCAAGGCAGGGCTCGCGCTGGCGAGAAACAGCCAGGAGCGCTCTGAAGCTCTAGCGCTCACGGCTGCCTTCAGCAACCGAATTCAAGCGAGTCGGGTGTAATGAGAAATACGAACCCAGCCGGGGAGTTGTGTGCCGCTGGAGATCCCAGAGACGGCTCTGGCACAGGGACAAGCTCCAGGCTCTGGCTGATTATTTCCCAGATACTCCGCTTACCAGCGAGCAGCACCCAGACACGGCTTTACACAAAAGCGAGGGCCAGGGCGTCAAAGCATCCCAGGATGCCTCCCAGGCGCCGCATCTCCCAGCAGCAGCGCTCCAGGGGGACCGTCTGCACGGCAGCTGCTGAGATTTCGTGCGGTTCCACCTCAGGGTCTCCCCTCCTCGGCTCGCTCAGAGCCCGCGGCAGCTTTCTCCAAGCACGGTTTACTGCTCCGGCTCCCACCTCTCGCGCTGCCCAGCCCAGCGCGCAGTGCTCCGCTTCCACGCGAGAACCACCACCGGAGCTGGAAGCTCCCCTGCCGGCACCCTGCAAGCGAGGAAGCTGGGATCGCCCCAGACGAGGACGGCTGGATACGGCGATGCAAAGAGACCCGGTGACTGGCTGGAAAGTGGCAGAGAGCGGCGGGCTGGGGCAGGAGCGGAGCAGACGTGGCATCTCCCACTGCTCAGGCTGGGCGCAGCCACGTTCCGCTCCGCACGCTCCATCCCCGAGCCGGTAACGGTCTGCGCAGCCAGGAGACGATAAAGGTCCATGGGGAGAACCCAGCGTGCCCGGGAATGCAGCTCTACTGCAGGAAAACACAAAAGAAGCAGTCTCTCCTCAGAAAAAAATTGCATTTTCTCCCAAAACACACAGTTCTCAGTTATCACCGGGATGATTCTGTCCCCTAACAGAGGCGGCACTGTACCAGGGCTCAGAAAAATGAAGGTGCTTGCGGGGGAAAAATCGCAGATGCAGAAGAAATTTTCACTTTGCCACCAAAGGTTAAAAAAAAACCCCACAAATGATACCTGTCTTTCTCCAGCAGAAAACAGAAAAACATTGTCTAAAAAGTGTAGGAAAAGTTGTTTGGATCAGAAAAGGAGCAAAGCAGTTTTCCATAAATCGCAAAAACGCGGACAATTGCTGTGGAAAGCAGATAATTTATATACACATATTTTTGTTTGCTTTCAACCCCCTCTAATCCCTTGTATTTTTAAAACAAACATAAGGTGAAAAACTTCACAGGAAGTTTCCTCTGCTCCAGGAAAAAAAATCACAAACTAATAATTTGCTCTTTGTTAATCAAGATTATGAAGTACACCACAGAGGAAGATGAACTTTGGAAAGATTATAGGGAAATATTAGCTCCTCCATCAGGACCAGCGGGACAGAGAACACAGCAACCAAATCAGATGTCGTTTGTGGAAAGTCCCACATCACGCACGCTATATTCCACTCGAAAACCCAAGATTCATTACTCAAGAAGGAACTTTAATTTAAAAATAAAAAAAAAAGTAGAAAGAGAAAAACCTTCAGTCTCAAGAAGCAGGTCCAGCACCGCATGAGCAGTCCAGGATTTCACTGTATTTTGAAAAAGAGGGTTTGTTTCTCTCCCCACGCTGCTGGGGAATGGGCTGAGCTTGCTTTGCTTCCAGGAGCCCAAGTATTTATTTAAAGGCAGGAGAATCTCATAATATTTTTTTATCCAAGGTGAGTTAAGTGTTTTGGGTATCTGTGTCTTATATCAAAAAGCAAATTCCCCTTTACCTGCTTACAGGCTTGAAAAAAAAGAGACTTCAGCTTAGAAAGATTTGAAACGCTTCTCCACATTTGCTGGTTTGGGTCAGAATGGGAAATTAGAGATGTCATCCTTTCACTGCTGATTTTAGCCAAACCAGACAGTGAGTATCAGAAATCCAGGTGAGATGGGGGAAGGGGATGGGACACAAGGTCTCTATATGAAATTTTCTACGTTCTTGTGATTTTTGATACACTACAAATGTTCAAAAGGCTCAAGTACCTTTCAACAAAGCCAGTAAAAACATTCAGCCTCCAAGTCCTTCTTGCACGTCTGCTCAGTTCCAGTGTGCCCAAAGTAGCGTATTCAACATGCCCCACCGAGGTCTGATTTCAGGTGGCCCCAGGCGTCAGGTAGGTTCGGACCCATCTCCTTGGCAAGGAGATGCCTCCCGCAGTCATCTGATTTCCTGTAACCCCGGAACCTTACACTCACGAAGCCTTGAGCTGTGTAAGACGCCCGAGCTGCACTTTGTCCCTCTTGCTCTTGGAGCCACCTTGGAGGCTTTGCTTAGCAGGTGACAAATGGGAAAAGTATTGAAGAAGTCCCTGGTGGGTGTCTCCAGGCTCCCGGGGTACCACGCAACTAGACCATTTGAGACACTTTGGGATACCCATCATTTGGGATGCTTACAGGATACCATCTTAGTGGTTTTGCCTCCCAGTGAAACCTTCTCCCTGGGCTCCAAATCCCACATGGCCCAGCTTGCAAAGGATGTTGCTGAGGTCTCTGCCACTTGGCCTCCTCTCACTGCTGTGGATGGCTGCGCTGGGCTCCCTTCCTGCCGGCGGCAGCTGACGGACACCTAGGGGGACTCCTGATGGAACTCTGTCAAGTTGACAGTGGACTCCAGGGTCTTGTCGCCAACCAGCAGAAAACAAACATGCTCTAATGTGAAACCAGCCAGAAGCCCTCGTGCAGGAAGGGAAGACCTGATCTCTTGGTGGTTTCAGTCTTGGATCCAAGACTGGCATTGTCCAAGCTCAGGACCAAATTGGAACTTCCCCTCTGAAGCTGTTGAAACGTGGAACATCTCCACGTGAGCAGCCAGGGGAAGACTGGAGCCACATCTCGTGGGAGAAGCAGAACTAGAGAAGAGCCTGACATTTAACAGCAGAAGTCACCATGGTCTGCACAGCATCTGCAGAGAGAGGTCTTGGCCGCCAAACAGCCCCTTGTAGTACAAGGACCAAACAGCTCTATGTCACATCGCATGGACTAATCTTCATGACCACAAGATCAGATTAATCAAATTTACCATACTCTTGCAGAAGAAGATAAATCTGTATGACCCTGAGACTCCTTGTTGACCGAATAAACCATTCTACCATTCTGGACAAAAATGAAGTGGGCCCAACACTGTTCTATCTTTGTCTCATGTAAGTGAGAATTAATTTAAGTGGTGTAATTAAGATTACATCAGTGCTAGCTGCATAAAACCCAACATCAGAATCCAAAATTCTGTCCTTATTCCATGACAAATACTGCAATGATGGATGACCACTTGAAAATACCACCTATTTGTGATAAATTTTCTGAATTCTGTTGTATGGAGCAATGAAGTTCAGCACTAGCATGATGGAAAACTCATACTTTGAAGAACAGCTGCCTGAAGCAGAGGGAACATGCTGTCCAGATACAAATATAAAACTGAACAAATGAATCCATAGACTTCAAACAAAAATTACATATTGCAACCGTAAGTCACCCCCGAGTCTTTATGTCCTGCTATCTTGCACATTAGAAAAACAAACATAATTTTTTTTTTTTCTTGCTTCAGTGTCTGTTCACACGTGACTTCAGAGGAACAGGCTGGAAGAGGTCCAACAGCTGATATACCTGCAGTGTTTACGTGGGGGCTTAATTCAAAGTGCAACGAGACAGAACAGGGTGAAAGACCCAGATATTCTCCAGCTTAATGATACTCTCTGAGCACGCGCACTCTTCGCCTCCCGTAATCGGATGTTTTTCTTTTTTTTTTAGTATATGCACAGAACTTGATTGAAAAGTGTTCTATATTTGATGGAGGAAAAGCCCAGTTTCACACCTGCATGCTCTCCAGCACACAGGACCATTAGCACGACCGGGCAGACGGACCAGCTCCTTACCAACAGACAGACGCTATTCGAGATGGTCCATGTGGCCACGCGTCCACCTCCCAAAACTCATTGATTAGAGTCTGACGTCTCGAACCAAAGTCCTGGTGAGCCACCAGACCATGAACGCTTTGGGAACTGGTTCCAGTTCTGCCCGCTCCCTGTGACACCAGCAGGACAGACGAGCCTCCAGCTTCAACAGCGGCCCCTTCCCGGGGCAGATTTCTACAAATTTGAAATTCAATCTGTAGCACCAATGGCAATTCTGCTAAGTAGCTCCTCTCCTTTATTTCCAGTACTTTCACTCTCTGGAAAAGGGAATGTAAATAACAAGCCATAAGCCAGATTGTTCTGGTCCTCTAAAAACTTTGTGTTTGGTACATATTTCAGATTACTTTGTTTAATAGTGGTGAAGGCACTGCTTAATGGTATCCTGTCAGCAGAGCTGGACATTCCCCCTCCGACGCAAAATACACCCTTTGAATGATGCAAAACTCCTTGAACAATATTAATAAGCAACAACCATCAGACAGAATAATACCGGAAAAACAAAAGAACAAATTCTTGCAAAGCGCCTAGTGGGTGACGGTGGAATAATGATTTTGACAAGTGGCATAGAAAGGCAATCCCTTCTTTAAGGTCTCTTTCCTTAACAGTCTTCCCCATGCAGCCAAAACCAGGCGCATCCGCCGCCTGTTCAAACAAGGTCTTGAAATCCAAAGCGATGGCACGGTTTTCAGGACACCTTTGAAGGTGTCTTCCATGCAGGAACGCAGAGCTCCTACAGCACACGCGTGTTCCTTGGGTTTCGTCAGCCCAGCTCCTCTTCCTGGTGCCCTCTACATCAGAATTGCCCATATTCCTATTTCACAAGTTATTCACCTATACAAAACGTTTAAAGCCAGTCTGCCTGCTATTTAAAGGGCAGCCTCCAAGACTTTGAGCCGTATTGCCTGTAAAGATGGCTCACAACTGCAGATGGACTTTCCTCAGTCACAGGGTAAACAGTTTCAGAGGCTATTTTTTTTATTATTATTATTATTATTATTATTATTATTATTATTATTATTTTTTGGCTAGTCGGAGTAGTTACTCTGCCAGTACCAAAAGGCACAGCCACTAAAGCGGAAGGTGGAAATAGCTGATGTAAACTCCAGGACAAGCCTTTGGAGAAGCTGGATCGCTTCTCAGCCACTTCCATCCAGCTGGGATTGACTCACGCATCGTCCTGGGAAGCAGCTACATTTCTACCCTGTATTCCCAGAGCGTCAGACCACGTTTAGGCTGAATTTCCCTGGACGATAGCGGCGGCCGGTGACAGTCCTACTTGTTTATGGAGCTAATGGGAAGTCATATAAACTGGCATCGCTCTCGTGGCTTCTGTCACCTGCACCTTGTACCCAGCCAACGCCACTTACCGGCAGTGACAAGCGTATGGACACACAGGGATCGCTCAGCCACATCGTGAAACACGATGAAATCAAACGCTTTACTGAGCAGAGCATTGTTTGCCTCGAATAACTAAACCAAATGTTGAAATCTGAGTTCCTTGGAACTTTGTCATCACAGCGCTTTTGCCTCAGAAAACACGATTTAGATCAAAAGGGAATTTCCCCCAAGTACATTTGAACTTTCCTTAAATCACCCCATCCAAGTATAAAATAAAATGCTTCAGTTGTGTTTATTAAACAAACAAACCAACCAAACACAAAAGAACATCTGCCTTGTTAAAATTAACTGAAATGTTTAATTTTTGCTCAGCCCGCCTGTGACCTGGGCCCACCTGAGCAATGATCAGTCCATGAAGTTTCTAAATAATTTTGCATCTCCTGACTCCACTTCCATGGTCAGGGTCCTTAGACAGACTACATTGCTTATAACACAATCTATTTAAGCTTTAATTAAAGCTTGGTGCTACCCTATGGATGTTGATCACCACTAATGAGACTGTTCCCAAGGGATGATACCCTGCTTCCCGATGCACCCTGCCCTGTTTTGATGTTAAGGAGCACCATAGTGGGGGACTGAAAGAGGCATTGGCTTCAGTGGAGACCCTTTTTATGCTCTATATTGGAATGGTGACTGAAAATTTGGATTTTCAGCTTCATACCTGACATTCTCTCTGTTAACGCCCAGAAGCACACTCAGAAGAAAAGAAGAAAGAGCCAAGATCAAAAGTTAGGTAATACAGCCAATATTAAGCAGTTGAGTCACAGTAATTATGTCAACATTTCCTGTAGAGAATGTGTTTCATTTGCTTATTTATTTATTTTTTTCCCCCAAAGTTCACGCAAATACCTTTTGAACCCGTCTACAAACACGTCGATAAACGTAAGTTGCCCTTCAAATGTGCAAGATGCTCGAGGAGGTGAATTCCTCAAGACAAAGCGAGCCCCTGCCAGGAGACGCAGCACCACCTTCCTCCCACCCCCCAGCTCCTCACGCTTCAGCAGAAGCTGCAGCGCTCTCCGGCTTTGCTCACCACGACGCAGCCCGGTTTTTGCAGCTATTTTCGGCACCGCCGCTGCACAGCGGCCAAGTTCACAGAAGCATTTGTGTGATCTTTTTCATAGCTTCCTCAAGCAGGTCTTTTTCTCCGTACTAAGCCCAACATTTTTACTCCTCCGAGGTCAACCAAAAGGCAACTTGTCTTGGCGTTGCGCCTATCTGCCCGGCCCAGTCGCAGCGTTTCTTACGAACGGTGCCAGCTCCCAGGACGGGCAGAGCAGGCTGGGGGGAAACGGACCTGACTTATTTACTAAGAGCCCGTCAAAAACTGTCTCCGTAGAGCAGCCTCAGCACCTTCAGAGCTGAAAGGGTAAGGATTTGGGCGCTTCCCCATGGGAAGGCACTTCCCAGCTGGCTTCCCACTGGGTACCCGCTTTGGGGACCGAGGGCAATGCTATTTTTCTTCCATTTTCACGCCTGCTGTGGAGCCTGCGTTGGGTTCGCTCTTCTGCTGGGGACTTCACCAGGCGTCTGGTACGTGTCAAGGCTCTGAGCTATGGCACTGCTTGAGAGCAGAGGGGAAGGCGGAGGAAATGACACCGTTGGGGTGTTGGTGCATGAGCAGACACACACTCCGGGCGTGTGCTAACGACATCCTGCCAGGCACAGAAAGCTCTGCTTGGCATCAGCCCTACACATCCCCAACTTGAGCCCCGTGGTACCCAAGGGCCATGCAAGAGTCTTGGATGCACAGAAAACAGCCTCAAGTGGCACCAGGGGAGGTTTAGACTGGAAATTAGGAATAATTTCTTCCCCAAAAGGGTTGCCACGCATGGGCAGAGGCTGCCCAGGGCAGTGGTGGAGTCGCCATCCCTGGAGGCGTTTCCGAGCCGGGCAGACGTGGTGCTGAGGGACGTGGGTCAGGGGTGGGTTGGGCAGCGTTGGGTTGATGGTTGGACACAATGGTCTTAAAGGTCTTTCCAACCAAAATGCTGATACTATGCTTACACGTGCCAGTTTACAACAGGCAGATTGACCTCTAATTCTCCACTCCTGTACATTAATAAAACACTAAGCGTAGTTTCGGAGCAGGCTGGAGGTGCCTGGCACTGCTGGGAGAGCTATGGCTGAACTCAGGCTCTGGAACCAGTGCCGAGTCCTGACGGCTGCAGACAAGGAGCTGCTCCTGGGGGTTTCTCCCATGTACTAATTCACCCCATGGGGTCCAGAGCTGCCCCGAGCTCCGGTCAGGGCTGAGCTCCCTGCCCTGGAGAGCTCAACACGCAGCGCAAGTTCAGAGGTTATTAATAAAACACACAAGGGAAGGGTGGAGGGCAAACCTACTTCTGCTCAGAGCATCAAAGACGGGCGGACATTTGGTGTACTCAAGTGTTTTTCTTCCCTTTTTCAATCGCTGCTTTGATTCTTTGACTTTTTTTTTTCCTAATACGCAAGTGTTACTTCAGGCTCTTCCTGTTCTCACGTCAGGTGCGTGCAGTCAGCTTTCTCACAGCAAAATTGCCCAAAAAGCTTTAAAACCTAAAAGTCGGGGGGAAATTGCTGAGGAGAGACTTCATACGCACCCTCGTCTGACACCCTCAGCTCCAGAAAAACAACCTGGAAGCTCCCGAACCAGCCTGGCCCGGCCTCCAGAGAACGGCCCCTTTCCAGAGATGTGGATGTGGCGTTTGCTTTTGAGGACAGCCCACGAGAGCCTAGTTCTGGTTCTCAGCTGATCCCTCAACACTCGCTTCCTCACCCGTGTTAACCGGTTTGCCAGCTGCAAAAAAAATAAATATCTGCTCTTCTTGGACGTACACCACTCAGCCACCAAGCCCTAATAATAACCAGAGCTTTCCAGTTCAATGACACTAAAACCAGTGCGTAACCCTGGTCTCAGCCCCAGCTCCTCCAGACCACTGTAACCCCACGCACCCCCCAGCATGTGCAAATCCCACCCGCGTGTCCTTCCCACGTAAAACAAAACAGCCAGGAAATCGCAGGGGTATGAACGCTGCCATTAGAAACTCACTGTGATGCTACTGGAAACACACTGTGGTTACCCTGCTGCCAAAAAAAAAAAAAAAAAAAAAAAAAAAAAAAAAAGACCAAAAAATTGCAGCACGGAAATCAGTGTCGGGGTTTATGCAGCCCACGACATTTGGGTATTTGGTAGATGGAGCAAAAAGCTGAAGAATCGTCAGCGTGGTAAGAGCTCTGCAGACCTGGGGTACCCACGCTTTGCTCCCAGCTTCCTGAGGGATGAGCTGGGCAAAGCTCTGGCAGTCCCCGACGACGCCCTTCCAGCTCTCGGTGGCTCAGTTTCAATATTCACTTATATCATGGAATTTTGGCTGCTCAAGCTCCTGGCCCAGGCTCAGCGCCGGGCGAATTCCTGCTGTGCCGAGGCAGCACCCACCCGCGAGTGCAAAAGGCCGGGCTGCAGGAGGGAGGGGGCACGGCCCCGAGCTGTTATTGCACCCCGAGAAATACCTGAGTCAGCCTGACGTGTCATAAACTGCTGACTCATATTTTCAGGGGGTTTTTTTGGTTTTAATCAAAACGCATCTGTTGCGAATTCACGTGATGCCACGCTCTCCCACAACCCCCACCCCGAGACGCATTTCCATCATTTGGAGTAAACCCCATCCTCCTCCCCTATTACCTAATCACCTTAAAATGTTTATTGCAATGTTTTTCTATGGCAAATGCAATTCCCAAGGTCATGTTTTCTAAAAGAGCCCGGATAGCCCGTGAGGATACAGCGGATACAGTGCTGCAGCCATCGCCTGCAGCCCTGGCAGACAGAGACCTCAGCCCTGCGGCTCCACAGGAGCAAGCAAGACACAATTCAAAGACAATTACATTAGAACAATTAATCAGAAATAGAAAGCGCACATCAAGGGAGTTAACCACAGGAATGTGCCTCCGCTGCTAATCCGCCAGGATTACCAACGCCAGCAGGTGAGCTGAAAAACTGGCGCCTTGCTGGAAGCCTCCACCACCTCCGAGGCATCTGCTCCTTCGTCCGTAGCACTTTGCTGCGTGGGGCTGATCCAGCACACAGCCGTAAGTTTTCCCTATCCCTAGACAGTTCATTTCTATTTTTCCGGGATGTCAAAGGCTTGCAATCCCCGTGCGCGCCAACGTGGACAAAACCCCTGACTCTGAGGAAACCCCGACCCGGGCGCTTCCCGCGCTCCTTGGGCACGCGCAGCATCAGCTCCTGTTGGAAGTTTCCAACAGCCCCAGGAGTTGCCCGGCTCGTTGCCACCTCTGCAGGCTACGGGGGCCGACGGGCAACAGCTCGTTCCGCGCGGCCGCTTGGCAGCCCACCGGCGGTACGTCCGTCCGTCTGCCCAAAAGCATCCAGCTCCCGTTTCTCCCATGCGAAATACCGTTTATTTTTCACCTGTCTGAGAGTTTCTGCAGGAACAGTGCTTCACCTCAGCAACACCTGAATATCTAATTATCACCTTAACCACGGCTTGATTCATTCTAGCAATTAAATTGAAACAATAAAGCAAAACCACCAATAAAGCAAAAGAGTATGGAAGCATCTAGGCCGCCTGACTATCCAGCGAAGTACCTCCCGATAATTTCATTCACCTAAATCGTGTGAATCAACAATATCGTGACGGTCGTTGGGGGAACCGCTCGGCATCAACGGGAAGCGCGATGCAACGCGTAAAGCAGCAGATTAGGATCAGGAAACCTGCTGCTATTAGCTTTTCCTCTCTAGTCTGTACTTTCATCACCCATAAACCAGGAATCCTGACATTTTTCCTCACCCGTAGAGGCACATTACACCCCTTCGTCAATGTTTATGGGGCGCTCGCAGAGGTTCAGATGGAAAGGGCTGAAGACAGGGAAGCACAAAAGGTGGCGAGCGACAGAGGAGAGCCGGAGCCCTGGGAAGCGCGGCGGTTCCGAGGTTGCAGGATTCCTCTGCAGGCAACGCAGGGGCCACGGCGGGTGCAAGACAAGCCCCAGACCAGGGGAGGGAAGCGCCCTGGAAACAAATGAGACCGGCCAAAAAAGCTACGGCCAAGTACCTCGGAAGGTGTCCCAACTGAATATCCCTTCTCACGTTTATTACAAGGCCGTTAGATACACGGAATGGGAAGCCTTTCTTTTCCCCTCACTGCCCAGAAGTCACACGGCGGCCATTTCTTCCTGTCGCTGGAGCCTGGGACAGGAAAAGATGCCCCACGTGGCAGCTGGAAGGGTTACTTGCAGGGTCAAAATAGTTAAGACTAAAATAAAACTAAATTACATAAATAAATCTAGGAAACATTGGCTGTAACTCAACTCCAAAAGCAAAGTGCCAGCTGGATTTATTAAACAGTCATAATTAGACCAAACATATCTCCATTAACAACTTCTTACGCTGTAGAGCAGGATTCATTTAGCAAGGTGGTTCAAATTTTTTATGAGTGTATTTTATAGTACCTGGACATCACAGCAGTTTTCATAGAATCACAGAATCACTTGGGTTGGAAGAGACCTTCAAGATCATCGAGTCCAACCATAAACCTATGCCGAAACCACCCCTAACCCATGTCCCTCAGCACCACGTCTGCCCGGCTTTTAAATACCTCCAGGTATTTCCAGGGAGTTTTCTATGTGCACAGTTCCAGGAGTCAAAATTACGATTGCTGCGAGGCTGCAGTCAGTTGGGTGGGAAGCGCTCTGCCCACCTCACTGCACTGGCACGAGGATGACAAAACTTTTCTCTCAATCTGCCTTTTTTTTCAGCAGAAACCTGAGGTTCCGACAAAACAGCTTCCTCGCAGCTATTATTTGCTTTCCAAGGAAGTTCCCTCTGCTTTGTTTCTAATTTTCAGTGGGTTAAATGCCACCGCACCTTTCTGCAAGAGAACTAAGAGTTTTGTTTGGCCAGTTTTAACGCACTTGTGCCCTAGTTTGAGCTTAGTTGCTTTCTTTACCCAGACCTGCCTGGAAGAGCCCGTCTGCCACTCAGCGCCCCGTGCCTCTGCTGCTTCCCCCTGATTTACGGGAAGCAATATTTTACACCCTGATGACTCAAGGTTGGCGCAGCACATCATAACTTCTTATTTATGGCACAGTGACCCTGTACCTGGCTCCAGCGATACACAGCACCGCCCGGCCCCGCAGGTTTGAAACGACGGCGGCCGCTCCTCGCTGCAGTAACCTCACTCCTCACGGTCGGTTTTGTTCCTGCAAACCACCTGATTTATTCCCAGGGTGTCTAATCCTGCTCAGTTCAGCCTCTCCCACCCCGGTGGCCAGGCTTGCACAGCACACTCCCTCCAGCCCACCCGCACGCGCCCACCGAGCTGCTCCTCGGCTCCTTATCGCCGTGTGTCTGTGCCTTCCCAGTTATACTGGAGCCGGCCAGGATTTGATTATGCACTTCAATGGGGTTGCCCTTCCCAGATCACGGCAGCAGGAATCAATGACCCCAGGTCCATCACCTCACCTGCCTCCTGCCAGCAATCCGTGCTTTTACATTATAATTTGCTGATCAGCATCAAACCAGCATTAAAGCCAACACAGAATACTGCTTCATCCCATTTATTTTTTTTCTTTTCTCCCTCCTCCTCATTTTTTTTTCCTTTTTTTATATAATTTCCTTTTAGTAGGGTGTTTTTTCCCAAATCATAGCAGCAGCAAAGGAAAGCTGCTAACACGGACTCGGCCACCGGGGCTGGCTCTGCGCTGCAATGTGATCTCTTCCCAGAAACGGCAGCGCCAAGAGGAAGCCACACATGATCCCAAGTACGTGCCCAAATCAAACCTGTCAACATTACAAGCCCTAACAAACAAAAAACTCACTTGGAACCTACAATCCTTCCTGCTCAAGGCCATAACACAGCTCCTGGGCTCACCTTCACAGCCCGAAAGTCCCCGGCTCCCGGCAGCCGACACCAGCACCCAGCCCGCACCAGCCCGGCTCCCGTGGCGGGGCCATACGGCACATCGGGAAGGCAAAACTCATCCCGGGGCGTGCACAGGGTCGGAAACACGGCTGCAAGGTCTGCAAAGTCAGCCAGCCTTCCAGCCGGCCGTATCTAGAAGGTGATCTGGCCAGCCCGGCTCCGCTCCTCCAGCTGTCTCCGTTCGGATGGAGACCTGGATGCTCCAGTCCGGCCCAAATGTCCTCTAGGAAAGCAGGGCACAGGGAGAAGGGGGAGAGGGCGATGGTGCACACCTCTGCCTGGATGTGAGGGAGACCCAAGACCAGGACTCCTACAGCCCAGAGCATACAGCGAGCAGCAGCTACAGACACGACTCCCAGTCCAAAAGCTTACCCAAATTCCAGCTGCATTACTTAAATTAAAAAAAATAGTGTTAGCCACCAGGGATTATTTTTTTTTCCCCATCGTGTTTCCAAGGCAAAAGAACAGACATTATCAAGCAGGTTTGCTGACTATAACAGAGAAAAATCATATTATTAAACACTCACACATGCTTTTTTGTCCTTTGCTCGGTGTGTGCGCTTGGTTCTAAACAAAGGAGAACAGACAAGATAAATTGGGGGAGAAGATGTACTTCAACAAATAGATACACTTTTTTTTTTTTCCTAAAACTGTCTCGCTTCTGTTTATACTGGCTAGGAGACAGCATCCTCTATTCTTCTCCAGCATACCAAACAAAACCCCAGCTACTGACGTGATTCCTGTAATCAAGGTCATGGGCCCGGTTTTGCTGGAGCGTGCAGCTGAACGCCGTACCCTGGGCAGAACTCAAAACTTCATTTAAAATGGGCTAAGTATCAAAAACCTGAACAATTTGCTTAACAGGAGGAAAAGCACTTAGGGAATGCTTTCCTGTCAGAAGAAAGGAGGAAAGTGGAAGAGCTCGCGAGTCCCCTGACGTGCTTCATCCAGAGGAAGCTGCAGGCTGAGCTGCGACGCTGCTAAAGGACGCGGCAAAGCTCCTCCTCACCTGGCTGAAACCGGGATTTTGCTCCATCTCCTTGGGGCTACACCCAGCTAGGAGGGAGGGCAGTTCAAAGGGAGAAGGGGTGGCTCACTGCTCAAAGCTACCTGCGGGGGGGAAAAAAAAGTCATTTTCCCAGCTGAGAAACTCACCTGGGGCAGCAGTGCCTTAAAATAGCAGCTGTGACTCTGCCTTGGCAAACAGCGGCCGCTCCCTGCCACGCGAGGGATGCATGCCGCGGCAGACGGGCGATTTCTCTCTAAACAAGGAAACCAACACAAGGGGAGGACTTGGAGACTGGGTTCTTGATACAAAACCCCCTCCTTTAGCTCCTAACTCCATAGTTTGCTTGACGCAGAAGAAAACCAATAGGACTGGAAGCGAGCAGCCCCGGCTCCGCAGCCGGCCGGGAGAGCTCGGGGCGCCGGCAGAGGGACTGCGGTGCCCGGAGCTTTGCGCCACGGCTGGTGGCACAAACACGCACGACTCCGTCCCTCCTCTCCTGCCAGCCCGACCCGCCGTTCCGCCACGCGTTCCGGGTGGAGAGGGATGCTCGGGGCCGGCAGGAGCTCTCAGGGAGGACAGAGGGGAACGGCTTTTCTGCAGGTGATTCCAGCCTAAAGTGTTTGTGAAACGTTCTGCCTTGGCACCGCGCAGGGGCAGCTGGTTTTTGTCGAGGTCAGCTTGCGTGAATCATACAAGGAAATACAACCGTGTATTTCTGGCAAAGCTGAAACTACCGCAGAGAGGGCAGATTTTCCAAGGATGGGAATCTGGTCTTCTGCTCCCAGACCCACATTCGGGCGCGTGAGCGAGAGCAGCGGCACGATCATTCTGCTGGAGAAGCTGGGGGCCCACGGCACTGACAGGTGGACCCTCCGCTGGGTTACAAACTGGCTGGGTGGCCGAGCCCAGAGAGCTGTGGTGAACGGTGCTAAATCCAGTTGGCCTCAGGTCTCCAGCGGCGTTCCTCAGGGCTCAGTTTTGGGGCCAGCCTTGTTTACTGTTTTTATGGATGATCTGGATGAGGGGATTAAGTGCACCCTCAGGCAGTCTGCAGAGACACCAAATTAAGCAGGAGTGTTGATCTGTCGGAGGGTAGGAAGCTCTGCAGAGAGATCTGGACAGGCTGGAGCGATGGGCTGAGGCCAATGGGATGAGGTTTAACAAGGCCAAGTGCCGGGTCCTGCACTTTGGTCACACCAACCCCAGGCAGCGCCACAGGCTTGGGGAAGAGCGGCTGGAAACTGCCTGGCAGAAAAGGGTCTGGGGGTCCTGGTGGGCAGTCGGCTGAACATGAGCCAGCGTGTGCCCAGGTGGCCAAGAAGGCCCATGGCATCTTGGCCTGTATGAAGAACAGCGTGGCCAGCAGGAGCAGGGCAGTGACTGTGCCCCTGTACTCAGCGCTGGTGAGGCCGCAGCTCGAGTGCTGTGTCCAGTTTTGGGCACCNAAGTTGTGCCAGGGGAGGTTTAGGTTGGATATTAGGAAAAACTTCTTTACCAAAAGGGTTCTCAGGCATTGGAACAGGCTGCCCAGGGAGGGGGTGGAATCGCCGTCCCTGGAGGTCTTTAAAAGCCGGGCAGACGTGGTGCTGAGGGACATGGGTTAGGGGTGGGTTTGGCATAGGTTTATGGTTGGACTCGATGATCTTGAAGGTCTCTTCCAATCCAAGTGATTCTGTGATTCTATGACACTCACTCTGCTCTCCCCAATAGACTTTGGTCACAAGGAATAACAAGGCAACACAGGTGATTTGAGTCATCTCCAATGATTCATCTTCAGGGGAAAAAAACAGCTTTCTTGTCATTGCTGTATGCAGCGGAAAAGATAAGCAGGGGGAAAAAAGCCACAGGGAATCCCACACAAGTTTCTTACAGCGCACTACACTTCATCTATCGGAACTAATACAAACAGTCCCAGCTGCGAGGCGTATATGCACACAGCTGGATGTGAGGTAACACAGTCACTGTGAGGAAATGCCGCATCGGCACTATGAGAACAGGCTGGACTTTGCCTTCAGCCCGGCTTTTAGCCCTCCGTGTAATCCAGACGGAGGTGCGGGAGCCTCCCCCGGAGCAGCTCCCGGAGCCTCTCCCGCACGCTCCGCGAGACCCGCGCCCGGCTGCCTGCGCTGCCGTGCTTTCCGCACGGCGTGACATACCTCTGGGCGCACTCTATTTGATATAAATTACAGCTCTTTCAGAGACAGCTCCTCCAGAGCACCTCCGTGTGCTGAGGGACACCCCATATTTATGCCTGTTCTCGCCGGCTCGTCACACGCCACATTTTTACTAACCACAATACTTGTTGGGAGGAAGATGATGCAAGGGCTGCATGGGAAGTCAGCTCTTTTGTACAATGCTGCTTATTGTTTCAGAAAAGGGACTCTCAAAATGGAACGGACGCTGCCGTGTTTACCGACCTCCTCAAGAGGGCTTCTGGCCATGCCTTTTCTTTCCTGAAAGGGAGGCAAAAAATACCAGGATGCAAACATGAGTGTGTGCCGGCGAGGCGGCGAACGCGAGCAGCATCATCCCTGACCCATCCTCCTCCTCCGCTGCACCCGCTCTGGCTCCTCCTGGGGGCTGAACCCCAAGGGCTGGGCGGATAACACAATCCTTTTTCTCTATCTAATCTCTCCTCTGCTGCATTATCTGAGCACAAACACACGTCGGGTGCCCCCAGCGCTCAGCTCAACACCCCGGGTGGGAGCAGCCCCCGCGGTGCTGCTGGGGGCGCAAACCGGGCTGGGGGAGCTGCTCCAGCCTCCTCTGTGCGCTGCTGCCAAGGAGCGGAGGTGGCATCGCTGTCCCCTGGAAAGGGCCACGCAGGGGGACTTTGACTGTGCAAATAACGCCTGTGGAATTCAAACGTCTGCCCGTTGTCTTTTACGTAGCTTGCAGTTACCCTTGTCTCCTAAGGGGCAAAAAATCAGTTCAGCTTCATCAGTCCCAGCCATCTCCATCATCTCGAGCCTCCGAGGAGCCCGCTGCATCCACGCGTATTACATCAGACCTCGACAAGGCAAGATTGAAACCACAACATAATATATTGCTAAAAATGGATGTAGGTGATAAATCGTAACTTGTGAACGTGCATTAAAAGCAGGTGGGTACAATAATAACGCATCGCTAGAAGCAAAGTTGTTATTATTCTTGACCAAGAAGGCAGGGCCGGGCCGCTGGGCTTGTGGCCGCGGTGAGTTGACCCGCTCTGCTCGGCAAAGCCGCTTGCCCGGCAGTGGAGCGCGGCCAGCAACGAGCTGGCGGGCACACGGCTGCTCTGGGGACATTACATAGAGACAGTACTGTATCCTTTACACTGTACAGCCCGTCTGGGAGCCATTATCCTTTATTGCCCTCTGGAAATCATTAACTCCAATATACAAAAGTCTAAGCAGACAGACGCAGGATAAATGGAGGCAGATAAACCTCAATTCTCTCCAGATTAAGGCTAAATCATAGAATCATAGAATCATTCAATCATAGAATCATTGAATCAATTAGGTTGGAAAAGACCTTTAAGATGAGCTAGTCCAACCACTGACCCTGCTCTACCAGTTCCGCCACTAAACCATGTATCTAAATCCAGTTTTCAGGCTTCTAGCGTATGCTCGCTCTCAAAAGGGAAATTGTGTGGTTGCGCTTCACCCAGCAGCTGCTTAATAACTCCTAATATATGCAAAAATCACAATTAGCATGAGCAGCCGTGGACACCTGCCTGCAGGTGCACGTTGCCTGCAGGACCTGCCGGCAGCCGCCGCAGGACGTGACTCCCGCAGATACAGACGTTCCTGCAGCACCTCGCTGGGTTTTGGTCCAGGCCCGCAAGGACAGCTCCAGTCAAATTAGTTAAGGCACATTGACATCACCTTAAAACCAATTTCAGGCTTCCAGAAAGCAACACCAGGTCAGATCAGCGCTTCGCATCAGCGGGCGCCACCGCCCCTGTAATGACAGGAGGGTAATTAGCAGGCTGTCCAAGCCCACACGCCGCTGACTGGTGGGACCACGCAGCCTGTGCCCCCCGCCCCAGCGTGGACCGTCCCCAGCACCAGCAGGATTTGGGCTGGGTGAAGCCCAGGATCCGTCCAGCTTTGATTCCCAGGGCTCCCAGCCCACATTCCCCAGGAAGGAAGAGCGGCATTGTGTCAGCCTGCAGGAACGCCGCACGCTGTGGGATGCGGAGGTTCCCGTGGCTCAGGAATCCCGCGGGAAGCGCTTTAGGCGGAGGGAACGCAACTAACGCTTTTCAACAGCCGCTGTGGGAAAGCCAGGGGCGAGAAAGCAGAGGCTCAAAGATTGTCACCTCCGGATCTCCCCACTCTGCACCTTCCACCAGCAGAGGAGGCAAAGGCAAAAGCCACCGTTTCATCTGCAGAGCCGAGAGCAGACAAAGCTGCTGAGTGGGGACAGCAGCACCTGGGATTCACACAACACCGCCTTCTGAGAAACTGGTATTTAAGACAAACCCTTTCCTGTAAAAGACTGGCAGAACTGGTTCTGCAGCCCTACCATATGTATTACGGATGGAAAACAAGGTGCTTGTAAGGGATCCTCAAGCAAGCAAGTGAGCTTTATTCAGCTTAATCACTGGGTTAATTAATCCTATACCAGATGAACATGTCTAACTAGTGTAAAACCTCCTTAAGGAGGGTTCACCTAGAGCAAGAGCCTCTCCTCACCCAGGCAGGCACAGCCTCCCCCCCCAGGGCAGGTGACAGGCTCCCAGCGATGGCAGAGGTAGAGAAAAGTGAAGAAGCTGCCCTGAGGCTTTTCACCAGGACAACTAAGGTCAGGAAGTCACGCAGGGTGTTCCCCTTTCTCCAGGGACACAGGCTCAGCTGGGAGAGACTCATTTGGGCTCTTCAACTTAGCAGCCTAAGGATAAGCCTTGGGTGTATTTTGCTAAACTACCTGCAAAGGCTCTGTAAGGCAGAGGGGACTGACCCAAACTCCTCCCCAGCCGCTGAGCACTTCTACCAGCACCTTAATCGCCCCCCAGGCAAGGAAACCCCCTTTCTCCCCCCAGATTTGCCTTCCACAGCAAAGGAAACCGCGACAAGAACGATGATGCATGAATGTACGGGCTCCCGCGCGGGCAAAACTGAAATGCAATCCGTATCAGGGACTTAATGGGACATGGCACACAGCAAAGAATCCTAAAGCGCATCAGCACAGACCCTGCTATGATGAAGAGTTCTCCACCATTTTCCCCGCCACAGAAAGCGCACGGACTCCTCCACAGTGCCGCAAGGACGGCTGCGCGGCAGGAGCAATAGACTAGACATCCATCAATTACTAGGGATCGACAGGCTCATTAGCAGAGTAATTTAATGTGCTCACGAATGCAACCTTCTGTGCTGCATAACGTGAACTGGGCAGCAAAACAGCAGTTACAGGAGGTCTGTTTCCTGATGGATTCATCTCCAAGCAGCGGCTGGCCCGCAGCTCTGTAAATAGAGCTTCCTCAGACACCGACCCCGCGGCAGGAGATGGCCGAGCGCGAGCCCACAGACCAGGGCCGGCTCTGCTCCGCTGGACCTCTGCGAGGAGCGGCTGGAAAGCTCCCGGGGGAGAAGGAGCTGGGGGTGTTGGTGGGCAGCCGGCTGGAGATGAGCCAGCGTGTGCCCAGCTGGCCAAGGTGGCCAACAGCATCCTGGCCTGGAGCAGCAACGGTGCGGCCAGCAGGAGCGGAGCAGTGATGGTCCCCCTGGGCTGGGCACTGGGGAGGCCCCACCTCGAGCCCTGGCTTCAGGTTTGGGCCCCTCACGACCAGACAGACATGGAGGGGCTGGAGCGTGTCCAGGGAAGGGCAGCGGAGCTGGGGAGGGGGCTGGAGCACAAGTCTCCTGAGGAGCGGCTGAGGGAGCTGGGGGTGTTCAGCCTGGAGAAGAGGAGGCTGAGGGGAGACCTTCTCGCTCCCTGCCACTGCCTGAGAGGAGGGGGTAGCTGGAGGAATTTGGTCTCTTCTCCCAAGGAACAGGCAATGGGACAAGACGAAACAGCTTCAAGTTGCACCAGAGGACGTTTACTATGGATATTAGGAAAAACGTCTTTCCCGAAAGGATTGTCGAGCACTGGCAGAGGCTGCCCAGGGCAGTGGTGGAGTCGCCATCCCTGGAGGTGTTTCCCAGCCGGGCAGACGTGGTGCTGAGGGACGTGGGGCAGGGGTGGGTTGGGCAGCGCTGGGTTGGTGGTTGGGCTCAATCTTAAAGGTCTTTTCCAGCCTGGGTGATTCTGTGAGTCTATGTACCATGACCTTGGCACCTGGCAGCCAGGGCCCAGCCAGTAATAGCATGGTAATGAACTGGTACAATTTGTATTAATCCACTGAAGAACGACTGCACGGTGAGTGCACCTGAGCTGGAGAGGGAAGAACTGGCTCTTCCCTTCCGCAACCACAGCGTGCCAGCGAGGGGGCACAGCGCTGGGCATCGCCTTTGCCTGTTTCTTCAATCAAACCCAACTGTATTTTCTCCACCAGACCTGGCCCACTTCTGCCAACCTCTCTTCTGCAATTCCCTCGGCTCCAGCTCTCTTCCACCACCAAAATCCCTGCCAGGTCTCCTCCTGTCTCCCCGGGGGCAGAGCTCTCCCTGCATTCGGTGTCCAGCCTTTTCCCCACAACGCTCCACAGCAGCTATACTGAAAAGCCTGGAGCATTTTAAAAAAATTACTGTATTTGCTTTTTTTAAGCTATTATGGCTGAGCTGGCTCCAGGATGGGGCCGTGTTTGGCAGATGTCCATGGCTGCTGTGAAGCGATAAGCGTGGCTGCCGCAGCAGCTCGCCTGCCCCCGCGGCAGCTCGAGATGAGACAGGAAAGGGTGGGATGGGTGTCAGCTCGAGAATAAGCCGTGACAAACACGAGGCAGGAGACTGAAACTCCTGACGTACCAGAGATGCTGGGAGGGCGACCACAGACCTCGTGGGCCACCAAGGAGAGGAAGCCCAACAGAGCTGCCCACCACCCGTTCCGGGTCCCAGAGCGGCACAGAGCCAAACCCAGTGGTGTTTTCCATGCTTTTCTACACCTTTCTCTCCAGCCGTGCTGCAGATGATGTAAAAGTTCTCTGCTGTCACACCATAGACCTGAACTTGACCTCTAGCCCTGGGGATAAACTCAAAATGGGGGCGAAGCCAAGGGTTTCTGTGCAAAGGTCACGGGACAACTAGGAGATGTGGCTCCCATGCTAGCGCTCAAAGCCAGTGCCAGAGGCTGACTCTGGCTTCCAGAGGAAAAAAAAATGGGCTGAAACAAACCAGAATCATACCCAGGCCTTCTGAACTGGGGTTGGCAGCTGGAGGTTTGGGCAGGGTAAGAAAGTCATTGTGGGCACAAGTTTGGCAAGGGCTTAGGGAGGACAGCAGAGACTGTCAGACAGCGCGACTACTGTGTACAGCAATTATTGGGATTAAATAAGAACAGGGAACACTCTGTTGAGGGCGAGCAACAGCTGCAAGCTGCACTTCCAGCAGGCGAGAGAAAAGGAGATGAGGAAAATCAAGTGCAGAGAAGGGCAAGAAGACTGGCAGTAAACCACACGCTCTTCCAAGTGCTCAAGGCAAAGCTCTGGCACAGGATTCTGATCACAGATGGGTAAAACTGAATTCAGTGCATTCATCTCTTCCCAACAGCACCAGCAGCTCTCTGCCCTCTCCCTGAGATCTTCCTCTAAGACCCGTCAGAGCTGCTGATCTTCTCCCAGGGCCCCTCAGATCTGGAGACTCTTCAGAGTGTCCACATCCCCCAAAAGCAGCAAGTGTTGGGGTCTCCCAGCTGAGCTTCCCCCTTCAAACCCTTCCTCCAGATGCAGATGCTACCATGAAGCAGCAGATGACGGTGGGTGTCTCCAAGACCCGAGACCACATGGACTGCATGACCGTGAGCCCTCCCTGGTTGCACTTTGAGCATCTCCCAGACTCTCTGCCCCTGAACCTCATCCCAGAAATCTCCGCATGCTGGTGCTCCACAGGCTCCATGTCCTCACCCTCATACCCTGCCTGGGCAGAAGGTAGCTCCTGCTCCCCTTGTTATTTCTGCACAAGCAAGAAATAACA
The DNA here is from genome assembly GCA_013398295.1 of Chionis minor. Lineage (NCBI taxonomy): Eukaryota > Metazoa > Chordata > Aves > Charadriiformes > Chionidae > Chionis > Chionis minor. The sequence goes on from VZSF01001261.1 coordinate 55,080, forward strand.
CGTTTTCCATCAGGGCAGCGCAAGGGAAGCACTGCGGAGGTGGAAACTTGTGTCTGGTGGCCGTTCCTCTCTGCCTTGGCCGGGAAGGATGGCAACCAAAACCTCAGGGACACCAGGGCAGCCCCTGGCAGCCCCCAGCAAAGCACCAGCACACGCAAGACCTGGCAGAGGCGCTGCAGAGTGAGGTGATCCAAGCAGAAAGATGGAGCCCAGCAAGGGACGCAGCGACCCGCGTTGCTGCCCAGGACCGTCCCCGAGCTGCCACCCAGCCTGCCAGGAGCTGCTCTGGGGCAGCTGCTCTGGGGCAGCTCCTCCAGCCAGCACCCAGGGCCACCCGTGCTTCTCGTAGGTGCCACTGCCCTCTGCAGTCCCCAGAGGAACATGCAGCTCGCACCCACGCAGCCACAACGTCCCTCCCGTGTCCCCTCCTTCCAGCCTCACCTCACACGGGCTTCCCTACGAAATCCCAGCCCAGATAATTCACCTGAAGAAATGCATTTACCTGCAGTGGGAGCACTGGGAATGGCGCTGGGGGGAATTAAGGTCCCTGACCCCCCACCCTTTGCATCGCCCCAACTGGGAACTCCCCAGAGCGGCTGCGGTTCCTGCAGAAGGTGCTGAGGAGCAGCCAAAAGCCTGGGCAGGGAGCACATCACCCACGCTAACCCCTCCACTCCATCCGTTTATGGGAACCCTGCCCTCTTCCAGCCAGACCCGAGGATGCGGCTAAACCTGCCCCGCGCATCCCAGAGCGGAGCTGTGACCACGCGCTGTGTTCGGTCACATAGTTTGGGACACGCCTGACTTGGCACGGACGTCTCAGTCTAAACCAGGCGCTTTAGGCTGCGTTTAGAGTCAGTGGAGCGCAACACGCTCGGCTCGAGCTGGAAGTGGAAGTCGGAGCAGCCGAGGTGGAGCAGCACCAGGAGGGACCCCGCTGCAGAGGGCAGCAGCTTTGGCAGCTGGCGGAAAGGTCCTCGTTGCAGCTTTCCAGACTGCTGAGACCTGGCTGGGTCAGGACCAGGGCAGGACAGTGACAGCTCAGAGAGAGCCGGCACTTCTTCAGCCACCCATGGAGATGCATCGCTCCAGAGGCACGGAGCGGGTGAGCCGTCAGGACACCTCCGGAGTCCCTCGGCTGGCTGCTGAGGCAGGCGGCAGTGACCCAGAGCTGCCCAGGAGCTGCAGGGGATGGTGACCCTTCACCAGTGCCGGGTTTTCCCCTCTTCCAGGCATTGGGACCGCGAGATCCCAGCCAAAAGCATCTCCTGGGCCCTCCAGGCTTTGGGGAGCATCGGCCAGAGCCCTGCCTGCCCCGCTGGGTGCTGCCCGGAGCCTTGCCCCGTCCTGCCCCGGCTCTGTGATGGGGGATGCTGCCCCACACAAGTCCTGCTCCTTCTGCTCGGGGCTGAGCCACCTCCGGCAAACTAAACCCCATCCTTCCCACCACCGTGCCGTATTCCTGCACTGCAGAGCGAAGCTCCGCACGCCCAGCAAACTTCCCAGCCTTCTCCTCGCCCGTCGGCTGAGGAGACACCGCTCCACTCCTCGCAGCGCAGCTAAGGGCGAGGACCGGCCTCGGGAGCACGGCTCCGAACCCCTGCTCTGCCCCGTTCTGCACGGAGAGACCAGGAGAAATCCCCAGGGAGTCTGCTGGCTGCAGGGGACTGGTTTTGGAGGTGTCCTGGGAAGCACCCTCGCTCCAGTCCAGCCCAGCACTCCTTTCTAGCCGCCTCGCAGGCTGCCGGCCAGGATGGACCTTGCTGAGCCCGGTGGCCACACTGCAGCGCTAGCAGCTACCGTCTCCAATAGACATTTTTGCCTTGAAGGCTTTTCTTAGCAAGTCAGGCAGATTATTACACATAAAATCTACACCTTAATGCAGAAAGTGGACACAGAGGCTCTTGGTTTACGTGTGTATTAGGGCAAGCGCCAAGCAGCATTTGCTTTGTAGCAGCAAGTTAATCATAAAAGCAGCCCAGTCTGTGGCTTCTTTGCGAAATGGAAAGCAGAAGATAAGAGAGGGCATCTGGCACCAGAGTGCTTTCGACACAGCTCAGACACAGACTACAAACACCCACGGCTGCCACCCGCCGCCCCCCAGCGCCCCCACCTCCAGCCCTGCGTCCCGAGGGCAGTTTTAAAAGCTCCGATAATATTGCTGTTCGACACAGAGTCAGCTGGGTAAGGAAGTGCAGCCAGGCTGGGCTGATTCCCAGGGAAAAGTGGAAGAAGGATGTTCCCTGACAGAGCTGGAGATTCAGGCATCCACCTGAGCCCCGGGCAGCGCAGGGCACTCAGCTCCCAGTGCCGTAAACTGGTGCCGATTTTCAAGACCCAGTAAGCTGAACAAAAGCGCGTGGGCCAGATTCACCCAATGTTTAGGTCTGTCAGAGCTTACACAGTTTTACCAGTGACGAATTTGTATCTTTCAGTTCAGAATCTCGACTGCCCTGGGAGCAATGTCTCGATGGAGAAACGTCACGACCACAGTCACCACCTCAGGACTCTGAACACTGAAATTCCCCCAAGTCGCAGCATTACAAGACACCGGGGCAACATAAGCGCGTCTCCGCTGTCCCTCGCCCCATTCCCTGCTGCGGATGAATGGTGCTCACTCCCTGTGTGCTGTCTCTCCACACTGCTGGAGCCTGGCATTCCCTCCGTGCTGGTAAAACCCTGTGCTCAGCACAAACCGCATCGTCTCACCAGCCCTTCGGAGGTACCTGATGCATTGTGTGATCCCAGGGCTTGGCCTTACGGTCTCATTTCTTGGGCTGAGACGGAGCAGTGCCAGCAGCGCTGATGTTTTAGTGACCGACCTACACCACTGCATTTTCAAATGACATTGACAAGCACTTCCCATATCCAAAGCTCAGCTCTCTCTCAGCTCCGTGAGCAGGTCAGGCTCCGGAGACATCCGCCTCCTCCCAGAGCTGCCTCCAGCCCGGCTCCTGGGCACCACCACACACACCTGGGACAGGGATGCCGGCGCGACCTCCACTCAGCACTGCCCGGAGCGAGGAGGTGACCCTGCAGCCCGGCTCAGGCCGTTCCGGCACCGACAGGGCACCCGGGGCCGGGCGCGTGCCTGCAGTCAGCACGTGCCCTCATTTTAAAAATAAGCCGCCGTGAGCACGCGGTGACCGACAGCCAGCGGGCTGGATACCGGCTGAAGGCAGCCTGCCCTCCCAAAGGTGGCCGTGGCTCTGCCGTGAAGGGGATTTTCTCCCCGGCGGCAGCACCCGTTGCTGCTGGCCCCGGCCGCCCCTGGCGGGGGAAGCACAAGGGTGTTACTGGCTCTTCGTTGAGCCACAGCTGGGCTGGGGGAAGGCGAGCGCGGGGCTGTGTCGGGCTCTGTTCTCAAGGGGAGAGCGGGCAGAGACCACAGCTGCTGCCAGGGGAACAAACCGGGTTCCACCTGCCCAAGGCGGATCCGCACGCGGCGCCGGCAGCAGCTGCCTGCGAGGGGACACTGTCCCCGCGGGTCTCCGTCCTCGGCAGCTCTCGGTCTGGTCTCCATCCAGCCTCGGCCTTGCCCCCTCGTCCCAGCGCCCCAGCTCACGCACTTCCACCGGTCTCTGCTAAATCCTCATTTCTTTCTCATCCTTTTCAGGTTCCTGACCTTGACCTATTCTCCCTGCTGTGCCACCAGCAGCGGTGCGTACCCAAGCCACAATTAATACTTGACCTGACATAGAACAGAAGGAAATTAAGCTTATATTTTGTCATAATGTCTTTAAGTCATCTTATATTGGGGCAACAGATCTTTACAGAATCTGTTCTCCCTTCCCAAATGCAAATTCCATGCTGGGAGCAGAGAGAGAGGCTGGGCGAGCAGTGCTGCTCCAGGGAAAGGTCACAGAACTACGGCCAGCTGAGAGACAAGGGTCAATCCTTGCCTCTCTTTTGGCTGCAATAAAATAAATAAATAGAGCAATGAAAGCCAAGCTGAGGCGGACATCCAGGACGGCATGTTTTCAGCTAAACAGCTAAGGTTAGCAGAGTTATAAGCAACTGGAAACTCGAAAACAGGAACTTGCAGTGGGATGAACTGGACAACCGGAGGGACGGGCAGCAGTGCCCGGCTCATCACCAGCCTGTGGCAACCTGCCGCCTCTGAGAGCGCAGGCACGAGAGAAAATTCGCAATACGGTTTAAAAGTCAGACCTCCACAGGCGCTGGCTGCAGCGGGAGCTCCCAGCAGTCCGAAAACCCAGCCCTTGGGGTGCGGGGAGCCCCGGAGCAGCCGCGGGGAGGGGGCGGAGGAGGCTTTATCGCCGGCTTATCAGCCAAACGGGCAGTTACTTCACCCCAACCCGCACCTGCCCTCGGCGGAGCAGGAGGGTCCTGCGGAGCCTGGAAGGGACCCGGCGGCGGCAGCTCGCCCCCCGCCCCATCCCGCAGCGCCCCCCTCCCTGCGGGAAGCACCTCGGGATCCTCCGCCGGGCTCGGCCGCGCGCAGCCCCTTCCCGGCGCGTCCCGGCCCCGCTCCCCCCTCCCCGCAGCCCGCGGGGGTGGATGCCCGGGACCGGCCGGGGGAGCCGCTTACCTGCCGCTGCCGGGGGGGGAAATGCGCTCCCGGGGGGATGCTGCGGCCCGGGATGCTCCGGCCGGGAATGCTCCGGGAGGGACGCGGTGCCGGCCGAGCGCCCGCCGCCCCCAGCCCCGCCGCGGCCCCGCTCCGCAGTGACACGGAGCGTCGCTTTCGCTTTCCCTTTCCCGGCGCCGAAGGGGCGGCCCCGGCTGCCGGCCGCCCTCCGGGAAGGGGCTGGGGGGGAGATGGGGCTGGGGAGGTGGAGCCGGGGCTGGGGGTGCCGAGCTGGAGCCAGGGGGACCCACGCTCCAAGGGCAAAGCGCCTCCTCGCTCCCGCGTTACACGTGAATTTATTCCTTCCCAACCGCCTAAACGGGACGATTCCCACCACCGGCAGCGCAGCAGGCAAAGAGGTGCCTCAGCGCTTCCCCAGGGACCCGAGTCCCCGCAGGTGTCCCAGGGCCCCGAGTCCCCGCAGGTGTCCCAGGGCCCCGNTGGGGCTGGGGAGGTGGAGCCGGGGCTGGGGGTGCCGAGCTGGAGCCAGGGGGACCCACGCTCCAAGGGCAAAGCGCCTCCTCGCTCCCGCGTTACACGTGAATTTATTCCTTCCCAACCGCCTAAACGGGACGATTCCCACCACCGGCAGCGCAGCAGGCAAAGAGGTGCCTCAGCGCTTCCCCAGGGACCCGAGTCCCCGCAGGTGTCCCAGGGCCCCGAGTCCCCGCAGGTGTCCCAGGGACCCGAGTCCCCGCAGGTGTCCCAGGGCTGGCGCTGCCCCTGAGTCACCCCCTGGGCCTTGAAGGAGACACGGGTGGGAGAGGGAGAGCCCCTCCCAGGAGACCCCCTTCACGCAGCCCCTCGCCGCATTGTACACAGGAGCTTCATGAACTTCAGGAGCTGGGAAGCTACGAGAGCCCTAAGATTTCTGGTGGCTACAGACAATTAATGAATAAATCAAAAGGAAGTTTACTTGGTTCACCCCAGGGTCAAAGAACGCTCCAGCTGGCCACAATTAAGATGCCTCGAGAAGCCTGACTTCCAGCAGGGAGTCAAGGGAGAAGGAGCTTCCCCACACTGCGAGGGCTGAGGGGAGAACAGCTAGGGCTCTCCCGAGCAATTAGCAGGAACCACACACCTCCTCCGCAGCTGCTCCGCTTTAATCCACCTGCACGCTCCGCAGGCAAGGAAGGCTCACTTAGCGACTGTGCGCTTTATAGCTATTCAGGAATTTTATCAGTTACCCGCTGTTCTTCGGCATTTCCTGCTTATCGCTCCGATTATTTCCCCTGCCTCGAAGTAAAGCTAGTAGCGGAGCTAGCAGCAGGTATACTTGGATTTTTTCGGAAGGCTGGGAAAGGGGCGAGCGGTGGAGGTGAGATCTGCCAGCCTAGAGGCCAGAGACGTAGGGTGCAAGTGCGGCAGGAACACGGCAGCGGGGACCATCCATCCCCAGGAGCTGCCCTGGCTCAGCAGAGCACAGACTCGGGGGGCGGGTGGGGGGAGTTTATTTTCTTGGGGGGTTTATTTTCTCGGAAGCGCTTGTTTCTGGACAGGGGTTTGCAGAACACTGCTCGCGGGCCCCACGGCAAACGACTCCGAACCAAAACGCTCCAGTGCACAGGCTGCTGGGTGCCCCGAGGATTTTACATTCTTTAAAGGGTTTGGTTGTTCGGTGGGGTTTTTAGGGTTTTTTTGGTCGGGTTTTTTTGCAAGGGAGGGGAATACCAAGGGGAAGGCTCACCCTTGGATCCCAGGGAGCAAATAGCGATTGCAGAAGTGCTGCTGGCAGCTCCGGCCGGGCACCCGGGGCCCGCAGGACAGCTGCGATTTGGATGTACCCCGTAACCCCTTACACAAAAGGATGGGGCGTACAAACAGCCCAGGAGATGCCAGACCCGCTGCTAAACAGCAAAACCTCACACTTCCCGTGCTTCCAACAGCTTCCAGGGCTTCCTTCTAAAATCCCTCACAACCAGGTTAAATAACAGAAGAAGGTTGGTACTTCGTGAAGAAGCAATAGCTTGTCCCTCCCTCCTCAAATGTTTTATAAACTTGCACAATCATGATCATTATTTTGCAGGTGGAAAAATTAAGCTGTGGGAAAGGAGAACAACTTCCCGAGGAAACAGCCCCGGCGCCCCCAGTCCCAGTACAGCATCCCATGGACTACGCAAGCTTCCAATAAGTGCTTAAGTGATGTGGGAATGCCAGGCACTGCTTCAAAGGTGACTTGTTACCCAAATTGGAGCTACTGGGGAGACTTACTGCAAAACTTCAGGTATCTAAATGGTATTTAAAATGTGGGGGGCAGGACCCAGTCACGCAGGGAGGCTGCTCCTTGCCTCGGCCGGAGCGGGAAGCGCACGCCTCTGGGCTGTGTCTCATCCTGGCGCTTGTGCTTTGGGAAGGGTTTGGAACAAACCTACTGCAGTCTGGTCCTGGCTGCCAGCAGGGCTCCTGGTGACACCTGGAGTGCAGCTCAGGGTTCTGTTTAACTTTTATCCTTGCCAGAATTTAAGGGGAAAATAGGGGACTTGATTGATGGATGCAGAGAGAGGAAAGTGGATGTATTCCATGCTGTATTCATAAAGTCCACAAAAAATCCGGAGTCCTGCTTTACATGAGTCATGATTCTGGGCTTCTCCAAAGCCACGAGAGCAAAGCACGCTGTTCCCTCTGCTACCAGAGCAGCCTCCCAGGAGACACCCAGCGCCCTGAACCTGCGTCTCATCGCACAGAGATGCGCACCGGATTTCGCAGATCCCGGATTTCCCCCTCCGGGATGAAAGTCAGATCCCTTCTACAGCGTAGGAGCTTTGCCCTAAAGGTAGGCAGGCGTTCCTCTTGGCACCTCAAGATTCTGCACTACGAATGTCTGCACAGCTTCGTTTATTTTAAAGAAAAAACCAAACCAAAACCACCAAACAAACAAAAAAGACACCCAAAAATAAAGCCACCCACAAGCAAGCTTTCACGCGCGTCCACAGGGGGAATCCGATGCAGGCTCTCGCTCCCACCCTGCTGCTCCTGCCAGGCAAGGGCGGCTTTCTCCAAAGCAAACTGGGCAGCGGCTGGGCTCTCCAGCTGATCCCGCTGGATAAGGGATTCTTCTCTCTTTCTGCTGGCCTTGTCTCCACCCCTCCACCAAGGAGTAAAATGAGCAATTCGGGCTCCAGACAGCAGGGGTTTATTTGTCAGCCAAGTATTTAGTTCCGTAAACATCTTGAGCAAATTCCTGCTGCCCTGTTATCTCCTTTTTATACTTCCTTAGTGTTTTACTGAATTTATGTAAAAGGAAGAATAGAAGTGACCCACGTTTTAAAGATACATTTGTGGAGGCTGGTCCAAACTCAGAGGAGGTATTTCCTCATAAGATGAGCAAAGATTTTTGACAGACAAAGCAGACTCTGCGTGCACCATGTACAAGATGGGCCAAATGCTAATTACTGAGGAAGAAAAACCAGGCAATGAGAGGCAGCGTCCCTAAATTGTTAAACCTCCTAGCATATGGCTGACCTGGCCGACAAGATCTCTACTTATCTACAAGCACACAGCTTAATGCGGCACGTGTGGGGGAACCCCGCAAAGCCCCAGAAACCAAATCCAGCCACGGTGTTTGTGCAGCTTCTCTTGGGCCACGTGAAGACTCCCACACACTTTTGCAACAAGCGTTTAAGTAGCACCTTAGAGAAACTCCTCATAGTTATTCAATAACCTGCCATTTCTAAATAAATGTCCAATTAAAGGTAGAGAACTGTGTTGCTGGTACCTGGGAAGTGCTCCAGGGAAGAGCAGCCACAGGACGACCTTTCAGCAGATCACCCTCCGCAGGGAGGAGAGGGAGCGAGCGCCCGCGCTGCTGCTCCAGCCCCCAGCCCCCATTCACCTCTGCCACGCACCGCAGCCACAGGCAGCGCTCGAGAACACCACCTTTTTGCTTAGAACAAATAAATTAAAAAAAAGGGCAAAAAGTCATTATATATAATGCAAGATTAATCAAGACTACAAAAAAAAGATTGAAGTGGCTCCGCTATACAAAACACCTTAAAATATGAAGATGTAAAATAAAAAATACGAGAATAATTAATTTTAAAGGTAATTCCAGATATGATTTTATTCTGAATTTTACAAATAACAAGCAGTTTTCTATAAAAAAGCTAAGGTAAGAATGAATAGTTACAGCTAGGAATATTTACATTCTTAGAAGAAAGTTCTGTCTTTCCCCAAGGCTGTGGCCGTTACGGGTTTAAAGTACCTCCAAAGGCATTTGTAAGTAAGGCATTGTGGTGCCTGAGCAGAGTCTGTGCTTTGAGAAAACCATGTCCAACTGCCACGGTTAAGGTTCTATTCTACAAACACAGAAATACAAGCTTCTCCACAGACACAGTCCCATGAGTTTCCTGCCGTGCTTACTGTGCTCACGCGCCCCTGCAGAGCGTTAAAAAGAGCAGCCCCTCTGGGTGAAGCTATAAAGTGGAGTTGGCTGTAAAGCAGAGATGGTTATAACTCACATTAATCTCAAATTCCACGAGATCAGCAGTACAGTATTAGCATCATCCTACCCCAAAAGGAAACCCCTCTGAAAAGCGCAGTATTTTCACGCTGTAGCTGGGTGCACAGTGAGAGCGCTCAGGAACACCCCCCAGGCAGCACGCTGCAGGCGGCTTACGTGTGGAGCGACGAAGGGGTCGTGCAATTAAAAGAATATGACTAAGCACTCAAAACCCACTCCTTGCTGGACTTACTGCAGTCCAATTCCCTGGGCAACGCACCACCTTCCCGCGCTTCCTTCTTCCAAACGGTAGCTGGGAAACGGAGGAGGAGGGGTTCGCACCTAACAAAAATCGCATCAGAAGCCACCCAAAGTTTCCCACTTCTGAAAGACGAAAGACTAAATGATGCTGATGTGAGCGTTACACTCACCAAAACGATGCTGATGTGAGCACTACATTCACTGAAACGATGCTGATGTGAGCGTCGGGAGAGTCCAAGAGAGAATCTAAGGAGCACTGACTGGGGAGCAGGAACATCACCGGCAGTTATGGCACCTTTTGAGTTAACGGCATTTCAGCTTGCAAGCAAAGAAACCGAAGGCGCAGGATTATGTGACGTGCGCCAAGTGATGAGAGGAGTCAGGGTAGGAGCTGGAAGGGAAAGGATCTGCATTCCCAACGTGAGGCCGTGTGCTGGTTTCCTCGGTGAAAATACTGTCCTGTGCATTGCTCTCTAGCAACAGAGGGTTTTGCCTAACCAGGTAATTCTGTATAACCTGTATTGCTGCTAAATACAGGTTATGGGCACCAGAGCCATTCAGTATTTCCCAGGTTAAGCTTAGCCTGAGTGTCAAAGTCTGTATTATCTTATCTTTGTCCCCAGTACAAGGAGCTCACAGCTTTATCACAACTCCTCTTTGAAAGGCCAATTCTGCCCCTTCCCCCCTTACAAAGTGTCACTTGCTGCTACTTTGAGGATAACAGGAGCAAAAGCCCTGGCCTTCCCGAAGAAAAAGTGGTGAAGAACACGTCCTTCACCACCAGCCAGCACAGACCGATATTTAGGTGCATTCAAACACCAGTGCTAAAAACCATCAAGTCCTTCCAGAAGGGACAAACAGTGTGTGACCGCATTTTGGGATTCAAGGCTGTACTGTGCATCCCTCGCCCACCACGAGGCAGACAGAAGCATCTCCCACGTGGACCACGACTCGTTTCACGACACTCACACAACAGCCCCGCATGGGTAAGCGAAACACATCTCAAAAATACAAGTTACATAGTGGTCCATTTACAGCAGGCTCCAAGATAACGTCAGTGCCAATCCTGTTCGCACCAGCATAGCGCTGAGTTTTGTGCCAACACAGAACTGTTTAGGTTGGAAGAGACCTTTAAGATCCAAGTCCAGCTGTTAACCCACCACTGCCCTACCCACCCCTGCCCCATGTCCCTCAGCACCACGTCTGCCCGGCTGGGAAACACCTCCAGGGATGGCGACTCCACCACTGCCCTGGGCAGCCTCTGCCAGTGCTCGATGACCCTTTCGGGGAAGAAATTGTTCCCAATATCCATCGTAAACCTCCCCAGGTGCCACTTGAGGCCATTTCCTGTTGTCCCATCACCTGTTCCTTGGGAGAAGAGACAAACCCACCCCTGGCTACCCCCTCCTCTCAGGCAGCGGCAGGGAGCGAGAAGGTCTCCCCTCAGCCTCCTCTTCTCCAGGCTGAACACCCCCAGCTCCCTCAGCCGCTCCTCAGGAGACTTGTGCTCCAGCCCCCTCCCCAGCTCCGCTGCCCTTCCCTGGACACGCTCCAGCCCCTCCATGTCTGTCTGGTCGTGAGGGGCCCAAACCTGAAGCCAGGGCTCGAGGTGGGGCCTCCCCAGTGCCCAGCCCAGGGGGACCATCACTGCCCCGCTCCTGCTGGCCGCACCGTTGCTGCTCCAGGCCAGGATGCTGTTGGCCACCTTGGCCAGCTGGGCACACGCTGGCTCATCTCCAGCCGGCTGCCCACCAACACCCCCAGCTCCTTCTCCCCCGGGAGCTTTCCAGCCGCTCTCCCCCAAGCCTGTCTATCGGTCAATTAATTAATAAACAAACATGTCTATTAACAAAACTATACATGTTCTAGGAGTCCATCACATCTGGAAACATGGCACTCGGCAGCCACCTCTAAAGCCAAGGCACGGTGCAGCACCAGTATCTGTAGCTGCACTTTGTGCTGCAAATGTTTCCTCTCACCAGCACTGATGCCGCTCTAAGATTTGCCAACAACTGGGTCAGGTCCTTTCCTCTACATCTTATTTGCACAGATCAGATCACCTACTTATATTGAAATATTCCCACAACTTCTTTTGGAAATACCTATTAGTTGGATACTGCCTACCCACTAGGAACAAGCTCCTTGTTTTAGAGATAAACTTGAGAAGAGTAGGATAAAAAATTAAATACAAACCAACCCAGGATGCTGTATTAAATACAGTCTGCATTTCTGACTCACGCTTTTTGTTTTTAAAAAAGATGAGCAAGGGGAAAAAAATCTGTGTGTCTGACACAAAGGGACTGCCATTGTGTTTTGTAGTGTTAATCATAACCAGAAAATTCCCCAATTCAGCTGGATTAAAAAAACCAAACCAAACCAAAAAAACCCACAAAGAACTCTAGTAAATATCAGAATATTTAAATATGCAAGAACAAAAGTCTCACTGCCCAGGCACATACCTGGATAAAACAGCGGATAAGAAATTGCAGCTAAATCAGGCCTTCAGGGGACTCCGCACTTTGGGACAGGAATTTCCATACTAGACCGTGTATCAGGCAAGCACGTATCTTACAGTTCAGGATATTTTCTGAAACAGTTTACAGGAAGACACTTAAGGGACACGGTTGTTTACATTGGCAAATTCATTACAAGGAAGTTGCAGTTAAACGTGTTTTGTCTCAGATTCCTGCGGTTATCAGATAATTCTGCAACACATAGAGAAGCAGCTGCTCCCAGTTCGTAGAAATAAGGCATACAAGGAAAGATATCTGTACCAAGTTTTAGAACATGTTCTTCAGTTTGCAATGAATATTTCAAAAAAGGTGCTAAACCTGACGAACTGTATCATGCCTTTCGGGCAAGGCAGACAGGCTGTTACACGCACTCTCCTGACACGTATTTGCTCCTGTCAAGGCTATTGTATGATGTGCAGCGAGGCTTGCAAAATCCAGATTCTCAATTTTCGCACTTGCTTCAAATCCCACACCGCATTTTAAAACTGTCTGCCAAGGGCCCATCAACCTATTAGACAGGAGTGACACCGAGCCTGCCCAAACGCTGGGGTTTCTCTCCTCAGAAGAGCTGAGGGTACAACAAAACTGTGTTTCTCAGTATCATTCTCTGAGCTGGTGACACTGGCGAACTTCCTGCTGCATCCAGGAATTCAAATACTAAACAAGCAGGTGAGAAAATGCAGGAAAGCAGAGCAAACCGTAAAGCTCAAGGCACTGGTAGGAAGAGTTTAAAAACCCCTAAAATAAACCACTATAGCAATACAGTTTTTTCTACTTACTTAAGACAAGCAGCCTGGTGGGCACACACCAGTGCATCAGGCCAACTACTGGAGCCGGTGAGCAGGGGCAGAACACGGGGCACTGGGAAGGGAAGGCTGGGGGCAGCTGATGCCACCCGCGTGTTTAAATACTGGAGGAAAAGGCAAAACTTCCACACTGAGCTGCCGCGGCAGAGAGTCAGGCCCCTAACAGCTTTGGCTATAAAGCTTTAAGTTCTGTTTATTAAGTCTCTACAAGACAGAACAAAAGACAAACAAATGCCAAAAGACAGAAACCTTTCACCACTCACATCTGCCAGGTACAAGCAGAACAGCACAGATGAGACTGGGTGTATGTATATGTGTATGTATATATTGCAGATATTGAAAGTAACACAGGTAATGCCAAGGGTGCTTCCACGACCCAAGGAACAATTTCTCGGCAGACTGTCAAGATGATTTTTTTTTTTAAAAAAAAAACACAATTTGAAAACAATTCACTGATTATATGAGTTAAGTGAAGTAACAGACCTTACAGCAATCATACAGTTGGCACTTGAGAATCGAGAACCAGTGGTCAAGAAATACATTCTGAATTTCAACCTCGGGACATTTCACCCTGAGGTCAACGCAGTGGCACAGATTAACACACAAATGTAACTGTAAATATATTAATTGTGTGGGTGTGTATGTGCACGTGTGGGAAAAGCACAGAACAAAGACCGGAGGATTGTTTCCGTCATCCAAATTGCACAGAAGACATTAAAATGACTTAGACATAAAACTTCACCACACAGCAAAAGGGAAGAACCCCAAACTAACACTGCTCCCTCCACACACAGATGACACCTTTTGCATCATTTACAATAAACACGGCCTGGAAGCTGGCCGCATCCAGGGGCGCATGTAAACAACTTCATCTTAGGGGCACAGTTGAAAATCGGCATTGGAATCAAGTGAATTTTATGAGCAAAACTTCAGTGCTACAAATACTTTGTGCAAGAAAAGCCTTTCAATCTCCGTTGAGTTAAAACATATCAAAAGTTAGAATTCTCAAAATCTTTCTTTGCATCTTTCTGAATTTGGTAACAAATTCATCATGTGCAAAGTCATTTGAGTAAGATCAGAGGGAGGCACATTCTCATAACCTTCGCTAGAATAAATAAGTTTCCTGTCCAGAGACAGAAGTCAAGGAATCAAAACCAATTAGCAGCTCTTTCCGGCAATTTTTACTTCTTGATGCCGATTAGCTCTGGAGAAGGTTCGAAGAGGAATCCAGATACCCTGCCTGCCCTTGAACTCATTTTCAAGTATCTTTCAGCTGAACTATACACTTAAAGTTACAAAGGATTGATCAGATGCTGTTCCGTGGTACTACGGCATTAAAACAACTGTGGCTGGAAAAAAATCTCATTGAAGGCTATACAGTATTTATGTTCATATAAAAAGAGAATGTACGGAACACTGTGTTTAAATTAATAAATAAGGTTAAAATTACAGGAAACAAAGTGTTGGCACTAGCCCTTTCTACAATGAATTTTAGAAGAAAAGTCCATTTAACTTTCAGTCCACCAGGAAGTACACAAGAGGTCCATCAAAAAGCTGTGCTTTTAAAAATCTCTGGATTTTCTTCTTCCTCCTTGGAATCCCTTGTGGTACTAGATGCAGGTCTGTATTCTAATCTGGGTGAAAAAAAAAAAGACAAGAAAGAAAAAAGAAAATAACTTAAAAAAATGTATAAGAGAACAGACAAAAAAAAAAATCTTTGATAATCTGAGCTTTATTTGACGTTACAGGCTCCTAACTGTAAAATCCAGATGACTCCCACTAGACAGGTCCCTTCCTTACACCATGTGTACGCTTACGTGCCACCTTCAACCAGAGCCACAGCAAAAGGTCAAATGCTCTCAATGCCCCTTTAGGTCAGTTGAACTAAAGAGGTCAGCCCTTTCCCAGTACTTATATGACTTTCAGAATCTAGAAAGATAGATTATAACCTACAAAGTGTCCCTATGCGTTTATAAAGCAATACACTTTCACAAATGCATTCCTCAGATGTTAGATGACAGAGTAAAAAGACACATTTGGATTCCAGAGATGTACATATGAACATACACAGCTGGGAAGAGGGACCAGGACTCCAACCAAGCTCTTGTATCTTCAGCAGAGCACTAACTACGCTACCAAAACCAGCCCCCCACTCTGACGATACCTAAGCAAACCCACTCCTCTTCTCAGAACAGGGAACACGTGTGTTAAGATCAGAAGGTGCCACTTACCCTTTCACCAACAGCATTTGCTCAATTGTGTCAGGAAGAGGCATACCGTAGCTTTCCGGCAGAAATAAAGTCAGAATTCCTGACAGCACAGTCAGGCTCCCCATCAGGATGTAAGGCAGGAATCGATCATAGGCACCTAGCAGAATACCAGGGGGGAAAAAAGAAAAAAGCAAAAAGCCAGCATCAGCTCTAAGTCTCTGATAATATTTGCACTTAGGTACAGGGCTTTAGCCATGCACGATTCATGCTCCCAGTAAAAACCAAACACACCAACCCCCCCCCACAGTAACATTCCGAGCACGTTGTTAAAGTGTGGTTTTAGGAACTGGAGAGACTGGGAAACACTAGCTCTAAGAGCTGTCCCTATTGACTCAGTAAGACTGTGAGTCTTAGAGCATCCTTCAACAGGGCACAAACCACAACTTCTCCAGGTTGTGGCCATTCCTCAGAGGTGTCAAGACCCCGTTGTTACCTGCGGTTTCACAAAACACCTCAACCTGGACACAGAGAACAGCAGAAAAGCCCGAGGCCCCACGGGCAGGACACTGCTCTGGGTAAAAGGCATTGCTCTCCAGCTGCCCGCATCCCTGCGCACACCAACTAACTCACCGAGGTAAACGAAGTAAGGCGAGAGGATGCTGCCCAGCCTAGAGGCCATGGAACTTGCTCCAACTCCCATGTTCCTCACTACTGTTGGGTAGAGCTCAGCAGTGTAAACATAAACCGTGGAAAAGGCAGATGTGATCCCGAACTTCCCCAACATCACCAGCAGAATAGATACTGCACGAATATCTGAAATCAAAACACAGTAAGGACTTCAATAAAGCTCTTGACAATGCATGGTAACTCTTAATTCCATTGTGTTTGTGTAACTCTTGACTAATTAATTCCAGTATCTGCTGTCTTTTTTCCCCTGTACATGTCTACAAGCATGGACAACATTTATTTATTTTTTAAATTACTAGGATTCAACATTTTCATTTCCTCTTGAGGATGGGGCTTCCTGCCAAGGAAAAATGAGGAGAAGAGAGCAAGAACTGGAGAGGTCCTCTCAGATTTCAGGGGCCAGATCTCTGCTATTCCAAAAAATGCCACGTATCCCTTTTTAATAAAGTGAACAAAGTTAAACATTTGAAACAAGTTATTTTTGGTTTCCTGCTCTGGTTTCTCATTAACATTCCTAGCCACGAGTCAATAATTTAATTATAGGAGGCTGGGTTGACTTTAACTGGGACAGTTAGATTTGAAAATCAAACCAGATTGTACTGGTGCCAGTTGACTCAAAGGCCAGGAGAAAAAAAAAAAGAGAACATAACACAAATATTACCTGTACAAAATAAACAAGGCAGTTCTTGCGCATTGTCTTTTATTCTTTGATTTGTAAACAAGTGCTAAGCAACAACACCCCTCCATCATATTAATTATCAGGAATGAGTCTGTAACCCTATTAATCTAACTGGCCTAAATATACATACGGTTTGATATCCAATAAATGTTATTTTGTCCTCCTTTCCAGTTGCCAAACATTATTTTCACTATTGACACTAATGCAGTACAAGCATCTTTGCTTATCAAAAATGGCTCCACAATGACTCTCTTGAATATAACTGTTGAACAAGCCATAAAGACAGAGTCATTGACAGCTGTTTGGGAAGCAAGTTCTGCGGCCTCTTGGTAACCTCCGCTTACCAAATTCTGGTCGGTTTAGTCCTGGTTTTACACTCAGACCTTACCAGGGCACCTTGCCAGGGATGTACATTGAGGCAAAGCTGGACTACAGAGCTGGTCCCAACAGACCACAAAGCAGATGACCCACCTTTACAAACGTATCTGAACTGACAGGCTGTGTGAGCTCCCTGTGCAGCAGCACCCAGAACCACGGAAGAGGGGCAAAGACAGGGAACAGGGATCTGTATTTAGTCCCCTCAGGACACTTTTCCTCTGCATCTGCATGGTACTGCACTTCACCTATCATACATGTTTGAGATCAACTAACGATTCCATACGTGAAGGCACCAGCTGAATGAAGAGAAGAACACAGCCTCCCAAGAACAACGCAGCAGCCAATGAATACCGTCGAGGGAGCTTTCGGAGCAGCAGCCAGGAGATAATGTAGGCTGGAACTTCAATCACTGCCGAGAGGAAGCAGTTCACATAGACATCTCCATGCAAGTTAGGTGTGTCAAGAGAAAGTCCAAAATAACCAACAGAGATTATCATCCTGAAAGAAGCAGAACAACAGGATCAGACATTTTTCTGTTCTTCCTGAGGTTGCCACAAACCTCTTTTACATCTCTGAAGCCCAGAAATAACTACGTAAGGCAAATTCAGCATCTGCCAGATTTGTTCACCTCTGAAGCAGCTGAAGCGCTCACTTCAGAAACAGCAAGATAACAATTAAACAGCGCTGGTGCTTTTTATCTTTCAAGTTGCTCTTGAATTCAAAGAATAAACCATATTTTTTTAAAATTTAAAAACAGCCCATTCTGCATTAACACAATTAGGTAACTCCAGAGCTGTTGCTAGCCTTGCTGAGGCATGAGCCTAGCAGCCCCAGTCATCTGTGCTGGCCGGTCCTGCAGCTAGAGAGGTCTTACTTCTTCTCTGATGCCATTGCGTGACTTTGCAACTGCCCATCCCACTCTCATTCAGACCTTGGGAGGAAGCTCTGGGTAATTGTCACTTCTGGACTTCGCATTTGTCTCTGCTGGTCACACTGCTGGAGAGGGGCTGACGACTTCTCACGTACGCCTGCATATTTTAGGTCACCCCCGGAGGTAAGCGATAATCATTCGCAGCGCGGTGATACAGCAGCTCCTATTACTCGCTATTACTAGTGGTTATAGCTTAGCCTGAATGTTCGGTCGACTGAGTTTTACTGCTGCTGAGGCCTACAGTAGCTTTTCATTAGGTTTACGAGGCAGCTCTGGGTGGAGAACATTGTTTCTGGGTCATTACCCTCCATGCTTTGTGTACAAAGTCAGAGAGGAGAAGAATGGCATCCTGGCAGACCCAAACAATCCCGGATTTTCTCAGCCATGCCCCAAGCTGGCTGGGCAGCATCCAAGTCACGTTTGCATGGCTCGGTGCCCAGCTTGGTCAGTGCGGCAGGACAGAGCTTGGTGGCCAGGAACACGGCAGTCCTAACTGCGCCACTGCCAGATGAGAGCTGGCTTCCACACGATCAAGGGAAACACACAACTGGCCTTGGAGACACATCCTGTCGTGTCTTGGGAGATGCTGGGAAGAGAAGGTTACGCTTTACCAACAAGTAACATGTGGTAAACGAGGAAATGGCGGACACTGGATCAGGACGTGTCCAGGTGAGGCGCGGAGCACTCAGCACTTCATCTCCTTCAGCACTTACATTACAATAAAACCTGGAGCAAAATCACTGCACAGCACAAGGTGGATCACTGACCAAAGATTAGCTCTTCCTCTTCCTCACTTCACATGGGAAAAGCCTTCATGGCCCAGCTGCTTAAAAGAAGTCGCCTGCTGTACCTGGGAAGGCACGCAGTCATTCCCCAGCTGCTCTGTGTGCCTTGCCAGCTAAAGCAATTCTTCTCAACAGTAGTTACACGGTGTTTTCCACACTGCTGTGCAATACACCCAGCCCTGCGCTCTCAGGAGTTTTTATATACAGTAAACTGTGCTTGCTGGGCACTCTCAGTAGCAGTTTGCCTTAGCTTATCACATTGGCAAACCTTGATACAGTTATACATTTTCTAGGAAAATTTTAGGGGTTTTTACACATCCCAGGGGGACAAGAAGCCAAACTTCCTCGTCCCTGATGCAAACCCAGCAAAGGGATTAGTTTAAAGGCCAGCTACTTACTCAATAAAACACTCAGCAATATGTAAAGCTGATATAGCCCTGTCTGCCACCATCGTCTCTTACAGAGCTTCTTTTGTGAGCTCTCTCAATTCATAATGCAGAATATACCATGGGGTACTATGGGTTGGAAAACAGGGCTGTGAGTCAGCACAGGATGTTTTATATTTTGGGAAATTAATTAAAAAGGTTAGGCAACTGACATGCAAGGCAAAAATAGCGGAAAAATCGTCCGAATCATGTGAATACTCTTTTGCAAGAGGAGGTAAGATTGTGTAGGTCAGCTGCACGTTTGACTCTTCCTGCCTATCATAAAACTTCATTTATAATGTGGTAAAAAGCCCCCAGCATATAGAATGAATTACATACTGCCACGTCACACTTTCTCTCAGATGCTTTATCCTACCAGAAATGCTGTTCAAACAGGGTCTAAAGTTGACTTCTACAACCACACATGCAAAACCAGCTGTGCCTCGGACTCACTACTGACCCACTCTGCACAGATCAGAAGCAGGGCAGTCTCCGTGCTCTTGGTCACTTCCGAGTGAAGGTGAGAGTCAGCTATTGGACTTGGAGGTAAAACAACAGTATATGGGAACTGTACTGATATTTCTGCAAAGAACCAGCATTACTTTTCTTTTTTGAGCTGTTTTCTGCTCAAGTTCCTTTCTCAGTGTGTTTGTAACACTGTGCTTGGTGATGGGCAAAGGAATCTGGCTTAAATATTAGCCAAGTCATCCTTTACCCCAAAAGGCCACATCAGCTGGTATGTACTGGCAACTCAGTGGACTGAACTCCAAGGCTCTGCCCCGCTAAAGCACAGGAACATTGTTCAGTAAGGCAGCAAATGGACCTAGTTAGCTCCAAAGCACCTGAGGGACCTTCTGGGTTAGGACACTGTAGGTACATGCACTAATTAAACCTCACTTTTATAGCCTTTGACAGGATATAAGTTACCCTCTCCATTTTCTCTCTTCTGAACAATTACAGCTTCTTTGAGATCTCCAGTAAAAGAAAATGACAACTGTTTAACCAAATCGAGCATAAAGCATGGCTCCAGCCAGCGCAAAAGCAAGCTGAAGACGGCAGGTAGAGTCCAGGGAAATCTCAGATTAAAACTTCAAAGGCAGCTTTATCCCTTTAAGAGACAATATAAAAGAGATGGGAAGATTCTCCCCGTAAGTCAGGCATGCTGTGTTTGGAGCCCTGGGCAGCAGTTAGTTCTTTGACTGGAGGACAGGGCATGACTCATTCTTCTTAAAAGACTTTGTTGCAGTCACATGGGGATTCCCCAAGGCCCAAAATCAGGCAGGATTCCCATGCATCACTGCCAGCTGATCTGATTCTCGCTCAGTTCAGGATATGCCTGACTGCTTCAGAAAGAAACAACAGTCCAGATGTGTTTCTAGACTGTAACTAAAATGAAGAACCTACGCCACCAGAATTTTATTGCTTCAGCCAGCAGGTCATCAGTTTTTCACCTGGTTTTGTCTGTATCTCTTCAGAATACCTTAGTCTTCAAAGAGCAGTTTTTAATTGTTTTGCTGCTTTTGTGCTTACATACTCCCAAACGACACTTGCTTACCAAATCATTATTGACATAATGGTGATAGTTAGGATATTTCGGGTTTTCATTAGATCCAAAATGGTGTACGTCTGTTGCTTCTGGGAATTATAATCTTGCAGCTGGAAACAAACAAACAAACCAACCATGGGAACATTAACTTCCTGCAAACAGAATTATTGTGAAAGTAAGTGTCCCCCCCCAACTTATATACCAGCATTTTGATACGCTGCAGAGCTGAAACAAGTGCCTCGCTTTTAACCAAAAATGTAAGAGCCAACTACCTGTGAAAGTAGTTGCTGCTGCCTAATTTTAAGTCACTTAAAATTTAGGCTGAAATTTGTAATAATTTTCTCTGCCTGAGGCTCCAGAAAGCAACTGCTTACTGTTACTTTTATACTTGAATTATAAAGCAACAGCATTAATTCAGGATTTATACGTTACTACTGGCAGAGTTCTTACATCCAGGTTTGAGCAGTCCACCTTGAGGATCACGCAAATCAACTGCACCCAGACAAGAAGAGAGCAACAAGGACAATGAGACATTTGAAAACTGTGATCTACAAATGTAGAGGTTTTATTTAGCCTAACTGCCAGAAAACCAAGAGAGTCTTAAAAGACCAAGAATGGTCTTCGATGACCAGCAAAAAAAAGTGATAGACTGTCTTCCATATCCACTGCAGAGAAGGCAAGAAATAACAAGATTAAACTGCAGCAGGACAGATTTAGTAAATGATTCCTCATGCTGGACCTAACAGTAATGTATTTAAACTAAGACAAACTGACTAATGAGCTGAAGAGTCCCCTTAATTATCTAGCCTCGTTTTGAGATCTTCTTCTAAGAATATAAGCAAAAAGACAACAAACTTCTCCTTTCCCCATGAAAGTCCCCAGGTCCTCAAAATAAACCCACTTCCGTGTAAACAGGCAAAGATATTCATCCATGAAGCATGCAAACAAGTTTTGTGCTCGATAAGACTGTAAAAAAAGGAAAGAATTTAGGTTGGAGGTTGTTGTGTTTTTTTTTAAGTTTAGGACTTCAATTTAGATCCCTAACAAGAAATAATATGGGAGAGATTGTTCAAAATATGTAAAAGGCGATTTAAGAGGATAAGTTCCATTGATTAAAACTACCAACTCTGATAACGCAACGCTATATACCAGAAGAACCACAGTTTTCTAGACATGTCATATTTTTGTTATCTCAAAAGACGGTATGTTTTCAGGATTTATGGTATTTTTAACAGCCTTACAGTAAGAACATTAACAAGATTTTTGGTCTTCCATAGAGATTCCTTTTTCTGTTAGAGCATTTTGTATCTATCTGAATTTGTGACTCTATCAACAATTAGAAATCTAACCAAGAAAGAAACAAGGGTTTCTTTAGCAGCTCAAAATTATCAAATGAAAAGGGTAATACTGAAATACTTTGGACACTTTTTGAATTGTAAGCTGCCAAGACACCTCATGATATTTAAGTGAGAACTACTCTTTCCACAATTAGAAGAATCTCTCTTGCCCAACAGACCTCTATTATGTGCAAGCACAATAAACCATACACAAAGATCATTTCCTCCCTTGATTTTTTAAGTCAGCGTGACCTGAGAAAGTCAAATTAAATTTTAATATGTTTAAAGACTGAATGCCTTTTGTTGGCACTGTCTACTCCTTCATGCTTTGTGCAAATGGTTATCAATAAAAGTAAACTATGTTTGTGGCTTCAAAACAATGCAATTACTCACTACTAAACCTTTCTTTTAGCCTGGTCTAATATACCATCCTCTACTCTGTATTAGTTCAACCTACAAAACCTTTTTCCCTAAAACATGGGGCTGGTACAGCAGAAGTAGCTGGATGTATTGCAGGACACGACATACCTATAGACAGACAAAACCAACCATTAGTTTAACTTAATTCTTCATCAATTTCTCTTCCATATTCAGTTAATGACGATTCTTTTGACAAGTTAGTTGCTGGACAGTTATTTGGAGCCCTTAACTCTTGTCCCTCAACTCAAAATATACATTATCTCCTCAGTACGTTGTAAACTGTATCTGAGCTAGAGGGAACATGAAGTTTATGCAATCCCTGCAGGTAGGTGAAAATGTTTTCCCGAGTGGTATTTTGTTCTGAAGACTTGGAGGATTAAACAGCGGCCTGACACTCGTGCATGCCGAATTCCAGTGCATTTGTTTCCATAAATCTTCATTTTCTAGGAAAGGCAGACAGTTCTTTGCATTTGATAGTTTTCAATCCGCCTGAAGCCAAACCTCCCACCACACAAGCTGCAGTCAGCTTTACAGCTCACAGCCCATTCTCATAAATCACGTGATGTTCCCTAAGCACTCTCCAGTTCTGCCACTACGCGTTGCCAAGAAACCAGCAAACAGGAAACAAAAAAAAGGAGAAAAACCAAACAGACCACAAAACAAAATCAGGAACAGTAACATTCAGAGAGTCACAGCTGATGAGAAAAAAGGAGCCTTTTCGGAGCTGGATAAGCAGACAGCATAATTCTTAGCAGGACAGGCTAGAAGAAGCTATGAGAAGGGCAGGGAGGGTAAAATGATGATTTGAAATTAAACCTATCATCCAAACATTTGTATCCCCTTCTTATGGGATAATTCAGCTAACCAGGCCCTATATTTATGCCCTGCAGTTTGTTTGCAACTAGTCACCTGCTGGATCCTAACTGGTTTGGAAATCTCTAGAGCCAAAATGTTGCAGGTGCTGCTCTGCAGCTGCACAGGTTCAAGGAATATTCGAAACACAAGCTCTGGTTGCTCCTCCGTCCAGAACTCATGTTCCAACTGCACGAGGGCCAAGGGCCAGCTGGATTTCTGAGAACCTCTCTGCAGCGTAAACATGCTGCCTAGTCACTCAAGGGAAGCTGCAAGCCTTCTGCTTTAGAGCTCTCCAGAAAGCAGACACGAGAAGAGCGTAAACAGACCGCTGAGGAAGAAGAGTTTTGCGCAGATTTTTTGGTCACAGCATTATTTTTACCTTAAAAAGTAAAAAGACGGACAGGAGTTCTGCATTTAAACAGTGCCTGTTCATCGAGCTCATTTCCCTTTCAGTGTCAGAATGTTAATGTGTGTTTCTGAAAGCTGACATGCAGTGATTTCTCTGTAATTAAGCCCACCCTGCTGCAGAAGTCCGTATTTCTCCTTGTCCAGTGTTCCCCGGGGCAACATCCCTACTCTTGCCCCTGCCTTCTGCTGCTTTGTAACCCAGCCCCATTCAGAGACAGCAAACTCATCAGTATTTTGTTCTAAGAACGGGAGATGGAGGATTCCAGGGCCAGTGACCTTAAGCAGATGTTGGAGCCAGAGCTTGTTTTCTGCTCTCCTGCTGTAGTCCTGGCCAGGGGTGAGTTTTCATGCCTACAGCCTAACAAGGAAGGAGGAAAAAAAAGCGTGTTCTAATGAAAATCCAGGGCAAAAGCTATCGTAAGAAGGTCCGGGGTTTCCTGGCATTGTCACTCTGTTCCAGCAAAACCAGGATGTCTGTTCTACTATCTACAAATAAGCCTGGACAGACAGCTTGCTTTGCACCTCAGCTAACTTCAACCCAAGTGAAGCTGTTTCAAAGCCAACAGCAAACACCCAACAGTTTAACTGACTGTTTTCCTCAGTCTGGTACAGAGGCCTTGTAAAGCACGCGAATATACAAGGTATTTTCATGTAAACGACAAGACAATGTCAACTGTCAACCAGAACACAATGACACAACTGCCCGGACAGACTCTACAGATCTGCCTAGATAGGTGCCCATTCTCCTGGATTATGCAAACACTTTGTCTGTCTGAGCTTTTGAGGTCATGTTTGAACGAGTGCGAAACTGCTTCTGCATCTTAAGGTCACCAACAGGTCAGAAATGGGGGACACCTAGAGGAATCAAGAACGTGTTGGAAGAAACGGATGGGGAAGAAAAGATACTGCTAGCTACACCACCCGAAAGGAGCTCAGGTTTTGCTCTCCTTAACATGGAGTAGAAATTGGAGTTGAACACGGAATTGGACTAGGATGACATTCTTTACACTGCCACTGGCCAAGATTAGTCCTGTGTTACACTTTTATAGAACTGTATTGGGCTGCGCAAGCATAAAACAGCGCAACTGTTTAAACCACAAAGCAGTAAGTACCTCAAATTCATTACCTTCCCCCAAAACCTAGAGTTTAAAAGGAAAAAGGTGGCTGTAAACTGGATCAAAAAGATGTCTGCATTGGAATGCACGTTGGCATTCCCATGGGAACAAAGACAGCAGGAGCTTTGCAAATCTTAATGAAGTGGGGAAAGAGTATTCTGCTTTTCAGGAAAAGGATGACCTTTTTACCCATTCGAGAAGTAGTAATACACTGCAGGCATAACTCAATTCGTATGCCTGGAAATTAATCACATTACACGGTCATTATTAGGTTCAGCAAACAACTGCACTGCTGAAGGCATCTTACCTCGCTAGGGTCAAATATAACATCTGGGGCTGTAACGCCATTCATTTTTGCAGCCTTTCGGATTATGTCTTCTGCATCTTGAAATCTTCCTTGGGAGATCAGCCAACGTGGAGATTCTGGAATGACCCTGAAAAAATGGTTCAGAATAATAAGGCTACATTTCCACAGAAGTACTGCTGCAGGCACCAATACACATTGTTCCAGGCATGAAAAGCTCAAAACTTGCCATATCTTGCAGACATTAAAGCGATGACAACAGAAATCAGCTTTACAAGAGCAGACTAGCATACCGAACAAGAACAGATGAAAAAGCATTTGTGGATTTTAGAGATGCTAAGGAAATAAACAATGACTCAGAAAAAAAGAACCACCAAAACCTTCAAAGTATGGGAAATCAGTTTAGTGAAAGATACTCAGAAACGCAAGTACACAAGCAGCATGCTGTACATTAAGAGGGATATCCTTAGAGAATAAGACTTATAAAATTACTAACTGTAAATAGCGTCATATAAAGGCAAGTCAGAAAGAATTCGCCTGAGTCATTCAACTTTGGAAGAAGCTGGCCGAATCACAAACATAAATACTAGGGTAAGTGAAGAAACACCTCCACCATGTGGACTGTTTAAACTTTACATGCCACCTAAAAGTACTTCATTTACTATAGAAGAAACCACGGAAGTCTCACAGATGTGCAAGTGGTGTTTTCTGGCTTGCCATATCTATGTCACCCTAAAACTGCTCAAGTTGCCAAAACAACTGGTTTCTCCTTCTGCCCGTAGTTCAGGCCTGCTCTTAAAAGTTCGTGGGTTTCAGTTGGTGCAGAAGGATGAGTTTTACTGACCTTTTTTGTTTTCTATTTGCACGTGCCTCACTGAATTTTACAGAAGCCCACAGAAAATTAAAAATAGGCTTTTCAGGCACGAGTCAGATCACCCACGAAGCCACAGACTTGCAGCTAAACAACTGGGAAGAGTAAAGGACACAACGTCCATTCTTCACCTGCCTATTCCTGAATTTCATTGGTAAAAGCTGGTCGGCTCGGAGTCTAGATCGCAAAAATCTGCAGCCAGACTAAGGTCTTTTAAATGAGTTATACTCACCACCAGAGCGGGATGCAGAGCAGCCCAGGTAAAGTAAGCGCGAGTAGCAGCATCCGCCAGTCTCTGATGAAGTAAGCAAACAGTGGCAGCAACATGTAGCCAAATGCATAGAATATGCAAACGCCCAGCGTGCAGAACAGCACACGAACTGATTTGCCGAGAATTTCTGCGCCTGTTCAAAACAACAGAGTGAGGATCAGTATTTTAACTTAATAGAAATCAAGTAACTTACCGAAAATACCTCTAACAATTGGCTTTGAAATACACTGCACTGGGTAATTAGAGCATAGAGCGCGCTCTGCCATCCAATTTTAGAGGCACCGCAGATCTGCTTTGTGCAGTGATCCTCCATCAACCCAGGTAAATATAACAGGCCATACAGTATTTCCGTTGCTTGAAGTTGTTAAAACTTCTATAATTCTATGTTCTTAGAATCACTCAGTTTACTTGAGGAGCTAAACCCACCTAACATACTACAAAACGTTAACACTTAACCTCAGCTTGATTTCTATAGGGTCTTCTCCAGCTTAAGGAGACAGACCAGCTTCTTTAAAGGATAATCTGGAGATGCCTAAATTAGGTTCCTGACCTGTATCACCTTCTAAAGGACTATTCTGCTACTAGCCAAAGACCTTGCAGTCTTTCAGTGTACACACGTGGAGGGTCACTAACAAAGGCCAGGCTACTGATAGTGGAATTCATGCACTAACTGGGGCCAGTGCTTCCCTTTGAAACGCTCTGGGCCCTGCAAATCAAGAGACATCCTAAGAGATCTTATCTTCCCCGCTTCCACAGAAATGGAAGATTACAGAAGTTGCAGCAGGATGTCTGCAGTGAGGTTAGCTGAACACTGTTTTCACAGCTCAACTGCTCTTCTCTGGCCCAAAAGGAATTTCTTGCCAACAGTTGGTACTTTGGACAGTGAGGCCACTGCAAATAATATTAATTAAAACCCCCTTAATTTAAAAAAGATAAAAATCTCAGATTCATAAGGTAATTTACATTCCCATCTGACCAAATATGTTCTTAGTTAAATTGAAAATATACCAAGCAGGAATCATTATGCCATTTAATTTTTTTACTATAGGCTGTTTCAAGGAGACTTTATATCACTTACTTGACTTTTTTCTTTCACAAGTTTATACATCACATAGGCATTTTTGTCCCAAAACGGACAACACAAATCCCCGAAAAAATCATGTCTTACGCATCTTTCCAATGGCAAGACAGATTTCATTTTAAATAATCAATTTCTGGTTTTTTGCCTTTTTAGGATGGTAAGCCACAGATTTAATTCAGACTGCACTTCTATCAACCAGAAGCTTCCCAAGGAGAGCATGAGTTACCCACGTGTGATGAGGACACACTCGTAACAGCGCTGCTTGGCAAAACAAATCAACCCTTAGCCAGTACTCAGAATGAGCAAGAAAAGCACAAGACCAGTGAAGGCATACTGTGCCCAGCAGGACTTTCATACCAAGAACAAATGCTGTCACGTAGTTGGATATCTGTCCCATGCCGACCATCACAAAGAGCACTGAAAACATCTCCCAGCTGGTAGAGAAGACCTGTATGAAGCTGAAGCCAGTCTGCATTGCCAGAGTTGCAAACAGCACATTCTTCCTGCCAAATCTTCCACGGACAGATTAAAAAAAAAAAAAGGAAAAAAAAGAAGAGAGATGATTATACAACAGCAGGAATGAAATCTTAGAAACAGAAAAATAAGGTTACTCGCACGCGTACTTTGGGAGACACAAAACATCTGCAGAGGTTCAGGAAACGTGACACAGGCACAACAATTCCAAATACATTAAAAAAAAAATATCTGCTGGCCAAAAGAAAGTAATATTCTAAGGACCGCTAGGTAAGTTGCTTTAAGTATGTGCTGGAGAACTATTCTCTTCTCACTGATACGATGAGCAGCGAGACAAATCATCAGGAGCAAACTATTTAAAATGCAAGAGTATTAGATGCTCCTTCTCTAAGGAGCTCACAGATCGGCATGTTCAAAAAAAGAAAAAGAAGGAAAGCTTCGGAAAGGAGGTAAAACCCAGGGCTGTAAGATGCTATTCTCAGTAAGTGATCCCACGCTGCAATCTTCATTCCACTTGGTTAAAACTGAATGAATTTAAGGGATTCTAGCAATTCTATTGATGAAGTATGAAAAAAATTAAAGAAATTAAACTAAACTCAACTCATCAAGCTGTTCTAAGAGCCAGTGCCGACGCGGCAGCCCCACAGCACAAACAGACTTCGCAGCCCGTGACAGCACATCTGCCGAGCGCAGGTTCACACAACCCCGCTCCGAAGTCAGGTTTGACCTACACGCAGGTGCCACAAGCCTCGGGCAGATGACAGCGCATTACGAACAGCACTTGAACCTCCGAAATATTCTGTCAATCCCACTGTAATGCCCGGCCAGAGACGCAGGGCTCAGGCTCGCAGCAGGACCTTCTGTACGGGACGGGCAGGTGGCAGCAGCAAAGCACCGCGCGCAGCCTCGCTGGAGCAGCCTCCTCGTGCGGCTGCCGGACACAGCCGGGCTCTCCACCACGAGCCAGCTGCAGTTCAGTGCCTACAGGAGGAACCGGATGAGCTGCAGTGATGGCCTCAACTGCACCTGCTGAGGATCGCTGCCACCGTGTGAAGGAGCTGCCGGAGGAGAGATGCCTCCCCAGGCAGCGCCACAGGCTTGGGGAAGAGCGGCTGGAAACTGCCTGGCAGAAAAGGGTCTGGGGGTCCTGGTGGGCAGTCGGCTGAACATGAGCCAGCGTGTGCCCAGGTGGCCAAGAAGGCCCATGGCATCTTGGCCTGTATCAGGAATAGTGTGGCCAGCAGGAGCAGGGCAGTGACTGTGCCCCTGTACTCAGCGCTGGTGAGGCCGCAGCTCGAGTGCTGTGTCCAGTTTTGGGCACCGCAGCATCGGAGAGACATTGAGGGGCTGGAGCGTGTCCAGAGAAGGGCAACGGAGCTGGGGAGGGGTCTGGAGAACAAGTCTCATGAGGAGCGGCTGAGGGAGTTGGGATTGTTCAGCCTGGAGAAGAGAAGGTTGAGGGGAGACCTCCTCACTCTCTACAACTCCCTGAAAGGAGGTTATAGCCAGGTGGGGTCAGTCTCTTCTCCCAAGGAACGAGCGACAGGACAAGAGGAAATGGCCTCAAGTTGTGCCAGGGGAGGTTTAGGTTGGATATGAGGAAAAACTTCTTTCCCGAAAGGGTTCTCAGGCATTGGAACAGGCTGCCCAGGGAGGGGGTGGAATCGCCGTCCCTGGAGGTATTTAAAAGCTGGGCAGACGTGGTGCTGAGGGACATGGGTTAGGGGTGGGTTTGGCATAGGTTTATGGTTGGACTTGATGATCTTGAAGGTCTCTTCCAACCCAAGTGATTCTATGATTCTATGCTGAAGGTGGAAAAATCATGGCTTCTGGCACCAGGAGAACAACTCCTGCTTCACCTGCTGGTTAGCCACCACGGAAGACACTCTGTGTCCTTGTAGCAGGCGAGAGGCTGGGAGCCCTGTTGAACGAAGCACCCGAGCCCTGCAGCAGCACCAGGATGAAGTGGTGGGAGTCTCCCTGCAGCGAACGGGAAATCAGCCTTCCTGTGAGACAGCAGCTGGAAGGCACGGAGCTCTGCCTGGGGACAGATGATGAGCCAGCTGAGGGCTTACGGGTCAGGATTAGCAGGCAGACCAATGCTGGCACCACTGCGGGTGGGTGTCCACTGCAGACCACCCCATCAGAAAGAAGTAAATGAGGCCTTCTTCAGAGAACCAGAGGAAGCCTCATGTTCTAAGGCACTGGTGATCACGGGGACTTCAGCCACTCCAGTACCTGCTCGAGGGACAAGACCCTGGCATTTTCTGAAGTGCATCAGTAACAACTTCCTAACACAAATGCCTCAGGAGGCAAGATGGGGAGACACTGCTGGACTTCATGCTTGAGAACAAGGGACAGCTGTTTGGGGACATAAAGCTCGGCAACAGCCATGGCTGCTGGCTGTGCGATGGCGTAGTGCAGGATCGTGAGGGGAGGAACAAGGCAGATGGCAGGATCACGGGGAGAGTAAACACTGGCCAGATCAGGGATCTGCTTGGAAAAATCCCATGGCACAGGGCTCTGGAGAGAAGTCCATGGGAGCTGGCTGATCTTGAAGGATCATTGTCTCCAGCTCAAGATTGGTCCAACTTCATGAGCAGGAAAGCACGCAAAGGACGTGAACAGATGCTACAAGCTTTGTGGCATAGGAATTGTGTTTCAAAGAAACAGAAACTCTACAAGTAAATCAGCAAATTAGAGGACCACAAATTGTTCTCTGAGAATCACAAAAACAGCACAGCAAGTCTCAGGGAGATAATCAGAAAAACTGAACTTAAAAAAAAATAAACAACCCAAACCCAACAAGCTATCAACATCAGAAAAATTCATAGCGTCTTCCATTTTTTCATGTACCTACTGATAAAAAAGAAAGCCAGTGTATTCTGGGACTAGAAATACAGACAAAAAAAAAATCCGCAAAGAAGCAAGCCTTGCTTCTCTGAAGTACAGCTGAACAGCATTCACGCTTTGCAGCTTCCACAAATGCAGGTCATTGGACTTAGATGTTGTATTTGATGATGACAAAGAGAAGCTATGGGTGTTTATAAAGAGAATTTTAAATTTGACCTCAAAAAGAGGAAAACAAGCCCCAGAGAACTCTCTGAGCATAGTCCAAAGTAATTAGAAGCGAATGTTATTGTTCCAATTCTTTCAGATGAAACTTATCTCCTACACCTGTTTTCTGGCATAAAAACAGTTTGCTCCAGAAGAGATTTCACTGAAAAAATAAACAGATAAAGGTAACGCTCTCTAACACTCTTTGAAACATTCTGTTCTACTTCAGGACCTTTATTCTATACACTCTGTGTAAATTCTGTGTACATTAGACAGTCACAGAACAAAGACACGTTAGTAGTTGCAGAAAGACACTTACAGCAAACTTCACATACAAGAATTGCTTACAAAACAGCATCGAACAAAGAGCCAGTAGCTCCAGTGTATATACTTTACTTGTCTGAGAGCTGTCCTGACACGGAAGATCCAAGCAGGACGCCCACGAAGAACAGGGAGGTGCTCAGGGGTCCCTTCCAGTTGTCATCACATACGAGGTCCCACTGTGGGGAGAGAGAACATTAAAGTCTTCTAATAAACAGGATTTCCCCTCCCTCCTTCTAAAGGCCTTGGCTGAGCCCAGATGAAAGCGGATCCTTTGGACAGAAAACCTCCACGACAGAATAACTAACCTACGGCACACATGCAGCTCCAGGAAATAACGGGGACGGATGCTGGGCAGCAGAGGGCAAAGGCCACCTGCCCCGAGCCATCTCGGGAGTGACCACCCTGAGGTGCCAACACCAACTTCAGGTGTGACCCGTGTGGCTTTCTTTAAACAGTCAATGCTGTGGTATTTCCCCTGCATGTATATATATGGATGACAGTAACTAATAATTTCATAATGTGCCCGGTTCAGCTCCCTTTCAAAGGCTCTGTAGCCCCTTAAACTCCTGCAGCTCTGCTGGTTTTGGAAGGAGTGAGAATAGACCCCAAACTTGATTTCCTTGCATACGGTAAAGTTTGCTATTAAAAAAATCACATTTCTAATTTAAGAGAAATTGAACTATACAAACAAGAATATAGGGAAAAAAAATACCTCCTCTTCATTACATTTTAATATGGTTTTGAGAGAGTGGAGACTCTTCACTGCTCACTGGGAACCTAACTAATGTCAATTGTAATCTTTGGAACACAAACTGAAACACACACCAAACAAACTAAGATTTCCAAAAGGCAAACAAAAAAGAGGAACAAGATGTTTATTAAATGAAGGCTGCAACAGTTTCCAATCTCCTGCCCACTTCAGTCTGATGTTTTGGAAATAGCACTTGTGTTATTTTTGTATCTATACCAACAGCTATTACTGAAAGAGTCTTAATTTTATTTTGGTTATCCACAGGAAAAAAGTCCATAAATATTAGAAGAAAGGACAAAACCCAGCAGGGACGGCCCGTCCCCTCCCGTACTGCCCTGCTGGGACTGGAGGAGCTCCCAGAGCTCCACGGTCCTGCCAGGCTCGCCCAGCAGCCTGCTGGCAGAGGGCAGGAGGTGCTGCAGCCCCACAGGAGAGGAATTTGGAGGGGACCAATGCTTCTGATGTGAAGCCAAACCCTCCTGAGCTCAGTGAATCAAACAGCTCCCACAGGGCCCCTTCTGATGCTTTAGGGACATAAACTTTTAGGTTTTAATCTCTATTAATAAGGTTGAAATGAAAACATTCACCCTGACCCCAATAATTAATCCCCTTGCTCCCTAATTACAAATAATTAAGTATAGTGTGTTTTCCTCTTAGGTTTTTTTTTTTTTTTAAATTTGTACTGGAACATTCTGTAAGATCTGCCCCTGCAGCTGCTGCGTGTCCCAGCTCTGCCACCCACCCCATCTGCGGTCCCGTACGTAGGGACGCTGGCGTTTTGCTGTCTGCCAGCTCTGCCTCCGCGGCATCAAGCCTTTGCCTCCCGGAATCTCACAGCCCTCACTCTGTTCTTCTTCGCTCACGCTACGACGACACCCTAGTGTGTGTTTTAAGGTTGGGAGATCACTAAAAACCATGCACCGAACGAACAGCACCGACAAGGGCCTTCCACTCCCATGGCGAAACTCAACCGAACCACCACTTGTTTCATGGAAGAACGCCCAGTTTTGAGTTAGAACTGGAAGTTTTTCTAGAGGCGAATGATGCTCATCCGTGCGGGCTGCACTCTCATCGGCCTTTGTGTAACCTCAGCTGCCAACCCTTAGACTATTTTATGAATTCATCTCATCATTATTATTTTTGAAGGTCAGAGAAGCAAACAAAATGTACCTTTTTCCAATTCGTAACTGTACTGAACTCATTTCTTAACCTCTCCTTTGATAAATCTGATTGCGGGTTTGTGTCTGAAGAACCTCTCCTTCTATCAGACTTCATAGTCCTCAACATTATTCTTGCACTTATTCCCCAAACCTTTCCAGCCACCTGAAGCACAGGCAGTAGCACTCGATGCAGTGCTCCAACCAACCCTACCAACATCATCAATTATGCATCATTACGGATGCAGATTTCAGAATTGCGGCTTTCCGATGTGCTAACAAATTTACAGCACTCCTGTAAGGGATTTAACTTACTATAGTTATCGATATCATTTTGGATTAAAAACTGTAATTAATATTTATAATTAAATCTGTATTTATTCAACAAAAGCTTTGCTTCATTATAGAGTAAAGAAAGCTTGAGCAATTCTGTGACAACCACAGAGGCTAATTCAGCCAGGAAGCTTCAGCAAAACCTAACTGGCACCTTGGAAACACGCAGCAAGTGACACGTATCAGGAAAACAAATACTACTCCCAGGACAAATCCCACATTAATAAAGACTTGCCTACACACAAAGAATCAGCTACTGGAGCCAAACATCTTCAGTAAGAGAACTAAAATCTAACCAACCAAACATTGAGCTTGGTGATTTATAGCCCACTGTTTTCCAGCTGATTGCCCTGAGCTTGCGAGTTGGCCGGCTCCTCTCCTCTACCTCACACTGTACTTTGGCACGAGGCTGGGCAGGGCTTGGCTCCCCAAACACCAGCATGCTGCCTGTGCCCAGTAACAATCTTCTGCAGGCCCCTGAGATAGGGACGTTGCTTGGAAAAGTTTGTGGCTTTAGTAAGTTTTGCACTGTTCTGCCAAAACCTTCTTGCATTGGCAGGTGGAAACACACTGGTCTTTAAATGTGGCGGTGACTACCAGTTTGTTTTTCTGCCTATTAAAGCAATTTTAGGAGCTGTTATGCTGAAAAATCACTTAAACCGGTCACCAAAGTGAACTTCAATATCAAATTTTCAAGGGAAAACTACCTTGGTTTTGCAATACCAGTTATTTACAGACTCCACCGATGGACAACAATGAGAAAAAAGGGATTTCAAGGTCGGTTACTCTTTGCCCCAGTAAATGAATGCTGAAGTCCTCAACTTTTTAATGACTCACCAACCAGGTCTGCTATATTGCTCGTGAGTGACGGTGGCATCAGTCTTCCAGAACCATTCTGCAACCGCACCCCTCCCTCGACTGCACGTTGCCCGGGAAGAAGCCACCGAAGCATCGCTGTTGGAAAACCAGCACTGCAAAGCGCGAGTGTCCCCGGAGCAGTTACTGATTGAATCCTGCTGCTGGCAGCGCTGTTTGGACACAGTATACTGTGACCCAGTGCTCTAAAATCATGTGCTATTTTCACTTCTTACTATCCTCTGAGTTAGGTTGCCAGCTCTACTGGCCTTTGCCCCAGTGAGTGAGATAAGGTTAACCTCAGCAAGGTATCGACTGGGGCTCCAAACAGGACGAAAAGATTTCAACTTTGTTTCACGCAGCAGCTGCTGACATTATGAAGCACCGAGCTCCTAAACACCGGTACCAAGCGCTCAAGGCACAGCACGGAGCATTCTCACTCCATTTTATTCCAGCTTTAGAAGATGACAACCTGTTGCAGTTCAAACTCATCTTCTTACTCAGGCAGCTTGCAGATACTTTGGGGTGTAGCTACTTCCCGAGCAATTCAGCAGATCAGGGAGATGTCTTTGTCAGCAGCCTCACACCTAGCAGCAATAATCCCTTCCGCATTGGAGGCGAGACGCGTGGTGAGATACGGATCTCCATGAAGGACTCCTGGCTGATACCAGCCGCTGGTGAGGACAGGTGGGAAGAGGGGACACAGAAAGGAGGACAAGCGATGGAGATGGCCAGAAAACGTGGACAGCTAGGGGGAGAAGGCAGGGGGACACCACAAGGGAAAGGGACTGAAGCAGTGGCTTGTCGAGCACAGGTTTGGGGCCAGAGTATGAAATGGTGCTAGGTAATTACAGTCATCACTTAAGCATCTCTTTAGGAGAGCACTCTACGAGTTCTGCTTCACCTCTTACATGGCACCTGGAACCACAGCCCCAAATCCCTCGCTGCAAGGCAAGCCCAGTTACAAAACTGAGAAGTATAGAAACCTCAACTACTCCCTCAGACCTCCTTCCTCCCCCAAACACAAGCCCTCCCAACCACATTTTACTACCTTCCAGCATTTTATCACCACACAGCCCAAATAAGAAGCATTATTGTAGGTTTAGGAAGAATTACACTAAGCAGCATAGGTAGAAGTATGTGCTCAGCATCAGAGCAAGCGTCAGCCTAGCTGGACTGGTATTTCCCACATTCTGTCTTACGCCTTTCCGATATTAAAATGAACATTAATGTAACACCTCTACCCAAAAAGAACATTAGCCTACAATTTTCACACAAGCCACAATCACAATGAAATTCAGGCCCAAGATGAAATATTTGAATTCTTCAAACTGCAAACCATGGAACAACAGTTCACAGCATAAAATAATGGTATCAAACTGCAAAGGCAAGTTTAGGCAGACAGGATGCCACAAGTCCAGCTGAAGATACTGCCACACCACAAGTGAAAAACATCATTCCTCCGAGTTCCTCAAAACCTTACAAGATAAGGACTAGTTTCCTGTGTACAGGCTCTGCATCCACTGCACTCACAGAACACCACTTGCCTCGAAAGGAGAGCTGCCACTTGGTGAATTACTGACAGTAAATCCTGCAGTGGCTGTCATCCAGACACGGCTGCAGATCCCTTATCCTGCTTCACTTTCACTGCAAGTTTGTCATCTCCTACAAGATGGTATAATGGGAATAACAAAATTCTAGCCGCTAATAACAAGATGCCTATCTTATTTAAGCATAACACTTGCCCAATATTTTTAATGCCTCACAACATGGAAATTGCAGGTCTAATTATAGGGGAGCTCTTCAATATGTCAAAAGTTGTTGCAATACAGCCGCACAGCAAACAAATCTATACTGTCACCAAATATGTTTGGAAAGTTACAGGAGTAGCTGCAAGATGCAGCCACCAACAATGTAATTTAGGAGCTCACTCGAGAAAAGCACGTTTCTCAGATTACAGAGAACCGTTCCACCGCAGGAGCACTTGCACTTCCCTAATGCCATTACCAGAACCCTAAACAAAGATCAACTATGACAAATACTAAAAACTTGGAGAGCCTTACTCAGTTATGCCCCTACTATTCAATGAAGAGCCTTATAGGAAAAGGAATTTTTACAGCTACAATATATCACGTCCTCCCACTCCTTTTTTTTTTTTTTTTAAAAACCCCAACCCTGTTTTCTTCTCTTGCTAAGAATAACATGTACAATTGAAAAGCGAAGTGGGATAGTCCTATGTGCTAATATTTTCTTTTTAAAATCAACATGTTAGCAAGAATTTTTGAATCTAATCCAATATATTGTACTCTCTCCTACCACTTGCTTCTCTCTGCAAGTAGAGACAGGTTCTTCAAAAAAATCTCAGTCTCACAACTGACGGTTTGATTCAGAATCTGGTCTTTTTTATAACCATATATTCTCTCCTTACTTGAGAGCTGAGTGTTATTAAACACCCCTTCCTCTGAAAATATATTTGTATAATCCAAATACTTAGAAGTTCTAGATGTTACATTAACGCTTACTATCTAAACATAAACAAAAGTCTGTATCTATAAAATATACATTCTGCTCAATTTCTCCCCTCGTATTTTTTAAAATTTTTTTCAGAGGTAAAACTTGCATAGAACAGGAAGAAAAGTGCCAAATATTTTATAATTCCAGTGCAGAAACTTAACTCTCCCACGTACATCACATTTTTGAGATGGCTGTAGAAAAAAGTGACAGGGCACTGACGTCAGAAACAGAGAAACATGACCTGAGTTTTAATCTAAACGTAAAGACAACATTATGGGAACATTACCCTGTCCAGGTACGTCTAAAAGTGCTTTGTGTCCATTTTAACGATATCAACTTCAGGCCTATCATTCTTTACTAATACTAACCCTATTTTATGTTGCAAGGTCAAAAATGTCTGTACTTTGTTTAATTGTGAAGTCCTGCATTATGTGTTTCTTAAATCAAACCTTGAAAACCTCAGCATTCCAGAAGTACTTTCATACATCTGCCAGCCACCCATATTTACTTATTAAATGAAAACTACGCTTTTCTTTGTTCCCTCTGACAAGACTATTAATACTAAAATTTTGTATCTGCAAATCACCTAAAGGTCTTTCCATAGCTTTATCAGGTCCTGGGGCTGAGAAGTTGTCAATATGAACTTGAGCCAGAAAAATAAGCAGACAGTAACCTACAGCAATAAAGAGGATGCACTGATTTTAAAAGATGAAAAATAATAAAGGTGAGTTCTTGTCTATGAGGCCACTGCAATAACACGAGCGAAGAGACTGAGACCTGAACCTGGTTGACACAAGCTTGATTTACACTTCAGCTGCTGGCTCCACTCTTAGAAAAGCCTGTGGAAATTACAGTGTCTAGCACGAGCCTGCGTTTTTATTTCAGTAAAGTAAAACAATACAGTCCACTTTGTCTCCCAGCAAAGAGTGAACACCACCACCTCTGGTTTGACAGCTGTACCATGGTACCTCTTTGGGTCATTCCAGATGTCACCACTGCAGTCTCCACTTTGTTTCCTGAAGCTCTGGCACAGCCCACTGCTCCTCAGGGACAGGGGTCTGACAGTGCAGCGGGGCACCCAAATACCTGCTGGAAAGGGAACGGAAACCTCAGGGCACCAATATCAGCCCAGAACTTTCTCTCCCTGCGCGTCCTTACAGGACACAGTGCCAGCCCTGCGCCGAGCCTCAGGACACTTGGCAATTCCCACCGCGTGCATCCTTCCTCCACAAAAGCCAAACAGGCCCTGAAGCTTGTTAAGAGCAGAGCAAGCATAAAACACGCCGCTCTGGAGCACACCACCTGCACTGAACCCATTCCAAAATGGTGAGCAAGGCAAAACATTTTTACAAGTTGAGGATGAATACGTGTATACAAAATTCAGTGTCTATTTCTGTTTCAGTATGTAAGAATTACTCCCGTATGGACTAAATTGTTTTGACTGCTGTATCATCTAACATTTTCTCATTATATCTTATTTCTAGTCCACTCATGCTCTTAACTCCACTGCTCAACTCTATTCCCAGTTATCCAGTATAGTCCCATAACAGATATGACTGGCAGAGGCAGTTCGCCTTTTCCCTTCATTACCCCGGTTTTACTCCTTTTACAACTACATATGAATTTTTATTACTCCTTCATTCTTGTTTTTATGGGACCTGTGGAGGAATAGGAATGACACAAATGGCTTCTTGAGCCAAAGCAAAGCTTTTCTTATCCCTTGAGCTACAGAATTTTTCGCTGTTACACAGCGAAAGGGATTTTGTTACACAGGAGCTGGTTAAATACTGCAGACTGGCTAATAACAATCTTCTGTTGTTAGTCTGTGTGAGAAAAGGAAGTCTCTCTTCAAATAAGAGGGAACTGAATGTTTTAAGTCTCCCCTGAAAAGCAGAACCGTAAACGAGGACTTTTCTCTAGAGTCGTGAGAGATTCAGCAAAAGCTTTCTTGAAAAAAATTCCCCCTTCCCCCTCCCAGTGTGGGCTACGGAAATCTGGGACAAAGGTCCTCATGATTATTCAACAAGTTAGAGATACCAACCAAACACACGATTAGTGAATCATAAAAGCAGCAGCACCAAGCCAAGAAATTAAACCAGTTTAACACTGAAAACCTGCAAGTATGTGAAAGGTCACACAGCTCTTGCAAAATTCACTCAGAAGCATTAATATTAAAAGGAAAAAAAAAATAAAATACTGCCTCAGTGCATGATGTCTGGGCAGACAAACATTACCTCCCACAGACACAAAACATCTGCCAAACCATACAGGCCACAGGCCAGAGCTGCAAAATGTCAGCAGCTCCTGTTTCTTATAGATTATAGGACTCCTCGACAACACTCTGGTAGCTCAAAGCATTTTCATTTGCACCGACACAAAGCTCAGGGAAGAAGCTCCAGAGACAAAGTACTGGCTGAAACCATGTCTAAGCCAGGCCAACCAGTATATTAAGTCACTCAGAACAAAACCCGTGTGTTCACCCATGAACAGGACTGTCCCGAGAAGATGCCAATCGCCTCACGCTGCCCTAAGAGCAGCTCAGCCCTTCACAACAGTGTATTTCAGCAACGACCAGGGTCTCCAAATTCAGAGCAGCTTTCCTCTCCAGGAAGACAGCAGTTCCCCAGAAGCCGGTGAGGCAATGCCTTGTGCCACTTGCCAGAATCGCTCAAGCCCCTGCTGCGGTGCGTGTTCAAGGGAAGTTTCCAACAATGCCAGTGTCACCATTTCCATGCCTCCCTGTGCTGGCACGGCTCCTCTCCCGTGCTCCCTTCCTCACCCCTGTCCTCCTGAGGAACACTTCTGTGCTCAGATCAGCTTATGGTCATTAAATACTCGCACTCATCATTATCCAAACACCCATCACAACCCATTTTGCAAAGCAAGGAATAAAGCCAAATACAGTTCCAGCTCTGTAAAACTCATCCAGGGGCACAATCAGGCAATAACACTGTAAAAATGGTTTGTAAGCTTTTAGAAAAAAACTTATACAGGCTTTGAAATTCAAGTATTCCTCAAAATGCATTTCCTTGTATCTTAAGTCAACCAGCACCTGTGGGTCTGTACAGCTTCCACCTGAAACAAGATTAAAATCAGCACAGCCTCACCTTTCTTCGGTTGCCCTAACCACAGACTCGACTCGAGGGGTGGATGGGAGCAGACAAGAACCTGACCTGTCCCAGCAGGTGAGTGGGGAGACCAAAGCTGCAGGAATGGCCAAAGCATCAGCATTGTGGGCACACAGCAAAACTCAGGGTCCTTCTAGACACAGCATCAAACCAGGGCTCCCCGACTGCTGCGCCTTGCACAACTCGGGGTGACTTCAACCACCTTCTTTTTGAACAACAGAAAAACAAACCCTTTTGATGTCCCAAGTTCAAAGAGGCATCTGTGAACCCACTGTTCCTGGCTGACCCTTGCTTCAAGCAACTTGTATAGGTACCAGATGAAACCCATTAAGCAGTTACCATACACATGCTGCACTTGGTAAGGAAAGGCACTGTGTTTGGAGATTACTTTTGAAAGGGGAATTGAAGAGAAGACCTCAAATTAAATTTCGCGTGCCAGATTTAACAGCTGGGCAATGCCCAGGCAGGGACCGTAGGCCATGGGAAAGCTGCACCAGTGCTGAGATAACCAGAAACTTAGAATCATAGAATGGTTTGGGATGGAAGGGACCTTAAAGACCATCCAGTGCCACCCCCCTGCCCTGGGCAGGGACACCTCCCACCACACCAGGCTGCTCCAAGCCCCGTCCAACCTGGCCTTGAACCTCCAGGGATGGGGCAGCCACAGCTGCTCTGGGACACCCCGGCCAGGGGCTCCCCACCCGCACAGGAAACAATTTCTGCCCAATGTCTCATCAAAACCTCCCCTCCTTCAGTATAAAACCATTCCCCTCTTCCTATGGCTCCACTCCCTGATCCCCAGTCCCTCCCCAGCTTTCCTGGAGCCCCTTTCAGACACTGGCAGGGGCTGGAAGGTCTCCCCGGAGCCTTCTCTTCTCCCGGCTGAACCCCCCCAGCTCTCCCAGTATCCTCCCAGCAGAGGGGCTCCAGCCCTCCCAGCATCTCCGGGGCCTCCTCTGGCCCCGCTCCAGCAGCTCCGTGTCCTCCTGCTGTTGGGGGCCCCGGAGCTGGCGGCAGCACTGCAGGGGGGGCTCCCCCGAGCGGAGCAGAGGGGCAGAATCCCCGCCCTCGACCACCACGGCTCCTCGGCACCCCCGGTACAGCCTGTTCTCCCGCCGACCCCCCGCCCCGCGGCCCCGCACCTCGGTGACGATGGTGGAGCGGTAGACGTCGCGGCTGTACTCCCAGCCGTCCAGGCACGGCTCCTGCTCCAGCGAGCCCAGCTCCACGTCCGAGCCGGGCCGCAGCCCCAGCGCCGAGAAGTTGGCCAGCGCGGCCAGCCGGTACCGGCGGCAGCGGCTGGGCGCCTCCTGCCCGCCCCGCAGCTCCAGCGGGATGCTGGAATTGCGCCACTCGCCGCTCAGGTTGGCGCCGCGGGGCAGCGCGCAGCGGTGCTCGGGGGTGCCGGCCAGGAAGACGATGGAGAGGCCGTTGAAGCCGTTGGGGACGATGCTGGCGCTGAGCAGGAAGAAGACCACCCGCTGGAAGCGGCCCCACTCGCCCAGGAAGGCGGTCACCTCCTCGTAGTCCCGCATGGCGCGGCCGAACTGCGGCCGCCGGTACCTGGCGGGCCCGTCTGGCGCGGGCAGGAAGCGGCCGCGGCGCAGCGCGCCGAGCGCCGAGCCATGGGCCGGGCCTGGCCGGCGGGGGAGCGGCCGGGGGTGGGGTTTGCAGGCGGAGGCACCTCAGGTGNGCTCCCTGCCCGCGGAGGCGGGGCTCGGCCGCGGGCTCCGGGTAGCATCGTCCGGCGCCGGCCGCTTTCCCGCTGCCCCCGAGGCGCCCGGCCCAGGCCCGGCTGGGTGGCACGTCCCCTGCCCTCTGGGGACTCCTTGTCAGGCCATTACTGCAGGCCTCGGATCCCTTAGTTACTGCCCGAAGGGTTCAGGAACCGGGCTTGAGATGAATGGAGTTATGGGCTCCCCGGTTCAAGAAGGACAGGGAGCTGCTGGAGAGGGGACAGCAAAGGGCTATGGAGATCTGGGGACTGGAACATCTTTCTTGTGAAGGGAGTTGGGTCTCTTTAGCCTGGAGAAGAGCAGATGACGGGATCTCATCAATGCTGAGCAATACCTAATGGGAGGGTGCGACCAGTCTTTTTTTGCTGGTGCCCAGTGTTGGGATCGCGCAGCTGTGAACAGTCTCAAAGGCGGGAGATGAAATGAGCAAAATAGAAGTTTAACCTCAAAATCATCCCTCAGCCTGGCCCGGGTCCGCATCAGGGGCTTTGTGGCATCACAGAGTCAGGATTGAACCACCTGAAAGCCAGAAAAACTGTACTGCACCGTGACAGTCTTCCTGTGTGGAAGAGCCGATTTGTGGAAAAGCTGCTTTTAGGGTTCCATTTTCGTACTTCATCCATGCTAAATACATTTTAAATTACTTCTTTAAACTTCTTTGCACAAAGCATTAATGTTAGGAGACTTTGTTCTTCAGTTACAACCCACACAGAACAGGTTATACAACGCCAGCGCACGGTTTTATTGCAATGAAGACAGAAGTTAACGAGTGACAATTACTACAGTTTCATGTATGCTTCAGCAGATCCAATAAGCCAGCTGAGGATCAAAGGTTGCCCAGAGAGACCCACGTACACGTGACAGAGGTGACAGATGAGGCACGGTGACATGGCCCCTGCGGTCAGTGGGAGCGATCCAGCTGGTGCTTCCCTCCCGTCCTCGGGTTGGAGCCTTCCAGGCTCCTCCAGTTCACCTCCAGCTGCAGGTGAGCACACAGGTCCCATTCCGAGCTCCGCCGAGTATCTCACACACGGAAAACTCACTGAAGATGGCAGTGAGAGGCTCAAATACCTCCCTAGCAATACATTTAAGTTTCACCAATAGCTGTTTTCTTCAGCTTTACAATTAAAAAAATAATAACTCGCCAGAAACGGGCACTCCAGCTTCATCCCCATTTGATTCTTCTGCAGACTATTGCTCTCTGGGTTTCGTTAGAAATCCCTGTTGGAGCCTGGGAAAGATACTGGCAGAGGACAGAAATTCTCCTTGCAAATGTTTCATCAGCTGAAGCAATCTCCTTTTCCCATTTTTATTATGCCCAGACACCTTAAGGCTTTATAACAACATCACGTACTTTTCAGAAAGGCATTCCACTCTGGTGAAAGATTTATTTTTTTAAACCTGCCACTAAAAATACTAAAATGTGACACCAGCTTGAGATCAATGGTACAAGCAAGAAAAATGAGACTGATTAAAACAAAGTATTTAAAAAAAAAAAACCAACCCTTTTTCTTATTTAAAAAAGGAACACTAGGTTTTAAGATACTACAAAGTTCAAGAGTACAAAAATATTTACCTTTTAGAAATACCCACGCCTATGATCACATAAAATAAGTATCAACTTAATATAAAAATCTTCATAAAAATATGGCCACCTATAGCTAACCAAGTCCTCAAACCTGTCCTACGCTGATACAAAGGCTTTGTTGAGAAATTTAGTTATGTCTAAACAGCTATTCTACAGATTAACTTTGTAATAAGTAAAACAAGATTAAATAATTAAGAGAAAGTCCAGCTTGAGAAGGGATGAGAACATCAGGGGTCACAGAACAACGGTTGCCTCATGCCACATTACATTTATGGCAAAAGCGTAACTGCAGAAATTTGTATATGAAAGGAAATAGTATTTCTGCATCCCAAAGAGCAGCTTGAAATAATTGCACAAGTTCCTTGCACTTAAATGTTGTAAAGCTTTATATTTGTGCTTGAAGAGAGCCCCATTCCCGTGCCAGCACAAGACAACTTGCCATGAACTCTCGCATTAGAGATGAGACAGTGTGCTTTCGTTGGCCCTTACAGAAGGTGAATGAATCATGGCTAATTGTTATTTATAGAGGATAAAAATCAGTCTACCCGGCTGCTTTATGTGGCCAAGAAGTACATGTACAGCCAATAAATAGAAAAATAAAAGGTATTACACTTTTTTCAAACCATGTAGTGTTCATAAAACAGTAGTAGCACAACTCTAAGCTCTACATTTGAGTTTTCATCCAATCTAGCTTTGCTGAACTTTTTAAAAAATGCATGCGTAACCTGGCGGATTTGAAAAACAAAACACTGGCTTTGTTGGTGTTTTGTTTTGTTTTGAAAAAAACTGTGGTCCCAAATTAGCGCTTCTGCATTTTTAATAACTGCACGTGAACATCTCCAGTACAGAACACGAGCTTTTTGCCAGCATCAAATGCCCTTCAAATTTGTAAATAGTGCAAAGGTTTCGCAGAGGCTTTTGAAAGTGCAGTGAGCTTTCTCTGAAGGTACAAAACAATGTGGCATCTAGTCAAAGGAGAAATTAAATGCTTTGAAAAAAACAACCAACCCCCAAATGTTGCTTATGCCAACATACCGTGGAAAACCTGTAGGCTAAAACTGCATGGCATGTTTGGATAGGATCACCCACTTGCGAAAGCCCCTGTATCTTTTGAACGCGGGCACGGCCCATCAGGTCAGCAAGCTATAGTGCTTTCTGTCTGAAAGGCTTTCCCCAGCCCCAAAGACACTGAACAGCCATGAAGCCCGAGGATTTCAGCTCGCTCGGGCTTTATGAAAAAGCGTC
The DNA here is from genome assembly GCA_013398295.1 of Chionis minor. Classification (NCBI taxonomy): domain Eukaryota; kingdom Metazoa; phylum Chordata; class Aves; order Charadriiformes; family Chionidae; genus Chionis; species Chionis minor. The sequence continues at coordinate 99,154 of VZSF01001261.1, forward strand.
AGCTTTTACAGGGCCAAGTGGATCTCAGGTCCTGGGAAAAGCATGCGACATCAAAAGGTACCCGATGTCTTGTTTAAAAACCATGTCCTTACAGTGAAGCCTACATCTGCTTTGCTACAGCTAAATTCTGATCCCACTTCGTCTATCGGGCTTTGGTCATGGATTTGAAAGGAGTGCCGGGATCTTGCCTTCAGGGGCACGTGCTGAGATTTTCAGACAGACACTCAGCTCCCCTTCATCCAGTCAACACGCACAGTGAGAAGAACCACAAGCATTACGTGTTCTATCTATATATTTTTTTTCTTCAAGCAGCTTTCATTGAGAACCTGACTGACTGGAGTCATTGCTGTATTATTCCTAAGGCTCATTTCTAGCTTACTCCTCAAATCAATCGTCTTTAGCACAGGCAGGCCCCCATTTCTCAACAGGGACCGTATCTGCTGACAAACCCCAGGTATCAGGACACTGAATTACAGACTAAGAGTCCTACGGGAGTAGACAGCATCTGTTCAGTAAACTATGTATTTGGGTACAGTAGCACAGGGGATAATAACTATGGTGCAGTAGCATCGACTGTTGGGTTTTGTTTGTTTTCCTCTGGCAGAAAATACATTTTGAGACGATCTTGTTCTTCTTTCAGCCCCTCTGAGAGTGTGCATCCTTCTTCACAAAGGTGTTACCAGCGTTTTAGGACTCTCCTTTGAATTCCTAATGCCAGTGGTTTGTTGCCCATTTCTGAAACTGAAAGCAAGTAAAAAAACTGAGAAGCTAGAGAACATTTTGCAGGGTGACACCAGACATTTCCCCCTCCCAATCAGCACTGCTGAAATAACTATCTTACACTACTAATGTAAACATCAGGAGAAAGCCAGTGCTCTGTGAAGTATGCCTTTCCAGAAGGCAGAAGCAACGCAGCAAACGACACTTGCACTTAATTCGGTGACTGTAATTAAATTACTTCAGTCTGCTTATGCAAGAAGCCTGCGAAGGGAATCTGGTTTGACTCTGGGATTTCTATCTACAGTTCATCAGCTGCAAAGTCGAAACGCTGTAAGTCAGACATACGAGACATCCCTAATTGTGATAAAGAGCAGGATGCCCTTCTCAAGGAACCCGGCCTGAGAATTCTTCTTATTCTGGAAGCATAATGACAGCTCCTTATACCAACCAGGGACTAGATACAGGCAATTACAGGTTTTTCAAGCTATTACTGCTTATAAGGGGATTTGTGTTCCAGTGCAAATTCTCAGTAAGCTGGACGGTAGCTACGCAGCTGCACTTTGGCTGAGTCAGTTTGCTTCTGCTGCTCCCAAGAGTTTTCCTCCCACGACAGTAACTCACAAACACTGGCCGTCTCCACTGCCCAGCACTGCAACGTACACGCATGGATTTCAGTGGAGACGTTTGCTCAGGGTACCCTAAAGAGCTGGGGGGAGAGCAAGAGAACTGTCGTTGCTTACAGCTAAACCAAATAAAGCAGGAGAAAAGCTGTCCCGGCACGTCTCTAGCCTCCCAAATGAAAGAGGCTGGAGTATTGAAATCCTGCGTTTAATCCTGTAGTACCTAATGAACTCGCACTGAAAGAGTGAAGTGTTTTGTAGTGTAAACCATCCTACTGAATGAATAGTTTAAATAAAGAGTTAAGGAGAGTGAATGATATGGAAAGCGATGGGAGATATGAAGCAACAGCCTCAAGGTGATGTGAAGGTCAGCCTTGCTTTGCAAGTGCCCACTTTCAAGCCCCTCAGCTCTCAGGTGCAGCATTCTGGAGAAACCGCCTACTGTCAATGTCGTCAAATTAACAACCAAACCAAAATAATCTATAGGACACTTGGAAAGCTTTGATGTTTTGCAGTGGATCCGATGAAACGTGTTTACTGATTGTGCAAAGGGACTATATGGAGGAAGAGGGCCTGAATTCCTATGGAGCCTGGGATGAATGCAAGCCGCCTTACCATTTCACCTTCAGCATTTGTTCAAAGCTCTCAGGCAGGGGAGTGCCGTAGCTCTCCGGGAGGAACAGGGTAAGGATCCCGATCAGCACAGTCAGGCTTCCCATCAGGATATATGGTAGGAATCTGTCGTAGGCACCTGGCAGAACACAGGACGTGACAACAGTGCTTAATGTCCACAGTCCACAAACCCATGAGTAAAATTTATATTCCAGACATTGCTGTAACACAGAATTAATTTGCAATAATTAGCTGAAATCTTCATAAATATCAAAGGTGAATCCAAAACTGAGTTACATCTGTTATCTCCCAGCAAACAAAGGGATTTTTCAATTTTAAAACTACAGTGCACACTCTAGGATGGTCAATACCTATCATCAGTTTCATGCCATCCCGCATATTTGTGTAGCAGCTAATAGGGTTTTTTGTCCATTTTCAATTGGGGTAACCAACATCTTTACAAGGTAACAGCTGTGCTGGGATTACTGCTGGAGTTGTCAGCACCATGCTGTCATCAGGAACCGAATCCTCCCTTAAATAATTCAATGTGAGGGAATAAAAGTGCTCATGAACAACCAAGGACTCATCTGGTACCCGGGCTTGTGCAAAAGAAGGGAAGAGACTGATGGCAGCTGAACAGGCCAATTTCAGACTCAGGGGCCATTAACAGGGGGAATCCTTAAATATCTCCCTTATTGCAAGGGGAGAAAGCATCAGCCCTCCCGTGACAGGCGAGGCTCTGACCTTGCTCTACTCGGAATATTATTTTGGACTAGAAGGCAGCGGCCCCTGCCAGCAGCATGAAGCTAGCGCACAAGTGTTTGGGCAGGATGCAAGATCTTCAAGTCGCAGTAGCACAGCAATGAAAAGGTCTTCAGGAAAGGGATTAGCTAGGATTTAAAGTACTTAAGGGAGAGAAAGTACCAAACTGGACTCGACAGCTTTATTTTTTAGTGGGGATAGAGCAGCATGCTTCATAATGTACGGATAAACTAGGATTGAGGTGAAGACCCCCGAGTATTTCGCACAGAGCCAAAGTTTGTGATTTGATCTCTTCTGTGTTCATGAGCTGGATGAACTGCGAGGTCCTAATTTAGCTGTAGCAAATAACAGCAGCTGACGACTTTCTCCTAAAACCTCCTAAAGTTTAGGAAACTATTCTGATGACTGCAACAAGAATTTTTAAAGGCTGTGCCTATGGAAACCGGGGAGAAAAAAACCCCACAAAAACACAATAGTAAAATCTTTATGCTGTCTACATCTCTCCATTACTGTTACACCGGTGCCGCAACGGAGACTGAAGACTCTAAGGAGCATCACAGTCCTGCTCTCCCTTTTACTTTACATTTGCACTGTACAAGTATGAAATAACATATTTTCCTCATTTTTGGTGCAGTGTGTTAGTGTCACACGGGAATGTAGAGGTGAGACAACACAGGTGAGCTACAGCTAGTAGTCTCCTCTCTCCTGTCCTGGCACGGTGAACCAGCATTAAACCCTTAGTACACCAGTGGTGTTCCACCAGAGTCAGCAGTCATCCTCGTTTTATATCAAAGGTCTTGGCAGGAAGCAAAACTCATTAGGCAGAGGGGAGAGCTGAGACAAGTCCAGTGATGGTAGAAGGAAATAAATCATGTGTGAATGAAAGAAACAGGAGATTGAGCACCCTGGACCGAGCAGCTGGTATTCACAGATACTTCCACCCTTTATCCCCTCATCCGTCACCCTTTCCTGCCTTCAACCTGAGGGGGAAAAAATAATAATCAATTCACCAATTAATATTTGTGCAGCACTCAGAATATGATGGTGATGAGCATCAAAAAAAAAGGCCTATGAGGAAATCAGTAATTCTACTTACAGACCAAGGCGTGAACAATAAGAAAAAAGGCAAAACGAGTGCATAGGGGCCTGGTTTAGTAACTCAAAAAATCACGAACGTCACAATTAAACACACTCTTGTGCTGTTTATGTATTTTTCATGTATTGCTTTACAGCCCAGATTTAGGGGATGGTTGGATTCCCACCTGTTCATCTGCTCCTGACGTGCCCATCTGCGGATGCGCATGAAGAGTACAACGCAATGAACTTCCTACTGGCCTTACTTGCTACATCACTCCTTCTCACACTCTCCTGGGAAACTAACTGGTGTCCCAGGAGAAACATCACTTCTTGTCACACTCTCCTGGGAAACTATGGGTGTCCCAGGGGTAGCACCCATTGCCAAGATGCGACCAGTTATCATCCTGACAACTCCACTGGCACGGTTTACAAACACCACCGTTGTCTTGGACCAGCTCTGCCCCGCTCCGGTGGTGTATGAACAGTCCCCAGCCTCAATGAAGGGCAAAAGTGCCTGATTCTTCTGTGAAACCCCAAGAGCTCCACTTCATTTCTACAGTGTGTGACAGTGAAGTCAGACCCAAGGTGAGAGAAGGGACTTAAATGACAACAAATGAAGGGACTTAAAGCTGAGCCCGCACTGCAGAAGCTCTGATAACTTCTCTGGGCGGTTGTGAGGTGCAAGGCAAGAAGCGCAAGATGTCTCACCCAGGTAAACAAAGTAAGGAGCAAGGATGCTGCCCAGCCTGGAAGCCGTGGATGTAGCTCCGACCGCCATGTTCCGCACCACGGTTGGGTATAGCTCCACGTTGTAGACATAAAGCATTGAAAACGCAGCTGTGATGCCAAATTTTCCAAGCATCACCAGGCCAACAGACAGGACGTTAAAATCTGGAGGAGAAAAAAAGAAAATCAAGGTGAACAAACAACACCCTGTGCTTATTACTTGTATTTCCTTTACATCCCAAAGACCATACCACTGTTTTTTTCCTAGCAGTTGTGTCTGTTGTTTTGGTTTTTAATTATACAGTGTGTTAGCCCCAGCCCTGGATGACTGGCCTCCAAACTTCCCACGGAGCATAATGCAGATGCTCAGGTTATTTTGTGCTTTGCAGATTTTGGTTGTCTCCCAGTAAAACAGTATTCTTGAAATGGAACAAAATTTGGTATTACACAGCAAAGCACAAGTTTAAGTCCACCCCGTTTTTTGCAAAATCCCACGGAGATTTACACACAGGGAAATCGGGAAGACTTGCTGGCTTTTTTAGCCTCTACACACACCCAGAGAAATCACAGTACGCTTTTGGCTCTCATTTTACAAGTTGGTTCCCCTGGACTATAAAAAACTCAGTAATTTGACACAATAAATGAGCACCGTGCATGACTCAGCGTACACACACGGCATATAAAAAAAGTCACGCCTGCAAGTGGTCAGCATAAACTTGATCTCAAATTCTAAATTCGATCATGGTTTCCAGTGATTGTACAGAACTGTTAGATAATATTCTAAAATATTTCTAACATTTTAAATACTTAAGTCACCTATCACATCCTGTACCTTCAGGAACCAGCTGAATGAAGAGGACAACACTTCCCCCTAAAAACAAGGTGCCAGATAAGGAGTAGCGCCGAGGGAGGGAGCGGAGGAGAAGCCAGGCAATCACGTAGGCTGGAACTTCAATAACAGCCGAGAGGAAACAGTTGATGTAGGCATTTCCATGCCAGTTTGGAGTGCTGAGGGACAGGCCGAAGTAACCAACGGATGTGAAAAACCTGAGAAAAGCAATAAAAACAAATGATTCCAGAAACACCAGTCTCTGAACGCCTCCAGTGTTGCCTCAGATGTTGTTACAAAAATAGGATGTCGCAACGCATCGCCACGGGCATCGTGGCTTAAAAAAACTCTCCGTGGCAACCCCATCTTTCTAATTCTGTCATCCCTTCCAGTGATCATGTCCACAGCGGCTTGAGGAGACCTCTGAGTTCTCTGTCCTTCCCGCATACACTACGCCAGGTAAAAGGCTTTGTGGAAGTTGTTCACAAAGGCTTTTTCACTGCAATGGACTCATTAACGGCACAATGAAATAACTCTTGAAAGCTTCCCATGCCAACTACGTTCCTACTTGTAGCCAACTCCAGTGACAGGATCTCCCACCCTCAGCAGTTCCGTTACATCTTATTTAATCTTCACGAGAGAGCTGGATGTTCGGGTTTCAAATCTCAAGAGTGCCTGCCTATGGCATGCCAAGTGTGCTAGCCAGTTCCTTTCTGCTGGGGGAAATAGGTACAGAAAAGGGTCCTGGTTTGTCTACATGGTATTATTGGGTCCTCATTCCTCGTGGCTGCCCAGGCAGGGACCAGGATCTCACTGAGATGGGCACCGCACAGAAACAGAACACAAACGCTGGCCACGGGTCTGGTTCTTGTTATGTTACTGAGTTGCTGCCTCTGCTTCAAGAAGGACATTTCTCTTCAAACAGAGATTATAGAGATGGGAGCTTCTTTAAAAAAACAAAACCAAAAAGCAACAGAATTTAAAATACACAAGTTGTTACATATAGTTTCCTAACTATTTTACATCTGAGTCGAGGCTACTGTCTCCATACTCTTGTGTATTAATGCTATGCGGGTGCAAGGACATTTAGAGCCATGTGCTGGCCAAGGCCCATGAGTAGACGGGCTGCGAGGCTGCGACTTATTATCTAAACCTGTGGCATGTGCCCTCAAATCAGAAATTGTTCTATTGCCTGGGTACTGTAGGAATACACATTTCCTTACCACAAAAGTAATGACATAATAGTAATAGTTGCAATGTTTCGGGTTCGAAATAGGTCCAGAAGGATAGCCTTCTGCTGCTGCTGAGGCTTCGAATCCTGCATCTGAAGGAAAAAGGAAAACAAAACCAAAAAAATTCCCACACACCTAAGAGCAAAACAACCTCTGCACACCCACGAGTTTGGGCAGTAAGGAAGTTACCACTATCTCGGGGGACAACCAGTCAGCCCAAGGGCCAGTTCTGCACCAGGGAGGGCGGTCCTTAGGTAGAGCTTGTCTCTGCACCCAGCTCTACTCCGCGGTAGTTTCCAGGTTTTTGTTAAAAAAAAGGTAGCACCGAGACACCACACCAGGCTGCCTAATTAAAAAGGAGTATCGGCTGACAAGAAAGACGCATTAACACTTGCTTAAGGATCGAGCACAGTACTTCCAGGAGTAGCCTTATTACCAAAGGCATTTTTCTGCGCGCTGTCCACTCAACTCTCTTCTGTTCAACCTTCACAAACGATGTGAGATAAACGCAGAGAATGACCCAGTTTTGCTGCCTGCCTGCCGCTGCCCCGCCGGAGGGTGGGACGGATGCCAGAGCTTGGCATCATGGGCGCGTCATGGGAGCATCCACCACCCCAGCTCGGAGACGGAGGGTCCAGTTTGAACTTGAAGCAGGAATCTTCCGGGTGGCCTGAGGGTGCCCTCCTGCCTGCACGGAGAGCCCTCGCTGGGGCCAAGGCAGCACTCACAGCCAAGCTTCGCCCCAAGCCCAACGTGCGAACCTACGTGGCCCTTCCTGTGCGGCTACCCAGGAGATTTCCTTTCCCAGGAAGAGAAGATGGTTTCTAAGGAATGTCTTTCTAGCGACATTTGAAAAATACTTCCAATGGAGGACTTAACGTTCAGTCGTCATCCTCAGGCTTTTGTGCACAGCCGCTTTGGCACACAAGATTCCCACGAAGTAAAGGACAGCTGAGCTGCCGCTTGGTCTCAAAAATACGCAGGAGTGATGAATAGCAAACTCGGGTGCTGGAGCCTGAAAAAGTCATGTCCAGTGTGAAAGACATTTGAACTCTGGCTGTGAAGTAAGGAAAGTGCTTTTTCACAGTTTCTGTAGGAAGAGCTTCCCATAGCCGGAACATGCACTTCAATTTACACTTGAACATACACTTGGAAAAGAAATCTTCAGCAGCTTGGGCAAAATTTAAGTGTGACATTCAAGAGATGGATCCTGCCCACGGGAGGTGTAGCACGCAGCATCTCTCTCCTGCAGATACTGCAAAAGAGCACCCGATGCTCTGCTTCCTGCTCCATCAGGAAACATAAAACACCGGTGCTGGTATAATGCAGTAGAATAAGATCTGACACAGACATGCGGTCATTGCTGACGCAAGGCTGGAAGCGTTGCTGGTTTCTTTGCACAAGAAAAATGTCAGTGCCTCTTTAGCAGGAGCTCCGGTGAGGGCAGCGCCGCTAGAGGGGGAGATGAGCACAAGAACCAGCCATCTCGCTGCGGCCGTGCTGCTCCCTGGCTTGCTGGGGTGCTAGGTTTGTGCAAGGCTTTCTCCTTTTAACCGATAAGCACGAAATACAAGAAAAAAACAGGCCTGAAGAAGAGCTTAATGTTCTTCCCCGCCTTCGCTACCGTCATGGTTTTCAAGTGCCCTTGTAGCACGTGGGTGCTTTGGCTGGTTTGTGCAACCCGCAGAGTCCCTCGGGGCTCCACGCAGCCCCGGCACACGTGGGTGCCGCCTTAGGGGCCCCTGCAGAGCCCCCCCGCGAAGGGCTGCTGTTAAACTGCACATCACTAATACTACGCCAAGCTGAAATGGGGACAAACACGTCCTCCTTGGGTCTTCTCAGTGCCCGAAGGATGGAGCAATCTGGGTCACCCTTGCTCTGAAAACCACAACCAACCACTGCTGAGGAAGAGAATTTTACTGTTAAAAAAAAAACAAGTAAAAAATCTCCCTCTGGCTTCTCATTTTGAACTCGCTAACCCAGCACTCACCTCAGGCCAAGAGGGACTGCCAGCCTCTGAGAGCTGCTGCTGCAACCCCTCTCTACTGGCATTTCCCAACAAGTCAACTGGCCAAAGGGGGAAACTGCTGGTGAGGTAAAGTACCAGGACGTATGAAACATACCTCTGCGGTGTCGAAAAGCACGGCTGGGGCTGGAACGCCATTTATTTTTGCAGCCTTTCGGATAATAACTTCTGCCTCCTTATATCTTCCCTGGGAGATCAGCCACCGAGGGGATTCAGGAATGATCCTGCAATAAGTTTCAGAATAAATGACTCAACGTTTTCGCAAAAGTAAAAAGTTATTAAAAACACATGTATCGGTTTTATGAGTTATGCTCTCATCTCGCAGATGGCTTGCAGCAGAAGAGAGTCAGCACAGAAGCATGTGGGCAATGTAATTCATGGATTTGTCCCACTGGGATCAGTGAGAGGATTCAAATATATGGGACATGTTTATTCTCATGCCGAAGTAGTGGCACGCTTGGGCCCTTGTCCTGGGTGGCTGGTTTTTAAGGAATAATTGATCTCCACCAGAAAAGAAATCAGGTGTCACCAGAAAGACAGCAAAGATGGGGGCAGCTCAGCCAGTGTTGAGAAAAAATATTCTTAGGAAACTGCACGCACTGTGGAAATGCTTTAAACATGCAGAGGGTATATTTAACGGCTCTGTGTCATAGGAATCTTACATACAAACCTCCCAGCTTACCACAGCTCTGAGGCAGGCTCTCCCAGGCAGAGGACAGTGGCACTGTCCCCTCACGGAGCTGATGACATTTGCTAATCAATTCCAGGCATGTGTTGAGTGAATTAACACCAAACACAGGACAGAAGATCTCACCTTCCCTTAACTACATCCTTTGATATTAACAGATGTGGCCTTCCTCCCTTTAGCCAGCAGCACTTTTTTCTCTCCTTGGAATAAAGCAGGTCAGATGGTCCTTTTCTGATGAACTCCCTAAAGGACTGACTCAAAGCCATGTCAAGGGTTTCAACCATCAGATGATTTATATCAGATGGCTCGACCCCTAACGTGACTTTCTGTGAGATGAGCTGTCTACACTGCTCTTCTTTGTGGGCGAGCTGAGGAACGCAAGACTGCGGACACCATGCCGGGAGCCCTCTGGAGAATTTGGAAGAGGAACGAATAAGAGCAACTAGGGCACGGAGCAGTGGGATGTGCAAGTCACATCGCCCATGGAAGCAGCGGGTCCAGATGCCCAAATGCCAGCTAATACCAACCTGCCTCGGCAGAGCTTTGCCAGTCCACCTTGACCACCATCTACCACCACATCGACCCCAGACTGGAAGTGCCATCCGTGGAAATTTTGGGCATGCTTTACGATGTGTGCTCGTAAAAAGCACAGAAATTCCCACCAAACACATTTCCAAGCAGGACTCTGAAGCCTTGGGGACAAATTTCATGTGCCCCATAGTGCCTGTTTATAGCAGATATCTGAGCAGCTTCCACCCAAAACCAACCTCCCCAAAGAGCAGCTGTTTGATGCAGAGAGAAATGCCGCTGTGTTGAAGGCATTTGAAACGTTTCAGGTTAAATAAGCAAACTGACCCTTAAACAGAATCAGACTATCTTTAAGATCAGATGACAGCAGAGGTGGAGCTGAAAACCATTCTAAAGCTTTGGTTTGGTTTCATTTGGTTTGGTTTGCTTTGCTTTGTTTTGATTTGAAGACTAAGATTAAAAAAATACCCAAACAAACCAAAACCATCAGCAGAGACTTCTGACTAGACCGAGATCTGCAGAAGGTCTTTTAGACTGTAGAAGAGAGAGTCTAAATCACTTCACTGCTATAAAGACATTAATCTCTTATTTACAGGTATAAGTCTTTCAAGATAACAGAAGGAGTTCCCCAGATTAGACTAATATAAAAGGAAGGAGGTCTTTTTGTTTTAAATGATCCTTATTTTAAGAATGTGAGTGGTACCTTGCCTCTCCCTTCCTGTTTTCTAAACATCTCTCTCTTCAGAAAACAACAGATGACCAAGGCAGCAACAGAAGAAGGATATCTGCCCTTCCGCAATGCTTCTGTCTGGCTGAAAAGAGCAGGGAGTTTTCCTAAACTGTTTCCCAGTCCCCCAGGGCAAAGGAACCGTGGGCAAGTGGGGGCGAACCTACGTGTCCACCAGTGCATTAGAGCAGGGATGGGTGAGTGCAGTGGAAAGATGAAAGAAAACGTGGACTTGGCCACCAAGAAGACAGTGTGGGATGGCTGAGAGGAGCATGGGGAGGCAAAGCCAACCTTTGGCTTAGCCAGAGTTACTGTGGGCCCAAGGAACTCACAAATCAAAGTCCTGCTCCAGCAGCCAAAGCAAAGCCTCGGAGGACACACAGCTCCCGGGACACGGAGTCCGTGGGAGAGGGCTAGCCAGGCAAGCTCTGCTGGCAAATGCCTCTGCTTAACGACATCTAGTGCGATGAACTGCTTAATGACACTGAGTGCAATAAACTGCCAGCTGCTGTGTGCTGAGTAAACGGGCTCAGCTTCTCACTGCGATTTTAGTACCAATCAGCAGGTGAATACGCATTAAAAAATGGCTTAAAGAAAAAAGGATGGAAGGAAAGTTAGAAGGAATCACCCAGCAGTACCAAAGGGGTAGCTAGCCGTGGCTAACAGCATCCAGAGTATGGAGTCAAACACAGAATTCCCAAGCTGCTCTGGAAGGCCAGTGAAAAAAGTGGCTTCAAGCACAGGGCCAGCACCAGCAAGGCTTTGCAGGGAGATAATTTGGCTTAAAACTGGCAAAAAACCCCAAATAAAAAATCCCCCCAACTCCCACCTTAAGGCGAAGCCTCCTTATGTGGCAAATAGAAAAAAAAAACCACCCCAAAACAAACCCAAAGAGGAGAAATGGGACCCCCTAACACCCTGCCATGACCCAGCACCCAGGCGCGGTGGGCAGCGTGGCGGCGCGGCGCGGGGGCACTCACCACCAGAGCGGGATGCAGAACAGCCCCGGGACGGTGAGCGCCAGCAGCAGCATCCGCCAGTCTCTGATGAAGTAAGCAAACAGTGGCAGCAACATGTAGCCAATTGCAAAAAATATGCAAACTCCTAACGTAGAGAATATAATACGAACTGATTTGCCAAGAATTTCTGTTCCTGTTTAAAACAAGGGAGGTCGGATTAGCATTTTAACTCTTTCTATTCAATCACGACTAAATACTTTACTGCATTTACACAAAAAATAAGCTCAGCAATCTTCGAAAAGAGCAGTTTCTTTTACATTTAAAGGGACACTGCCGAGGAGGAATGGTCCAAGAGATGATTGTCATTACAGTGCATTAATCTGGGGGGAGATTCCTCCAGATTTCTGTTGTGCATCTCCCCTGCAGCTGCCATTGAAGCACCAGTGGGACCAGCAGCATTTGGGCTCTTCCAGTGGCCCCAGTAGTCCGGCAGGGTGACACAAAACCATTTTCAATGCTAAACACAATTGTAACAGCAACATCTACACAGTTTCTCTGCTGTTACCATCAGTATTTGCTCCCAGATCTAGCAGAGGATTCAGAGACCTGCGGCTCAGCGGGTTCTCCTCTATCCCAAAGGTTGGCAAAGTAAAAGAGAAACAGCGGACGGTGCCCTTTCAGTGAAGTTCCCTGGGACTTGCTGGGAGTTTAAATGAGCTGGGAACAAAAAAAATGAAGGCTACTCTGTGGAAGCACAGAGTGAAACGTGAGCCCTCTGTGGTTTGCTCCGAGGACACCAGGATGAAGGACCCCCAGTACCGGCTGATGGAGCGCCCAGTCCGGCTCCCACCCGCGGTCAGAGGCAGATGTAAGTGCAAAGGCCTGGAGGTACCAGCAGTACCGTGGGAACGGGACCGAGCCCAAGCTACCGCGTCCTTGCAAACAGGCTGAGCTTGGAGTGCAAGAGTTTACATCCCCTTTTCTTGTCCTCTGCTTCCGCCTCGGAACACGCGCCTGGGCAGTTAAAGCGGCTCAGCTGATGGGCAGCGACTTGAGTCTAAAGCCCAAATGTTTCTTGGCGCTGCAGTACTGCCCTGCAGCAGCGAGTCCCATATGTTCCAGCTGCATTAAGCAGCGCGTAATGTCCTCTCCTCCTGGGAGGGACCAAGCAGAGAGGATGCCAGTTATCCCCAATAGCCTCACGTCCAAAATACCGAGCTCCACCACTGCCCGCTAACCCCAGGCAAACTACTGGGTGAACTGAAAGAGCTGTGGGGAACCCAAGGAGCTTCACTCCTCCCTGGTCCTTTTCCCTGGCTGGCAAATCTGCTTCTGTCCTACCCAGCCGTTTGTGGGGTGGCAGAGAAGACCTGGTGCTGCCACCAGCAGAGGTCACCTGCAGCCCAGCACTGACTCACCCAGTACAGAAAAGCTGCTGGGATTATCGGGGAACCTTCAGATGAAGGAGGCGCTTCTGTTTTCTTTGATTAATGCATTGTCCAAGACAGATAAGGGCAGGTGCAGGGAATGGGCGCAGACTTTCAGAAGCCTTCCCACATGCCGGGCTCAGACATAGCCTGCTCCTCCACTTAACCCACTGGGATTCAAGGTGCAGTTCATTCTGGTGGAGAGCAGCTCTGCGGATGGCAGACTGACACGGGTGCTTCGGGATGAAAGGATGTGAATTTACAGTGAGGTGGGAACAAATTTCACATTTATTTTTTGGAACAGAAGGCTGGAATGTCAGACCGGCACATCACGGGCTGTGGGACACAACCAGGGAAGATGCCACCTTCTAATAACCCTACTGCTCCCGTAGCCAGGCAGGGGTCAATGAAAGCATCCTACAACCCCCGTGGCACATGCAGCCTAATACCATCCTAATATCTAGCAATAAAAATTGAGACTATTGTAAGCTTTCAAGAACACCTAATGTCTTTTCCAATAAAACACTCGGCCATTGCTTAACAAAATCCACAGACACCCTCAGGTCCACCTCAGTTCTCGCTGAGCGCTCAGCCCCAGGTCTACAGAGCTCTCCTCCACCAGGAGCACCACAAGGGCCGTAACTCCCACAATTTGATCTGGACTCAATTAAAAAGCAAACAACACTGAACAAACAGGTGGGTCTCAGGAGGTCTGGAGAGTATGTTTTGGTTATGTAGCGTGGCAAGAACTCCCACATTTAATATTGCAGAGAAAATGGAAAAATACCTGCCCTGGTTTGAGCGACACTGGACTAATTTATCTTCTAACGCTTGGGAAAGCTGTATTTTTGGAAGACTTTAGTGTCTGAATTTGTGAAGATATTTACTTTACAGCCAGCCATGGTGTGGGGGTTTCAAGGTCTCGGTGTTCTCGAGCTGGCCACGTGCAGGGATGAGGAGGAGCGAGACTCGGGCACTTGCCCCAAGCTGGCCAACAGGATTATTTCATACCACGAATGGCACGTTCAATAGAAGTTAGAAAGTTTGCTGCGAAGCTCGCGTTCCCCCTTGCTCGCTCTCCCCCTTGATGGCAGCGATCCAGAGGACTTCTTGCCCCAGTGCCGGATCCCTGAGCCATTCCCTTCCTCCAGAAGCTGTAGCACTCGCAGAGTCTGACATTCACTGCCCACTGCTGGCAGCGCACGGCTGCCTAGGGGTAGAGTTGGCTGAGTATAATCCTTGTATCTGTGGGTATCAGGATCAATACGGGTTCTTTTCTGTCAGTCCTGTTAATTATCTAGTTCTATCCTATCAAATCTGTTTATCTTTCAACTCCTGGGTTTTCCTGTTTTCTTCCCGATTCCCCTTCCAGGGTGGGGAGGGGTCATCGGGTGAGAGAATAATTGTCTAGACAACAATAACTTGTTATGGGTTTTCTCAAATCATAACAATGCCCAAGACTAAAAAAAAAAAAATCCTATTTGATAGCTATGTGAATTTTTATTTTAGAAACCTGAAGTAACTGAATAAAGCCAGCGAGAAAGTTGAAAATAAACACTCTGACACATTGAAATGGTGCGTGGGGATAAATTATACCGACTTTCGTTAGTGATTGCTGTTGTTTAGAGGGGCTGTTTTGGGAGAGGTCTGATACTTGAAACATTGGTTGATGCCTGTTAAACATCAGGTTATAATTTCTGGCAATCCAAAGCCAATATGAAATTATATGTTTCAACAAGAACTCTCTCCGGCCGCTTTCTGCTGGCCAGGAAATAACAGTTCTGGGATGCTACCAACATGCCTTCGCAAATCTACATAGTGTTTCACGGTCCCAGAACTTGAAAACTTTGAGCACTGGAAACAACTGAGGCCTAAAGCTAAAGAAAAATGCTGCAGAGAGAAACCTCACAAGATGTGGTTTAAAAAAATAATACTAAAAAACTCTACAGAATTTCACCAACAGTTTAGGGGGGAAACTGTTGTCGAGAAGGTGGGCAGCGATGGAGCAAAGGGCAGGAGGAGCCCGGGTGGCCAAGGATGCTGGAACAGGGTCTGAGCTACGCACGGGGAGGGGACATAGGTTCAGATGTTGAAAGCTGGAATGACAGGAGAAACCTGTGCTCAAGTGGCCACTTGGGGACAAAAAACCCCACTTGAGGAGAGAAAGTGCCAGGGCTGCAGCACAGCCAGCATCAACAGAGACTTTATGATGACCGAGTTGAAATTCTCCTACAACTTTATAGGTGCCGGTGTCACTGCTGCCCCCCCTGAGCGCAGGTCACAGCCCTGACTGCCGCCGGATGAGACGAGGGAAGCATCTCCAGCGCATCCATAATTAGGATGAACTTTATTAAGGAGTTGCTTTTCTTTTCACGGGTATATTTTCCTACCCAGCACTCTGTCCCGTGCGGCTTCCTGGAAGCTCCTGGCACTCAGCGGGACACGCCGACCACGCGGCTACGTGCTATGGGGTGGGAAGGACCATGCTCCATTAATGCCTCCCTCCTTACCGATGATGATGACGGCTGATGGCTTGCTTAAATTAGGAAGCTAATGGCTAAATGATTGTAGATTAATCCTGCCCTTAGTAACAGCCTCAAGGCTGCCGGGGGAACGGCCAGCATGGCGAGTGCCCGAGGCTCCTGCCTCCCGCTCCCTCGCTGCTGCAACAGCTCCACAGGTGACAGGATGGCAGAAGAGACAACACAAGGGGTAAAGTGCCAGCAAAGAGCGGCCGTGCAATCAAACCAACCTAACGCTGCTTCGGGAGACCCAGTCCTGGCTCAGCAGTGGGGACATTTGGCCAGTGGGGTGCTCCGGGCCCCTCCTGCAGCTCTGACGAGTGCCGAGGCAGCATCCCGGTCCGCATCCAGCGCTGCCCCACATTCCTGGGGCAGCTGCGGAGCTAAATTCCTGCCTGATCAGATCCTGCATTTGTGCTACACAAACCCCCCGTGCTTCCAAGAGGATTTTAAGCCAAGCCAGTGCTCCTGACCCAGCGCCGTAACTCCCAGCCTTCCCATAGCAGGGGTTTACTCCGGCTCCACCGGCTCCGCACAGGAATAACTAGGAAACACTAACTAGGAGGCAGTGACGGCAAGGGATGTCCCTGTTGGCAGCCTGACCTACTGACCCTCCCTCCACCACTCGCAGCGGTGATGCAGGGCTGCCCGGGGACACGGTGCTGTGTCCTCTCCGGAGCGCTGATTTCACATCGGGCTTTTCTGCTCTGTTTTTCCCCCCTGTTAAAGCCTCGCAGGGGTGGGAAAGAACAGCACTAACTCTCGGTATACGGTTTTAATTTAGACTAGCTTGGGTTACGGTCTACAAACTGTCATTTAGACAGCATCGGTTTAAAAGCTGACATAAATGTATACATGCATATTTTAAAGAGAGTTCTTGCAAATCCCAGCTCCCCCCCTCCCGCCCTGAGGCCTTCATCAGCCATCCCAGTCATTCACCCATGCAGTTCCCTTTCCCGAAAACCATGTGACTAGCGGGAAACTCTGCAGGGTCCCCTTCCCCACGGGGTCCCGCAGCAGCAACTGCAGCCATGCAGCCTCCCTGCGGCCACTGGCTCTTTCCTCCTATGCTGCCCATAGAAAATAAAACAAACTTGGCCTCTAAAATTAAGGACTTTATCGCTAACCTTAGCACCGAGACCAGTGACTTTATAGCTAATGGGGCTCTGACGCCCACCCGCCTCCTCTGCTCTGGTCCCCCCAGGCGTTTGCTGTGCCTGGCAAGGCCGGTTCGCTCCAAGGCTTTGCTCCCAGCTACAGACCGAGCCCTCCGCGACGGGGCGGAGAGGCAGGGAGGAACCCCAACGCCTGCTCTATCTCAGACCTGCTTCTGCTGATAACAAAACCCTGAGCCCTGCCTTCAACTTCTGCTCCAAAGAGGGAAATGGATGTTTATTTTGAGTCTTCCTGCTCTCTTTTTTCCTCTAAAGCTATAGAAAACGTTTAGGCTTGAAGTATCCAGGAGCAAAAAATAATCATACTGGCCTAAATTAGGAATTGTACCAATGAGGATTCACCGCTGTCTAATTAAATGATGCATTTTCAGAGGGAAAAAACCCCAAACAACAGTACATTAAGCAAGCATTTGATCTAATGCAGACATATACGTACCCAGGATGAAGGCCACCACGTAGTTAGAGATCTGTCCCATCCCCACTATGAGAAAGAGCACTGTGAACATCTCCCAGCTGGTAGAGAAGATCTGCAGGAAGCTGAAGCCAGTCTGCACGGCCATCGTCAAAAAAAGGATAGTCTTCCTGCCAAACCTTTTGCAAAAGAGAAAAGAGGTTATCATTGAAACAGCATTTATTTATGAGGTAGGGCTATATAAGAGAGCATGAGGGAGCACAAATATCCAACCTCAAGAGATGCAGCTTAGAACAACCTGAAGTATTGTTTATTTTAAAGATTTTTTTTCCATAAGCACTAGAAAAAAAAAAAGAAAAAAAAAAGAGTAAAATTTCCAAATTTCCAAGACCCAAAAAATAAACCAAGCAGAAAAACTAAGAGCAGAAACTTCAGGGAGCCACTAGACAGGCACTAAAGAGACTAAACAACAGTACATAAGCGAGAGACACAAGTGACCACAAGCCACGCAGCTGCAAGTTGGGAAATGACGGTGTTCAGGCTACTGGCATCTGAAGACTGTGACGCCGTTACGCTGTGCATCCATTAAACAGCTTTATCAACTGGTTTCGGTCCCTCTGCGTTGCCGTACACTCTGCACCCTCTCTCTCACCCACCCGTCTGCCTTAGGAATACGTAGCATTTTCTTACGGAAAGGTAAGAGCAAGCTCACGTCGGGGTTTGCGCCCGCATGCTGGCGCAGGGCACGCTACCCTCTGCATGGATGGCAGCGCCCGCCGCAGCAGCCCCGACTTAGGAAGGGTTTCTGCAGCAGCACAGGGGAAATGGCCCAGGTACCAGCTCAGAACCTTTACTGACAAACCATTAAAAAAAATAAAATTCAATGAAAAGCTCACGCTAGAAGGCAAGCGGGCTCGTGGGGAGGCTGACCGGCCACGCTGCCGCCAGGGCACACGCGCTTTCTCCAATACTCCCAGTGGGCACATGGCACCAGCAGGATTTAGTGATTATCTCATCTCCCTTTCAAACAGTAACACCGACTGACTTCTGCACTGGGGGCAGGAGTCGGGAGATTAAATTCGTATCACATGGAGTTTAATGCTGGAGGCTTTAGGATTAAGACTCTGGTCAAATTTTGAAACCCCTCTGCTGAGCAGCCAGAGCAGCGCTCCTGCTCTTAGGAATTCCTCGCTAACAGGGAGCAGCCAAAGCAGTGCTGGAGACCCCACTGTAACGACATGGGAAAAAAAGGCTCAGGGCTGTACCAAGAGGGAGGCAGAGACTCGCAGAAGGAACATATATTCTGCATTCAACACTTGTAAGGCCAAAATCTCAACACTGCTGAGAAAATTATCAAATGCCTGTAATGATTTTTTGATATTTTATATCTACTTAGTTAGATGGTATGACACAATTGCTATCTGTTTACAGGTTGGGGGTTTTTTTTTTCTTTCTCTTGGATACGCTTACTTCATTTCCAGCAAACCACTTCTTCTGTGTAGAGCGTCCATTCAAAGGACAAGTTCCTATCCTGAAGCTCTAAGAGTGGACTGTCAGTTAATGTGTGACAAAGAACATCTTTTAATGTACTAAAAAGGATGGATAAAAAAAAATAAACGTGGTCATGAAGTGAAAACCACCACATCAGTCTGCAAAGCAGCCACATGGGCTCCATGCAGAGGTGAGCTCTTGGTCTCCTAAAGCAGTAATCCTACGCCTGGGGTAGATCAAGGTTGGGATTTCTGAAGAAGCCTGGCCAGTTACCTCATTTTGCTCAAAACTCAAGAGAACTGGACATTTAACTCCCTTACGCCTCTTCAGAAGAAAAGCAGCAGCCGTGGCACCAGCTCTGCCCGCGGACGGAGCGGGACCAGTGGCGTTACCTGTCCGAGAGCTGCCCCGAGATGAAGGAGCCGATGAGGACCCCCACGAAGAAGAGGGACGTGGTCAGCGGGGCTTTCCAGTCGTCCTCGCACACCAGGTTCCACTGCAAGAGAAGGGCTCATGCTCAGACGCAGCCGCAACGCTGCGGCGAGCCTCATCCGGGCGCAGGGGTTACGGGCTGGAGACACACACGTATCGCTGCATGATTTAATTTAGTTCCCCCACACCCACATTTTCCGCCCAGCGCTGGCACCAGCACTATTTCCTCAGTGAAGGCCGCTGCCAGGACACCCTGCCTAAAGCATTAAAAAAGCAGGGAGAGCAGTTGCCTCCCCAGGCAAGCCCCGTCAGGCCAGAGCCCCCCCCAAAACACTGGCAGCCGCCTGATGGGACCCAGCGCCTCTGAAGGGGGCGAGCGGCTGGCGATGCCAAACCCAAAGGGCAGTCGGGGTGTGCAGCCCTGGGGCTGCCCCGGCCCTGTCGGCAGCATGAGCTCCCCACCACGCACCCATCAGCCCCCCCGACACCCAGGACCAGCTCCCCATGACCTGAGATGCTCCCCACCAAAAAAGCAGAGGGATGGGGACAGGTGAAGGACGGCCCCACCCCTGTAAAGGGACAGTTTCCTGTTTACCTGACCTCTGCCAGTGCAAAACCTGCTGCATTTCTACAACTTCTGGGTTTGACAAAACATAGGCAACAAGAGGCACAGAATAAAATCTCTTTTCCCGCGCTGACATGTTTCCAAATTCCTTTCCATCCCCAGAACCTGCGGGGCTGACTCACTGCCCATCGCTCGGCCTCGCGACCAGATCCGGCTGGGGCTGGAGGCTTAGGACGGGAGCCAGCGTGGAAACTTCCACCTAAAGCCCTTCGTAACCCCAGAAAAGGTTTAAAAAAAAAATAAAAATAAAACCAGCATTATGAGTCTCTGTCCACAGAAGTTACAGCTGAGCGTGTTTCTGCCACGGCTTGCTCCCATCCCGATGACTAATCTCCCGGTTAAGGGATGCCTGCCAGGAGCGCTCATGGATAGACTTCAAACATGTCAGTCCCAGAGCAGATAATTCTACCACAAAGGTAAGATAATTAGATCACAGATCAAAGTATAGCATAATTTTAATAATTAGCCACACTATCAGAGAGCGGGGACATTGCCTGCAGCAGTGCTCACCCTCTGCCCGGAGAACAGGGGGGCCGAGCCGTCTCGGCAAGCGGTGGCCGAGCCCGGGCGAAGGCAGCGGAGCAGAAATTTCCCTCGGGGCCGCTCAGGCGCCTCGGCTCTGCCGCGGGTGACAAAAAGGAGCAGCTCTTGCGTTACAGGGGGACCCAGAGGCCAGCTGACAGCACTGCCCGTCCTGCCCAAACCCCAGCCAACCCCGCCACGGCTCGGCGGCCGGGCTTCACTTCTGCTGCAGATGAACGAGCAGAAGTAACCCCCAAAGCCGGAGGATGTGGCGTGTTCCACGCGGTTTGTGCTGGGCTGCAATTTAGGGAAGCGATGCAATCGATGCCTGTGGTCAGGCTGAACCAAGGCAGCGTACCTCTACCCAGCTCACGAAGCAGCACCAAATGTGGGACAGAGAGAGATGAATTGAGTTTAAAACCTCAGCTCATGCCTCTTCCTGAGAAACGCACCGTCTTTTAACACGGGAACGTGGAGATTTGAGGATGGAAACATGCCTCCAATACTTAAATCTGATTAATAACAAAGAGAAACCGACGGCGACCTTTTCTGTCAGGTATTTTCTGGTCCCTGCTGGGCAGGGAGGGCTGGCCTGGGTGGGCACCTGCACTTATCTTCCCCGGATTTCATAAGGCGGATGGGACCATGCGGGTCAGCAGGACTCAGGTACGTTCAAGGATGCTAGTTGTGAAAAATCCATGCTGGAATCTGTTTCACAGGTCAAAGAAGATGGAGATTTCCGTAAAGAAGCTCGGTGGAAATCAATTCCCCTATTTGTAGAAAAACTCAGCTTCAGGAAACAGGGCACTAAAAGGAAGCGTTTCTTCAGGCCGCGCAAGCAGGGAAGGCAGCGAGGCAGCACAGCAGCAGCCTCTGGAAGCTGGGGGAGCCCCACAGCTCCACGCCAGCCTGGCTTCCCCGGCCCCACAGGACTGAGACGCTTTGCCACATCCTCCCGCACCTCCCTTTCCCCACTCCGGGAAAGACTAATGAGATGGCAGAATTTGCAGCTGACACAGACTATTACTAATTATCTGGGTGCTGAGCACCCCACTCTGGGGCCGCCAGCCCAGCGCCTGCTCCCGGACCTTCAGACTTCAGTCGCTCGAGGTTAAGGGTCGGCGTTTTTAAAATGCCTCCACCATGCCAAAGGCACTTTGGCTGGAAAATAAACCCAGCTAAATAATAACTCGCCCATGAAACTGCCTTGCTTCCTGTGTTCCCTGGGTGCCAAATGCCTCCTACCCAGCTGTTCGCTCTACCTTTTCCCATGACATACTGCACAGGCAGCAAAAATTCGCTATACAGGGTTGAGTCTTTAAAATTTGTGGCTGTGGTAAACAGCACGCAGCAGCCGGCTGGCTGGAGAGGGGTCACCGTCTATTGGACTTGCTGTATTTGACCAGAAAACACACAAACACATCAAACCCGTCTGACTCCAAGTATACCTGAAGTTGTTGAGTGAAAAAAATCACGCTGCCTATTCTAGATCCAATATCACACACAGCATGTGGGACCTGGGAGATGTTCAGCCTGGAGAAGAGAAGGCTCCGGGGAGACCTTCAAACTCCCTTCCTGTATCTGAAGGGGCCTACAGGAAAGCTGGAGAGGAACTTTTTATAAGTGCACGAAGTGGTAGGATGAGGGGTGATGGCTTAAGACTGGAAGAGAGGAGATTTCGATGAGATATTGGGCAGAAATTGTTCCCTGTGCGGGTGGGGAGACCCTGGCCGGGGTGTCCCAGAGCAGCTGTGGCTGCCCCATCCCTGGAGGTTCAAGGCCAGGTTGGACGGGGCTTGGAGCAGCCTGGTGTGGTGGGAGGTGTCCCTGCCCAGGGCAGAGAGGTGGAACCAGGTGATCTTTAAAGTTCCTTCCAACCCAAACCATTCTGTGATTCTATTTTTCCATCTGTACTCCATAGGTACGCCTTGCCTTCTCCCAAAACACCAGCCTCCCTCCCCAAAGGCACTCGCTGCGATGGAGGCTCACGCCCCAGCGCTGCACAGTGATCCCAGCATGTGTCGACACGGCAAGATTTCACTCGTGCTTGAATTTATAGGGCTTTAAGATACTCCCTGCACGCTGACTCCTCACAAACAGTTCTTGGGAAAGAATAAAATTTAACTTAAGTGACCTCGTCCTCAGAGGCTGCATCCAGCATGGCCGGAACCAAGCACACCTCAGGCTCAGGAGCTACAGCCCAGCCACAGCTGAACTACCCACAGCTGCAACTTCCAAACTGTCTGTGCTGCACTAATTATTCATTAACCAGAAAAGAAGTAATTCTGTAACATCCCTGGCTAAGCATACTGGAGAGCAAAGTTCATGTAACCTTCCAAGCAAGTGCTTTGAACGCTAAAAATAAGAACTGCTGAGGAAGAACACTGTTAAATCACTTCATTACCGTCAAATCCTTCTGACCTTTTCCCATAAGCTCCCAGCTACTGGAAGAGCCAATTCTGCCTGGCGCTGCCCGTGGGAATGCCATGGACGGAGAAGCTTTCTGAAAAACTGAAACTGCTGGGGAAGGTGCTCCTGGCTGTCCAAACCAACCCTGCCACCTGCGTTCTCAATCAGAAATCGCTAATTAACCATCCCGAGTACCAGCCCATTCACTTCAGAGAAGAAAACACGAGCGGAGCCTCGTGTAAATGGCCGAGGCTGTAAACCAGGGAAAATCTGACCTTGTTTCTAAGAGTAAATCTGAAGATGAACAGCTCAGGAGGGATCAAAAAATCTTGATGGGTTCCTGCGACTGCAGCAGCGGGGGGACCTGCACCCTCCGTGCTGCACCCTGGGCACCAAGTCCAGCACTGAGACCGGCTCCACTCAGTCCACGAGTGACAAGCACAGACACCTCCGTGCCCAAGCGTGGGGCAGGGTTGGGTAGGGCTGCTCACCACTGCTGGAAAAAGCCATAAGGGAAAAGAAAAGTCCTTCAGATGCCTTCAGGCCACAGCAATTCATAGCCAGCTTCTCACCGCTGCCCGTCCCAAAAGCTCCTGGTTTCTGCCACCGCTGAGAAGTCGGCGCCAGGGCTGGGCTGGGGGGGGCTGAGCGAGAGGTGAGGACCCCAGCAAAGCCCCGGGCACTCGCTCTGCCCTTCGCAGGGGTCTTGCGATGGCGCCTGGGGGACGTGCCATGCCCTGGCAGGGAGCGTGGCCCCGGGGAGCGGTGCTGGGAGACAGCCTGGCTCCAGGGAATTCACTGGATGCTAACGCCTTGCTCCGGGGAGCAAAACTGGTGCTCGTGCTTGAACCTCTAATTACGGCCAAATCTCAGCACCGTTATCTGCAATTAAAGCAGAAGTAGGTTAAATTCCAGACAAAAACCCCCAAACCCTAACATAACAAAAATACATATGTTAATGTTTAAATTAATTTCAAAGCACAGATGGCAGGAAGGGGGAGGGTGGTGAGAGAGGAGCAGCCCCTTTGGTGCCTGGAGCTGCTAGATCAGCTCAAGCCCTCTTGTGCAATTGCAGGCAGCACTGAGCTGGAGCTGGCAGCACCACACGGTTTGGCGGAAAACAGGGATTCTACATGTGCAGCAGCCACGCGGTTTGGTGGAAAACAGGGATTCTATGTTGGGACACCTGGTTTGGTGGAAAACAGGGATTCTATGTGTGCAGCAGCCACCTGGTTTGATGGAAAACAGGGATTCTATGTCGGGACACCTGGAGGAGCTGCAGCAGATGGGGAGCCGCTCTGGAGGCACGGGGAGGAGGCTGGTCCAAGGGGCTCCTGCGCCGCGGGAGCCCACCAAGGCTCCCGGCTGAGCCCTGCGAAGCAAAAGGAAACCCCACAGCCTCTTCACGGCAGCGCAGGATCACACGGAGCCCCCTGCGCACCCCACACTTCCACCTGCCCATCATCACACTTAGAGACTCGCTCTTATCGCCCTGGCCTGCTGAGCTCCTTTTTCACCCGCGCTGTGGGCACTCACGCTTCTGCCATCATCTCCATTTCAGATCAAGCAGATGACAGAGGCTGCGATCCTCTGTTCCCAGGGGTTAGCACGTCCCCATGGACCGAGGAACACGGGTGCCGAGCTGGCATCTCCCAGCCTGTTCCTCTCAAGCAGCAGTAACGCCAGGATTTGATGCAACCGCACAAATCAAATAAAACCTCCAGTGCTTAATCCTGTACCATCAAGTTTTGTTCCTCAACTGACTTCTTGAACCGAAGATGGTTTTTTTTCACTGAACTTTCCTCACGGCATGTCCTGGCTTGTCTTTCCTAATACAGAGAAAAATGTTGGGCACAAAACTAACCATCTCAAGTTTAACTGAACTGCTCCTTTTCAGCGGTTCATCAGCGCCTGTTTTCCTTGTTTTAAAACCAAGTTCTGTATTTTTTCCAAATGTCCATGACAATTTTAAAAACAAAACAAGCCTCCTTCTTTTCCGTCTGGCTAACAGATGGGAACCTGGCACTTGGTTTCCATCTCTGAACGTGCTCTTGCCTCTCTGGTGTGCCCCAGGCCCCGTGGCAAACCCCACTGCTGTGTCCCGTCTGGATCTGGTGCGGAAGGCTCTTGTTTGGCATCTGCCAGCACAAGTTGTTTGCTGCTTATTAAGGAGGAACAGCATTTCTCCCCCTTTCCCTTCATTTACTGCCTCCCTCAGAGCAACTGCTAACGCCAAACCACAGACGAGGGGTTCATGGTCCCTCTGGCATAATCTGGCCTCGCTCCGGCAGCGAGCCCTGCGGCACTGCCTGTGCCAGCCGTGGCTACTGGGCCCCTTGGCCGTGCCAGCCCACGGGTTCTGTCTGCATGCAGCACGTGGGCTGCAGCCGGGCTGCCGTGACAGCGCGCCCACGGCCAGGAGCGGGACGAGCTTCCCAAGCATCCCTGCCTTGACTTGGTGCTGCCAGAGATTCCCAGCCACCCAGCACGAGTGCCAGCACAAACGGCAAGAGACACACACACCGGCTTCGCCTTGGGCACGCGAGGGGCGGCTGGCAGCCCTCGCCCGCATCCTGCCCTTCCCTAGCCCGGAGCCGTTCCCCGCTGCCTCCCTCCCGGCACGCTTCAGTGCGGCTGAGCCTGTGGCTGCTCACCCCGGCACCGTTCCTGACCGTGCCCCCACGTCCCTGGGGCACCGATCCCGACCGTGCCCCCACGTCCCCGGGGCACCGATCCCGACCGTGCCCCCGCGGCACAGACCCACAGCATTGCGCCTGTCGGTCAGGACCTTTCCTGGCCCTGCCCCCACGCAACGTTTTTTGGTGGCAGACGTTGCTGCTGAGTCACAGGGACTCGAGACAAGGGCCACACACCTGCTCCCAGCCGTGTCCCCCCGAGCTGGCCCTCAGCTCCCCGCGACACACTGCGTGGCCAAACGCTGTCCGCCGGCTGCCAAACGCCAACACAGGATGGAGTAAGGACGAGCCCGTTATTCCTTTCCCCCCTGGCACAATGCAGCAGAGCAGCAGCAGCCCCACGGCTTTGGGGGAACCGTGTTTGTCCTCTCCACCAGAGCGCCACGCTCCCTGCCAGCGCGGGCGGGCAGACAGACAGACAGACAGCGTGTCCCTGCCACGGCATCGCAGCACAGCCAGGAAACCCAAACAAGTGCTTACACAACCCGTCACCGTCGACGTTCCCACAGGACACCCTGTACAAACGATGTCACTGTACAATAATCTCAAAGACCGAGCCGGCAGCTTGGCCACAGCCCGGGCCGGGCTCAGGCAGGCACCTGCCGCAGCAAGCAGCATCCCGCATCCCACATCCCGCATCCCGCGACCGCGGCACCTGCCTCGCACCACCTCACCTTGCCCAGAGCCACGGGCCACCAGTGACACCGCTGTGGCTGGTGGCGCTGGAGCGGGCGGGGGCGCAGCTCTCTGCCCCCGGCCGGGCTGTGCGGGTGCTCACCGGGAAGCGCCCGCGCCCCCGGCCCCAGCCCGACGGGAACGAGCCGTCCCATCAGACGGGAGCTCCACCGGGGCGGTCAGCGCGCAGCCACCGCGCTCCTGCTTCCAGCCTTTGCCCCCCCCAGCCCCAGGAAAGCCCCTTCCCACCAAACCCAGCCGAAGCCTCAATGGGAAACGCAGCCGGGACACCGAGCAGGGGCCGGCCCCCCCCGACGCCGCCCGCCCCACGCGTCCCTCCCTCTGCCCGGAGCATCGCGCCCCCCCGGACCCCTCCCGCGGGCGCTCGCCCCGCCGGGCCCCGCTCCCCCTTCCGCCCCCCGCCAGGCACGGGGACCCC
>VZSF01001264.1:0-12617 GCA_013398295.1 Chionis minor
AACACAGTATTCAAGGTGCAGCCCCAAGAGTGAAGAGTACAGGGTGATGATCACTTCCCTAATCCTGTTCACCACACTGTTCCTGATGCTATTGGCCTCTTGGCCACCTGGGCACACCGCTGGCTCATATTCAGCCAGCTGCTGACCAACAGCCTGAGGTCCTTTTCTGCCAGGCAGCTTTCCAGCCACTTTTCCCCAAACTCATAGACTTCCATGGGGTTGTTGTGACAAAAGTGCAGGACCTGGCATTTAGCCTTGTTGAATCTCATACAGTTGGCCTTGGCCCATCGACCCAGCCTGTCCAGATTGCTCTGTAAAGCTTTTTGATCCTCAAGCAGATCAACACCCCCGCCCAACTTGGTGTCATTTGCAAACTTGCAGAAGGTGCATTTGATCCCATCATCCAGATCGTTGATAAAGACATTAAACAGCACTGGCCCCAATACTGAGCCCTGGGGAACACCACTTGTGACCAGATCCCAACTGGATTTAACTCCATTCTCCACAACTCTTTGGGCCCAGCCATCCAGGCACGTTTTTTACCCAGCGAAGAGTATGCCCATCCAAGCCATAACCAACTTCTCCAGAAGAATGCTGTGGGAAACAGTGTCAAAGGCTTTACTAAAGCCCAGGGAAACATCCACAGCCTTTCCCTCATTCACTGAGCAGGTCACCTTGTCATAGAAGGATTTCAAGTTAGTTAAGCAGGACTGGCCTTTCATAAACCTATGCTGACTGGGCCGGATCACCTGGTTGTGCTGTACATGTTGTGTGATGGCACTCAAGTTGATCAGCTCCATAACATCCCCCAGCACTGAGGTTAGGCTGAAAGGCCTGTATTTCCCCAGATCCTCCTTCCCTCCCTTACTGTAGATAGGCATCACATTTGCTAACCTACAGTCAACTGGGACCTCTCCAGCTAGCCAGGACTGCTGATAAATGAAAACCTCATGAAGTTCAACAAGGCCAAGTGCAAGGTCCTGCCTGTGGGTCGGGACAATCCCAAGTACAAATAGAGGCTGGGCAGAGAATGGATTGATAGCAGCCCTGAGGAGAAGGACCTGGGGCTGCTGGTTGGTGAGAAGCTCAACATGAGCCAGCAATTGCACTCACAGCCCAGAAAGACAACCATATACTGGTCTGCATCAAAAGAATTGTGGCCAGCAGGTTGAGGGAGGTGATTCTGCCCCTCTACTCCATTGTCATGAGACCCCATCTGGAGTACCGTATCCAGCTGTGGAGCCCCCAACATAAGAAGGACATGGATCTGTTGGAGTGAGTCCAGAGGAGGGCCACAAAGATGATCAGAGAGCTAGAGCTGTGGTTGTTCAGCCTGGAGAACAGAAGGCTCTGGGGAGACCTTATAGCAGCCTTCCAGTACTTAAAGGGGGCCCACAGGAAAGACAGGCAGGGACTCTTTATCAGTGAGTGTAGTGATAGGACAAGGACTAACAGTTTTAAATTGAAAAAGAGTAGATTTAGATTAGATATTGGGAAGAAATTCTTTACTGTGAGGGTGGTGGGACACTGGCACAGATTCCATAGATAAGCAGTGGATGTCCCATCTCTGAAGTGTTCAAAGCCAGGCTGGATGGGTCTTTGAGCAACCTGGACTAGTGGAAGGCGCAGCAGGGTTGGAACTAGATGATCTTTAAGGTCCCTTCCAGCCCAAACCATTCTATGATTCTATGATTCTATAATGAATGATGGAAAGTGGCTTGGTGAGCACTTCCGCCAGCTCCCTCAGTACCCTTGGGTGGATCCCATCTGGCCCCATAGACTTGTGTGTGCCTAAGTGGTGTGGCAGATTGCTAACCATTTCTCCTTGGACTATGGGGGCTTCATTCTGCTCCACAACTCTGCCTAACAGCTCAGCGGGCTAGGTACCCAAACAACAGTTGGTGTTACTATTAAAGACTGAGGCAAAGAAGGCATTAAGTAGTTCATCCTTTTTGCCATCCTTTGTCNGGCAGATTGCTAACCATTTCTCCTTGGACTATGGGGGCTTCATTCTGCTCCACAACTCTGCCTAACAGCTCAGCGGGCTAGGTACCCAAACAACAGTTGGTGTTACTATTAAAGACTGAGGCAAAGAAGGCATTAAGTAGTTCATCCTTTTTGCCATCCTTTGTCACTATGCTTCCCCTTGCATCCAATAAAGGATGGAGATTTTCCTTAGCCCTCCTTTTGTTGTGAATGTATTTACAGAAACAACCTTAATTGTTATTGGTGTAGATGCACTTCAGTTGGGCTATTGATCCTGCTACTTTTTGGGGGGAGAAGCCCTAATCCTTATTTGACTGTTCTCAGGTGTTTCCGTGATTTCTAACACATCAACAACCATTAAGTATTTTCTGCCACATGTATGTCCATCCCCTACCTATACTGAGATGGCAAAGGTGCTGCATGCATTAGGACTGTGACATTTCAAATGTGCTCACTGTGGAGCAGACTGAAGGACTTTGCTAGAACACCATCTCTCAAATCTCTCTCAGTGTGCCATCTCCAGGCTTATCTCTAGTAAGCCTGGTTTTATCTCTTTTCCCCTTCAAATCTAGTTTAAAGCTCTTTCCGTGAGCCCTGCTAACTGCTCATGTCACTTGTTGACTTCCTCAGGTGCAACTGACAGGCCACAGACTGAAACTGCCTCACAGAACTCTCCCATTTCGTCTGCAGGTCTTCTCCTTGAGATGGAGAAAGGTGCTTCAGCACAGATCCATGCTCTGTCACCACAGAGGGAACAAGAGAGCACTAGTAGCTACTCCTATGGGTAAGTTGCCCTGTGCAGTATTCCCCTTCATCAGTAGAAGCAGCAGCCCAGACTTCCAGATCAGGAAGTTCCAGTGCTACAGCAGCCACTGCTACTGTCCACCTCTATCAGGCAAGTGTGGAGGCCAAGT
Source organism: Chionis minor (assembly GCA_013398295.1). Lineage (NCBI taxonomy): Eukaryota > Metazoa > Chordata > Aves > Charadriiformes > Chionidae > Chionis > Chionis minor. Next base: position 2,901 of record VZSF01001264.1, read on the forward strand.
TTAGCAGCTGCAAACAGTCTGCATAGATATATGCATGCATAAAATCCAGAATTCATATTCACGAGCCAAGATGAAGAGTCAGTGAAACCACAGGTTACGCTTGAATTTAGGTTAGGACATTTAGGTTCCTGTCCTCTCTCACACAATCATGGAAAGATTATGCAGTAACTTCATACTTCACTAGCACTACCTCAAAATATTGTTCTTATCTTTTGTTGTTTCTGAACAAAACTAAAAAGAATTGCTCTTGCAGTAACATGTAGCAACACAGCTGGAAGAAAACCAAATCTTTCCTAGTATTAGCTGTCTAGAAACATATTTTACTACTGAACGGTATGTTTTGACCCATATTGAGCTTCCCAAATGTTAAAATATTGTATCAATATTGGTGGAGGTAAAAGAAAATATATCCTGAAGAGCTAACAGATTTCTGAGATGTGACTGTCTTAAAAACTTCTAGCATACTGGCAAGGCTAAACACAGCCTGCAACATCTTAAGACACAATGATTTTCATCTCTGCCACTGATGTTTTTCCTTTAATAGACTGTAAACATTTGCCATGATACAAAATGGAATTTTTTAGAATTATATATATAATTATATGTAATATATATTAATGTAGATATTATAATGTAATTACTCTTTCATAATTTTAGTAATTTTTCTTTGTACAACAACACATTCTTGCTACAAATAGTCTTCTCTGTTAATATACATATAAGCTGCAGTTATACGAACTCCATGTTGGAAAAGAAGAGACACAATGTGAGGATAAAGGGGTTTTCTGGTTTCACTTTTTTCTGGAGCAAAATCCAAACTCAAGATAGGTCAACTAAATTTTGTTTTAAGCACAACAGGTCCTGTTGTGCAGAAATCCAAAGGGACAGGAAAAAACTCTAAACATTAATTGTAGAAGCTTTCTAACACTGAAAGTAACTAATGATCTATGGGCACATTGTAAAGGTTAGTAAAACAAAGCACACATTAGCTTACTTTATTTCAGGAGTAACAATTTCTGCTGCTAAACTGTCTGAAGGCTCTTGTCTTCCCAGAGGCATCAATCCTGTGTTAGGAAAAGTAAAAAGTTTACCAAGCAGACCAGTAACTTTATTTAAAATACCAGAAATAAACATTTTTCTCAAGTTTTTGTTACAGTTTTAGAGTAATGCTAGACAATGGAAAATGACACAGTCAGGCTACAGCAAGACAGACAAGCACAATTTCATTTGGAGAATAATCATTATTTCTGTTTTCATCCCTTCGGATGAAATAATTTTATGGTGTATTTCCTGCTCATTACCTTATCTAACAACTACAAAGCTGTGCAACATTACACACAGAAATAAACTGCAACATGTGAAACATCATACACACATGAGAAAACTTAGTATCTTTCAAAAAAAAATTACATCACTACACAGAAATCTGAAATACATTATAAAAATATCACACTGGGGAGGAGACTAAAATTTCTGATCAGCTGAAACAACATTTGAAATTTTCAAATGCTTACAAAATCATGAATAGCCAAAGCAGCTTTTCGCTGCTCATCTCAGAGGAGTGTAAATTTATTCTGTGCTAAACAAAAGCACATTCAATGCTCTCCAGAGAAGTCCTGTAAACTTTAGGAAAGATGCATTTAATCTCCTTATTTGTCCTTTACCTGTAGTGGTGAGTTGACCCTCCTGAGCTTGTACACATCTAAGCTCTTCAATAGTTTCTTTCAAAGAATCCCTTTCTGTTCTTAATCTCTGAATAATTGGAAAGAGAATGAATATCAGTCTTGACACTACAAAGACATCTTTAACAGTACACAAGTTGCAAAAGGCACAGTCTTCAATACCTTAAAAAGAATTTAATGCAAGTCTAGAGATGATTTTCAAATTAAGGCATCTCACTATTTCATAACAGAATAAATTTAAATATTGTATATTCCATATGAACAGTGGGTTTTTTTGAGACTGATTGCTGCACTGCACTACACTTAGGGGGGTAAAAATATCAGGCTATAAGCTTACAAAATCAAGAGACTAGTGACAGAAAGTTCTGGTACCAGGTGGTAAAACAGCATCCACTGGGGCTGCCCACTCAGCTATCCTCCTCTTACCCTCATCGGGGTTGATTCCAAGGGAAAGGGAAATGAATTATGAGATTGTAGACTTTTCCCTCACCAAGAAATCACAGTTTAGCCAGGAATGAAATCAAAAGCAGGTGAGTAAACAGTCAACATAACAAATAAACTGCATTAACTTCACTTCTTTTGCATTTCAACAGTGAAAGTGTGAGTAGCATTTCCATATCCCATTCCTCCTGTGTGTCAACCGGCCTTGCCATTCACCAGCATCTTAGCTGTGGAGGAAAACTAGCTGCTTCAGGCTCAATCCAAACAGAACTGAAGAACAGGACTGGACCACCTTGTGATCTAGACAGATGGGCTTTTCAGTAGCATCAGGCAAATACTCTCCCAATTTGGCATGAGCCCCTTTTGGCAAAAAAAGAGAATCTACAGGTAGCATCAAGTTTTAGTCCAGAAGGTTGCCAAGATTCAAAAATGAAGGGAGAAAATAGGAACTACATAAAGATCCAAGTTGTAGCTTGCTGCAAAATCATACATGTCCAGTACTACTAAAAGATCCAGGACAGACCTTGGCTCTGTGTAGTTATGGAACTGTGTTAGCTAACACCTCCTTGCATTTCATCCTATTAAGAGTTTGATTCAGATATATTTTATATTTCAGCCCAAATCGATCTAGGACATGGAATCACTTTGGCGAAGAACATTTTGGTGAAGTGTGATAGAGGTTTCTGCTGTACTTCTGAATCACGCAAGGTGGACTGGTGCAACTGTCAGAACAATCTGAATAAAGTGTAAATTCTGTGAGCACTAAAAGTCATTTCAAAAACCCTACAGGTGAAAAAACTGTTTTTACCATAAATAATACAGAACAACCACACAGAGGAGTGCTCAAACTCAGCTGCTGAAGGCAAGGATTTTGCTGTCTGCTACCATCAGTCAGAAAACACCAAGTTGATTAATCAATGCCAGAGTATTTTAATGAATAGAAAAAAGTCTAAGGCTTCATTTGTACACTGCAGACAAAGTCAACTCATCAAATTATCTTTGTACTTATCATACAACACACCATAGGGAAAAAACTCCAAGCTACGTAGCTGAACATGCTACGTATATCAAACACGCTAACACACTTCACCAGAACATAAAGACAAGGACAAAATCAATTTCAGTAACTGTTTCCAAAATATAACTGACAAGGTACTGCTAAGTAGCTTGTGGTGGGCAACCTCACCGGTACATCTGTGACAACAGGGAACAGGTAGTGAATCACTAATTCAAATGTTGAGAGACTTCAGCTGTAATCTACTTCTCAGGGGTGCATATCCGTTCAAAAAAAAGGTATTGAAAAAAACATCCACCCCAAAATATGCTATTTGCCAGGGGGTAAAACAGAAAACTATATGACAATGGCCTGCAATTCAGATCCTTTGTGCAAGATGAAATGATCCACCAAGCAATGGGTAAGCCACAGACACAACCTTACCACTGTCAAACATAACAAAACTGTAAAAACAAACTTTAAATAAAGACCAGGAAAGAAAGTCAAAGCACAGTACTAATACAGTTACTATGGGCATTCCAATCTGAACTGAAGGGCAGATGGAAGTGATATTAAGGACAAGTATCCACAATAGTTTGAAAATTTAGTAAGATAAGGAAATCAAAGACCTATGAACAGAAAATAGCTTAAAACTTTCAGTTCAAATGCTATTCAAGTGCAGGTGCTGGAAATTCTGGAAAGAATTGGACAGGAAATACATCTGTTGAGGGAAAAGCCAACAGAGATTCTGACCAATGGGCAGATGGACTTTTACTTAAAACAAGCCTAAGAAATTGCTAACTCAAAGTGCTGACCTTGGTTTGAGGTAGTCTGAGGCACTGCATATACATTCCTAAGAAGCAAGTCGAAATAAACTGGCGAGAAACAATACTGTGCAAGAGACGCCTGAAAAGTCAGTCTTGGCAAGAGAGGACAGAGCAATTAATCACTGAATCACTATCAGCAAATGACAGAGAGGAAGGGAATAGACTGGTATCCATCCTGTGTGTTCCATGTTCGCAGTACAAGATAGATCAACAAGCAGCTGTCTTAAAAGGTGAGATCGCCACAAAGGACGTGTGTCCCTACATGACTCCTAAGCTTCTTCCTGCAGTAGTCATGACTCCACAAAGAAAAGCGTGATGATGGTACCTCAAAGAATGCTTTAGAAAAAATACAACAGGAGTTTAGTTCTAGGACGATACTTGAGAAACCCTACTTTAAATAGTTTTTCAGAACATATTACAATTACCCTGGGTGTTTATTAAACTTCTCATGGTAAATGGTCAAGAAACAACTTCAGATCTCAAATATGAAGGCTTTTCCTCTTAAAATGGGTTGTATATGTTTTTGTACAGTCACTTCATTCCACACTGATCTTGTATACAAACATTAGGAAATTTTTAGTGAAGAAAGACTGCCTAATTTAAAAAGCTTGCTGTAAATGGCTAACTATAATTACCACATCTCTGTGTTAAAAAGGACAAAAATCTGCTATTGCTACTACCAAAAAAATAACACCTTGGCACTTACATCTTTCTCTTTTTGAAGGCTGTCTACTTTTTCTTTCAGGCGTTTGCATTCATAATCTAATTTATCAGCTTTCTTGGATTCTTCAGATAACCTGTTTTGTAGTTCAACTGCCTGTGAGAACAAGAATCAATAATTTGTCTGCAAATATTAAAACAAAATACACAAGATAAAGTAGCCAATTACCATGCACCATGAGTCATGTTGTAAACAAGTGAGATAGTTACCTATCGGACATACTAAAAACTGCCTTCATCAGTTGTTCTGTGTTTCAGCAAAACCATCAGCATTCAAATATTAGCTCTCAGCACAAGCAAAAAAAGCAAAAACTGTGAAGCATTTTCAGTGCATCTAAAACTAAGCATGGTTTACAGGATAAAGCTATATAGTTCTATGGATCAAAGAGCTTAGGAAAAGTAGAAAAATTCCTCCTGCATTCTGAGAAGCCTAGGAGAAAGAAAAAACTCTGAAGAAAACAAATTATCTACAACTTTTGTTAATTCTATTTCACAAGCCTCACTCAGAATTAAACCACCAATTTATGCAGACAGGTTTCTTAACCTGAGATTTTCCTAATCATATTTAATACACTAGTATAACGATTCAGCCACAGGCTCATAAACAGTTTCCTTTATTTCAGAAGCAAACATTCCTAATAAAGTTGCATGTATACTTTCCACTACAGATTGGTAAAAAGCTTTTAAAATTAAATGAGCAGAAATCTGAAAGCCGAGCAGAAACGATCAGTGAACAGGAGGCAAATCAGTGCAGTCTTGCCTTTTCAAAACTCTCAGCCTTTACCAGCAAAGGCTCATTCCCAGAACATTAGTAATGCAGACAGAATGGAAGCAAGTAAGCTGAATAAAGACTGACCTGCGAACACAAAAGCTGAATGAAGACTCAGCTTTCTTCTGAAGCAATTCATAAGAAGGTTTTTTCATTGCTTTTAGATTACACAGAAAGTGATTAACTTAAATTGTGAAGCAAAGCATTAGCCACACCTACATTAAGACTGCCTAATGCTTCTAATTACCTTTTATTTTCAATGTGTATAGCTATAGTAAAATAACTACCAGGCCTAAAAATCTGCATGGTCTTAAGTCTTAGAAAAAGACTTCGCTGTTGTTGCTAAATTAAAGGCTGCAAAAAAATCCACAGGCCTGCCATTTCTGAGATTATCAGATTAAAAAAATACATCAAAGAGTTAGACATGAAAATATTTTGTTTCTCAGATGTGACATCTATCATTTGGGCTATTAGAATAACTGCAGGTATAAAAAAAAAAATGCAGGCCTTCACCTGTGATTGTGCCACCACTTCCAAAATAGGTGTATTTTCATCTCAAATGGAAACAAATATATTAATGTTTGCAATCACTCATGCTATGGTAATGGTATGTAGGAAAACACAGCAGGAAATAAATTGTCTTGAATCAGGACTTGGGAGTGTATAGAAAGACACAGCTACATAGTAATGCAGAAGATTAAAAAAAAAATGAACTGCCACCACATTTACTGAGCATTATCTGACATGTGGAATGAGTAAAGCAGGAATCTTGCAGCAAAGTAAATCAAGACATACTGTTAAAAATATATCAGAATGCACATGCACAAAGGGGCTGAATTAAAACTGCAAAAAATAATCCTGGAATCTTCACATTTCAATTCTTCATGCTACAATAAAAAGTTTCTTAGGAAATACTTGTGCTTCCTTTCAGAAAAGTGAACAAACCCTCTTAAATAAATAAAGGCTATTGCATTTCCCACCACTAACCTCACCTCACAGAAACTACTGAGTGGGGTGAAAACGCAATTTTCTTGCAGATCGCTATAGGAGTTTGAACAGTGCACAGAGCTTCTAAGCCAAAGAAACAACTTCTCTGATAGCATCGTCATGAGTGGGGTTGTATCTTTCACAACCAGACAAGACACATTCCACTACAGAGGCATACTAGTGCTCAGCAGTGACATAACATCAGAATCCTTATACCTGACTTAATTCTTATAGCATAATTTAGTATTCCCAGAACTTAATTTTGTGACAGCTCGTGATTCACTGGCAGGTCTCAAAAGAGCTCAGCTTTACAGACACTGAAGGTAAACATACTGTGTGTTCATTTTGAGGCACTGTAGGTTAAGTGAAGAAAACTCACATCTCTCATGAGACACCCAGTGAAACAGTTTTATACAAATCAACAGCTCCTCAGACATGAAATCCTACACAGGGAATGATGAAGAAAAGTAGGAGTCCTTTTGTACTACAAATGATGGGACTGCCCTTTCCAAAATTCTTATTATTGGTGAAATAAGAACGATCAGATGCAGATGTTGAGGTTACACAACTGTATCACAAGCTCAGCTGTTCAATGGAGCAAAATATTTGTTGCCAGTAAACATGATACTACTCACGTGAAAGAACGAGTAGGTTTTTTTCTACATTTACTTTACCCTTTGATTGTCTGTTCTTGTTGAAGTTATTTTTTTCTAGTGGAATCTTTTGGACTGTAATTAAAATTAGCTCATAGAGGCAGAAGCCAGTTGTCTTAATAATTAAGGTGGCCAGTGCAGGGAAAAAACTATCAAGTCTCAGGGACATACATTGCTCCTGGGTTTGCAATGTTGTTAGTGGTTGTTTATGTATTTTTATTCTGCAGTAAGCTGACATACCGGGAACTCTGTGCCATGACCAGGCCATGAACAGGCAGAAATACAGAGCAGGCACTACTACTCTAACAAACCACACTCTCTCTGGCCCTGTAACAAGAATCCCAGAACGATGCCATGTCAATGCAGCACAGAAGCAAGAGAGAAGATTAAGCCCATCTTCCACCTTTACAGAAATAGAATCACATCGTACTTTGATAAGCAGGAGGCCTTTCACTCAAGAGAGTGTGCTGGTGACACATTTTGTACTCTGTTGGGTGGGTATAAACAACAGGGATGATATGGGACCTTCTCTCCTCATAAGTGGACAAATTCAGATTATGAGGCAAACTAGAACTCTAAAAAAATAAAAGAGGTTACTTAGCCACAGAAATAACTTACCTCAGATGTGGTGCGTTCCTCACTACTGGAAATTTCTAAGTGAAAAGAGGATACTTTTTCTGAAAGAAGAGGCTCTAATTCAAGCCCCGCTACCGAATACAAATTAGGAATAATTTCAGAAAAAAACCTTAACATCTATTGATTTTTTAGAAGTAAGAAATGCTGCTTATTGGCAAACTAATGTAAACTTGAAATAACTTCAAGCAGGACAAAGGTAGTACCTACAAAACATGGAAATCTTCTAAACACAAGGAGCTGTTTGTTCCTAATTTCTTTTTCACTTTGAGGCATTAGGCATGTTATGAAGAGAAAGTGTTAAACAAGACAGAGAACTGTTGCATTGATGATGTCCTCACCTGTCTCTTGTATGTTTCCAGCTGACTGCGTGCTGCGTTGGCCTTCCTTAGTTCTTCTTCGAGGCTCACGGTATTTTGCATGTACATTGTATTCTTCTCTTCTAAGAGTTTTACTTGTCGTCGCAGATCACCCAGGTCTTCCAATTTCTTTTTGTATGACTCTACCTGGCTTTCTAACTTGGCTACTTTATCAGAAGAATGCCTGGAGGGATAGATTTGTAACAAATTTGTACTCTGAAATCTAACAGAATTAAAGGTCCTGAAGCTTCCTCAGTGTTTTGCCTTAATGCAGGATAGATTCTGACACATTGTAGGGAGAACAAGAAAGCAACCATATTCTCCTATTACTAATGTATTCACTTTTAAATTGTCTTCTTCCCTCCCATAACTATTTGTCAACTGTAAGTGCTGCTGATGAAGGTACGTTTAGACACTATCATTCTTCCTAATACAGCCTTCTTATTTGCTTCCAATCTTAAAATAATTGTTAAAGCACCTTCACTCCCACCCATTTCCTTTCAATTCTAAATCGATCCTCAGTCCTGCATTCTACAAGGTAAAGAATAAAATTTTCTGCCCTTCAATTTGTTTTAATGATAGCCAGGAATAAAATCACAAACACCTATCTCCCAGGCAGCATATACTTGATGACACAGAAGTACCATAACAGCTTTGCAGCCTGATTCTTTCTTGTCCTGGTTTCAGCTGTGATAGAGTTAATTTTCTTTCTAGTAGCTGCTTTTTTTGGATTTAGTATGAGAATAATCTTGGTAACACATATTGTTTTAGTTGATGCTAAGTAATATTACATTCGTCAAGGGTTTTTTCAGCTTCCCATAGACGCTGAGAGGGAGCTTAAGGACAAGCTGGCCAAAGGATTATTCCATACCATAAATGTCATGGTCGGTATATAAATGGGGGTTGGCCAGAGGGCAGGAATGTGCGACTGCTGCTTGAGATGGACTGGGCATCCGATCATCAGGTGGTGAAACCACAAGTGAACTTGTGTCATATCACTTTATTTTGTTGTTCTTTTAACATTATTGTTATTTCCCTCTTCTGTTACTGTTCTATTAAACTGTCTTCATCTTAACCTACAAGTTTTTTTCCCCTCCTTTTCTCCCTCTTCTCCCAACCCAGTCATCATCCTAGGTAACTCACTTCTGAGGGGAACGGAAGGCCCAATCTGTAGACCAGACCCACTATAATAGGGAAGTCTGCTGCCTCCCTGGGGCCCAGGTCACTGATGTAAAGAAGAAACTTCCTTCCCTGGTACGACCCTCAGATTATTACCCCCTTTTGGTTTTTCAGGTAGGTAATGACAAAGTAGAGAGGAGAAATCCTAGGGCAATGAAGAGTGATTTCAGGGCCTTGGGACGACTGGTCAAGAAATCAGGAGCACAAGTCATATTCTCCTTGATACCTCCTGTTGCAGGGAAAGATGACGGGCAAACAGGAAGAGCCTGCAGATCAATGCCTGGCTCCGTGGCTGGTGCTACTGGCAGGACTTTGGGTTCTTTGACCAGGGCTCAATTTATAGGACACCAGGCCTGCTAGAAACTGATGGGGAAAGCCTGTCTCATAGAGGGAAAAATGTTCTAGGGCAACAGATAGCAAGGCTCATTAAGAGAGCTTTAAAATAGATTTGAAGTGGGACAGGGATGTAACTG
>VZSF01001268.1:0-15431 GCA_013398295.1 Chionis minor
TTCTACCTTGTTATTCTCCTCACAATAATAATAATCATCAATTATAAATATCAACATCCACAAGGGTGTCAACAAGTAGCAGAATAAATGTTTTATTTTGCTTTAGAAGACAAATAAAGGATAGTTGCACAGGAATGGCAGAGATCTCTTCCTGTTTTCTTTACCGTCCTCCCAACTCCGCATGCAACCCAAGACAGCCCCAGTGCAAACAGCAGTGCCTCTGAATGTACGTGGCCTCATCAGGTCAACAGGAGCCGTGCTCTTGCCGTAGGCATACGAAAGGGAAAAGAGGGGCAGGGAAAAGAAAAGAAAGAGCCATGGTTACCACCTTCATTTCCAGGTTCCTTCGCTGTCCACAGCGGTTCCTGTCAAACCCTTCTGGGCAGAAGCAGATTGCCAGGTAAGATCTGCAGGAGATGCCACCATAGGGAGCACATCCATGCTCTGCATGCAATTCTTCATGCTCCCATCTCCCTTTGAATCGAGTTCTCTAGCCTAGGAAAGAAATTAAGGGGAAGATGTTAGACAGCCACATCAGACTGATCAGAAACTAGCAGACTGGGGACTACAACTGCCAGCTGGGACCACACAGCAAGTCAGCAGCGACACAGAAACACCCAGAGCCTGCAGACGCTGCTGCACCCACACCACAGGCAAAGGTGTCCTGGATAAGACCAACAACTGAGCCGCCAACACCTTTAAATATTACTTGTGCTTGAGTAAAACAGCACGCAGAGCCTTATTTTGGTGGCAAAATCTGCTGGTGAACACCTGCTGGCTGCAGAACTCCGCAGAGTCTAACACCAGGAGTCAGGGTCAGGGAGAGCTGGTAATGCCGAGATCAGGGCAGAAGAACTCACCCTCAGCACTGGAGTTCTGGGTCCCTGAGGAGATCTCAGCAATGCAGCCTGTACAAACGCATGTGCAAAACCCCTCTCCCACTGAACCATTAAAACCCACTGCCTAGGCTGATGCAACGGAGCAGTGATGCAGGGCACTTATCTGATGACCCTTCCTGGAAAAACAAAAGAGCATTTACAGAGTTTATTTTTCTAACCTCTCCCCTACTTCTAACAGAAACTCAGTGTAACTGCAGCCTGTGTCCTAAAATCCTCTTAAATAAGATATTAATCACAAGACTGTTTAGCAAGTGAGAGCGCACAGTCCGCTCAAAAAACACTGTCTCCCATCATTATCCTGCCCTGGGCAAGTTTCCAGTATATGTGCATGGGCTGGCATACATTTCACTCCTGCGTCCAGCAGCTCAGCTTTCTGCTCCCAGCAGGGAACCCACGAACTCACAGCTTAAGGAGAGGCCCTAATGTTAGCCGAGGGAACGAAGAACTCATCTACACAAAGCAGGTAAGCAGGCACTTCTTTATTCCAGTGCTGGGGACACAGGGGATAGCTCCACCAAAAACGTGTCTGCTTCAACATCAAAATTCATCAGCTTTTATACACTTTTATCCAGCCCTAACTACAATATTTCTTAATTTACCCTTTACAGTGATTGGTCCTTAATTGTATAACCTCATTAATATTCTCATTCTAAAACAATCATTGATCAATTTTATCCTTAATATTCAAATCAAGATGGGAAGGGTACGGCATTTCTAAGGAGCATAACTAGTGTTCGTAACGATTTTCATGGCTTCTTAATACAAAAGATTGAGCATTTCTTGATCTCTTAGGCTCCTATGGTTACCTGTTCCTATAGCTATTAAGCAAACACAACTGTCCCCACAGCTAACTATTTCACAAACACAACCGTTCCTATAGTTAACTGTTTCACAAACACGCAAAGTATAATAAGATTCAGTAAAACTTAAGATAATCGTGAACACTAATAGGTTGCTATCCCAAATTACTGCCAGCATGAACCATCCAAGGACCCTAGCCAACCGCAGTACACTGCGGCAGGGGAAGGAAAGCAGTGGGGGAAAAGGTAAGCTTAGGCTTTACAAAGTTTGTGCCATGAGGAAAGGGAGGAAAAAGTTAAAAAGAGAGCTAAAAAGCAAGAAAGGAGGAAAACAGAAAAAAGAAGAGGGGTGTTGCTCAGTGCAAAGAGATACTGGCTTGCTATGCCTTACCACAAATACTGAGGTCCCACCAGTGCCGGCTGGTGCAGGTTCTCACTGGGTGAGAAATACTGAAACTAGAACAACACTTGAGGGTTAGGTCAAAGGGGAAGAAAACAGAGCCGGCTGCTAGACTGAAAAATAACGTTTTTGGCTCCTCCTGGCCAGCAGCGGTACCTCGGTGTAGCTGCACCTTTGAGAGCCACCTGCCCCAGTGAGGGGTCAGCAAGCAATTAGAGCAAGCCACCCTCGGGTGAGGAAATTTGGCCAGGCAGCCCACAGGAGAGCCACAGCGCTGAACAGAAAGGCTGGATGAGTAATGGCGAGCCTGAGCCCCAGCACATTTACATGCCGGGCTAGGAAATCCCCAGCCAGCGAGCTGGGCAGAGCAGCAGGATCCCCTTGCTGCAGGCTGCGCTCACACCAGGCTTTTTGTTGCCTGCCGTAAGGGCACATTTAAGTTAGAGAAATGACGCAAAGAGGCGAGAAGGGGGATGCAGAGGAGCACAGGCGGTCGAGCAAGCCCTGCACACCGGTTGTCCAGCCACGCAGCACTTCTCCAGGGACATCACTTTTAAAAAATAGGACAATCCACCTCTGGCTCCCCCCTCCCTGCCTGAGTCCGCTTTTATATGTGCCTGAAAAGTGAACGCGGAGATGCCATCAGAGGCGTGCAGTTTCTGCCGCGGCAGCACCCAGGGCAGCTGCAGGGCTGGGAGAAGCACAACAGCCAGGCTGGGGCTGAGGGAGCTGCTCAGCTCTCCACCAGCTCCCTCCCACTAAGAGGGCATGATACTCAGGAGTATTCACCAGCATCTCCGGGAGGGAAGAGGATAGAGGGGACGTGCGTCCCTCACCACAGCAGGACAGCAAGATTGCCCGCTCAGAAGCACCTCTGGCAGCCCAGCTCCTTCCAGATGTGCACAGCACCCGTGCTGGGAGCCAGCAGCTGCAGGAAGGGCAACGTCCCTCAGCAGAGCTCGAATCCTCAGCACAAAAGCCATCGGGCCTCCTTGCCTTCTGGTCGAGCCCGAGTTTGACAAACTCATCAGCACAGCATTTCTACAGGGCAAGCATTTGCACCCCAGGAGTACTAGCAGTGAGTTACTGGAAGAGAAGGTGCCTTGGAAGATGCCCAGGTTAAGTAAGGACCCAAAATGACCCCCTCACTCACAACAATGTTGTAAAAATTGTCATTAATCTATCATTGATTCTTCTTCCTCCCTCAGACAAGAGGATCTGTATGGAAAGATAATAGAGGGTGCTGAAGGTCTATTAGCAGCCCAGGTGAGTTTATCTGGGTAAGGGAATTAATTAATACCCCAGTTAACATCCAGGCTGCAGCATGACAGCTAAGTGCACCAACAGTCAGTAATCACGGATAGTGGGACCAGGAGGCGAGAGGAGGCAGCAAGCCTCCTCTGTCGCTCAGCATCCGTCCCGCTGGCAGCTGGCAGAGACTTATGGCTTATGTTCTTTCTGCAGGTGAGAAATTATTTCTCCTTCCCACCTTACCCAGCTGCAGCATCACCAACTGCCTGACAGCTGCTTTGGCAGAGGAAAACATCCTGCTGCCTGTGTGCTTGTAAAAGAGATGGTATTTGTTTATTGCTTAATTGTTAATGCTGATTCACTCCAAAATTAGAAATCTTGCCACCGCAACTCTTCTACAACATAATAATCAAAACTGCCTGTCAGGTTAATTATGGTTAAATAGAAAACCATTAAACCACTGCAGAGCAGCATCCAGGGGTGCTCCAAGGCCGAGCAGCACAGCAGCTCCCTTTTGCCAGTGACCAGGGTGCCAGCACAGCCAGGAGGGCACCGACACACGCTGCCGCGGGGTGTCCTGCTGGGGAGCAGGGACACGAACGCACGCCACCACTAGCAGGGACCGCTGCACCCCCTGCGCACATCAGTCAGACGAGGAGAAGATGCAAGGAAGGAAGGAGCCTGCGTAGGATGGGTCTATCCTGCAGGGAACAGGAGCAAAGGCAAGACAAGGGCTCAGCCAAGAACCAGAATGAGATGCTGTGGAGCTTCAGCCCAGGATTGGTCAATGAAGACGACTAAGGCAAGGATCTCTAGGCAGTCTGGGAACAAGCCGGAGAAGAGCCAACGTCTGGAGCTGTTACTGCCTCTTGGGCCACCGACAGAGCTCACGGTTCCCCAGGTCACCAGTGGCAGCCAGCCAACAAATCCGCCCCGCACAACCTATCATCAGAGCGTCTTCTCCTCCCCACCAACGGTCCACAGAGAAGACTGCTTCATTGCTACCATCACTCAAGTGGCTGAAGTCTGTGTGGTGGACTGAGGAGCCCAGCGCCTGACAGAACAGCCTTCTCCTCTACCCACGCATCACAAAACACCCAAAAAAAGACACTGTAATCCTGCACCTCATTTTGTCACAGCGTGCTTCCTTCATGCAGAAGTGCTTTCTGAATGACAGCGCTGAAGCAAGGTCCTGCCTGTTTTTCTCACGCTAAGTTAAAAAAAAAAGAAAAAAAAAAAAGGTGTCATAAATAAGGCACAGAGGCCAGAAAAAGGCCAGATGAGAGACAAATCAAAGCTGCCAGAGAAGTGATTCTTGCCTTGCTTCTGTTGAAGCTGCTATGAAACCAAACAACCATCTTGCAATAAGGGATGTGAAAAGTTTATTTTCAGACCCTTGCACAAGGTCAGACCCATGATCAAGCCTTCACATGGGCTGAGTTCTCAGCACCAGAACTGCATTTCACGGACGTCAGAAATTATCAAGAGGAGTGAAGTCCTGGCAAATTCCCAGAAGAGCACCCAAACCTGTGTATGTGTTGGGTCCCCATCTATCCAGAGAAGCTTTCCAACAAATGCATCGCAAACTGGAGATGCTAACACATTTATGAGGAGCAGCACAGAGAAGCATACTGGAGAACTTGGATTTCTCTCTTTGGGGTATGGTACAAGTGCACAATGAGTAAAGCACAGTCCCAAGCAGCAAAAAGAAAAAAAACACACCACCAAAACCAACCACAAGCATGCATTCGTTATGCAAAATGAGCATGGCAGCATCACACCAAGAAGAAGCTGGAAAACCAGGCAATCAGAAGCTGTAGTGCACACATGGGTCAAATTTGGGCTGTATAAGTTAACTTAAATGCTATCCTGCTTTCTGCGAGTCTGCCTTTGGAACCCTTTCCTCCTGCTACTGAGGCCCAGGTTGACAGCTTAACAATTCCACAAGGACTCAATAATACTTGATAAACCCGCCTTTTCTACTATGCAAACTGTTGCCTTTATATATAAATTTCTGGCCTGGTTGATGCTACTACAACACACCTCTGCTACAAAATGGAACTTTCTTCTAAATCATAACAAAAAATAAAATCAAAGGCATAGACATAGTCTGAACTACAGGAATCCCATGAGTTGCATTCATTTTGATGGGATGTAGCTTTGCTTGGTTTTGATGCCTTCAGCCTAACAAGTTGACCCTTACTCAATTCAACTCCTTGACAAAACTGCAGAACTTTAGACACCAACCACTGCTGAAGCTAGAGAAGGAGAATGCAGCAGTTTCCAGGGGAAATACAAACATCCCCCCCTTTCAGTAACAACCCATTCCCCTCTATTACAGCAAATACTAGGACAAGTCTAGTGCTATCATTGACTGCTGCGATTATTTCCAGGTACGCGCATAAGTAATTAGCTTGTGCTTTGGCGGAAGAACATTCTTCACCTCAGAGCAACAGGTCTTAGCAAACACCAGACAAATTCAATGGCACTGCAGAAGACGCAGAAACCCAAACCCCAGCCCTTCTGCAGAAGAGGGGCTCAGTGGCCAAGGAAGCAGTGAAGACACCCAGGTGGTGCCGTCAGAAGGGACTTGAGGATGAAGCGATCGCCACCTTGCACAGCTGAGACCACAGAACCCCAACCTCCGCTACGCAGGAGCAGGGTTACAGCCCTGAAGGGTAGGAACTGAAAATCCAGTTACTGATTTACTGTCTTGGCTGTATGCCTGTGGAAATGCATGCCCAAGAGGTGACATTACCGGGATACACTAGCGAAGAAATCCCCTGCTATCTCACCACCTTCCCATGAGCAGAGCTAGAAACTCGTCTGTTGAAACGCAAGTTCAAGCAAGACTTTCAGTTTCCCACCCTTCACTGGGACAGGGTGCAATGCAGCAGTAACACGGACACAGCCAACCCACACAACACCCGTGGTTCAAGCAGCAGCTACATCGTGGCAGGGAAGAAAGACCACCTCTGCAAATTACAACCAAGCCAATCGCTTCCGCCCAGCAGCAGCCTCACCCGGGCAATATCCCAGCAGGATTCTTTTTCCACAGCTACCAGCTTCACAGAAGTTTCCCACCGCTTTCCCCCAACAAGGCAGTATGAGCGCAAACGTTTCCAGTTCAAACCCATCCGGCTTGAGATAAACTCAGTTTCCTTGATCCTCCTCCCCAAACCAGAGCCAAATAACTGCCCTTTTTCAGTGAGCAACACCAAAAGTAGCTTCTCCGCATGCTTTTTTTTAAGGGGGTAGTTTTTGCAGCTCACCTGCTCTGCATCAGTATACCTAATTTATTTTTTTTTAATCCATCACACAGCAAATAGTCTCCTGGTAACCGGCTATAAAAACTTCATTAGAACTACTGATAATACCAGCAGCTCAGTTCAATTTGGGGAAAAAATAAGAAGTGTTACTACAGAGAAGAGAGGCAGAATGGGTCTGGACATTTTCAGGGTTTTGTGGGGGTTTTTTTGTTTGTTTGTTTCAATCCCAGAGTTTGTTTTTGTGAAACCTAAGCAAAAGAAAGCAAAGGACCTGCGGGGCTCAAAGATGTTCAAGGACCAGAGAGACACAAGAGAGGTCTGAGAGGGGCTAGAAGGAGCAACGCTGGCAAGGGGAGAAGGTTTCTTGGAGTGTATGGTTCACCAGGTATTTGGCCAAGGGAAAAGGCGTGCAGATTGAGTATCCTGGGCATGCCTGCAAGGTGCTCTTTAGGCTGGTGATCTAAGAAACACTTTAAAATAATTGCAAGATTATGACACACAGCATTAAAACATACAATAAGCCTGTGGAGTACCTCAGATGGGGAGAAGCAGGACGCAATTACCTTCTTGCCAGCCTGAGTGTTTTCACTTGAGAAAAGCAGCCAGCGATGGAAAAAAGTTAGCCACAAAAATCCCACCGCCAGCGCGGCCTGTAGTTACCGAAACCCTGGCAGGTGAGCCTAGGGCAGAAATGGTGGGCCAGGCTCCTCCATCGTCGCCACAGCCCCTGGGCTCCAGCTGGCCGAGAGCAGCAGGTGTCGAGGCTGCATGCTTGGGGGGCACGGGGGGCTGGCAACACACTCCCAGCAGCTCCCTCCCAGCTTGCTGGGAGCCCTGCGTGGTGTTTCATCACATCCCAGGTCTGTTTTCTTCCAGATCAGGGAGTCAGAGCAACCAAGGAAGATCCACACGTGTGGAAGCTGGGAAGAAAGACCTGAGACCTCCTGAAAGCAAGCGATCGGTTCTATTGGCTGAGCCGCCGGTCGGACCACCGCCAAGGTGCTGAGAAGGCTGAGCACTGCCTGGTAAGGGCTCTGACAGATGGGCGGTCTGAGACTTGGCTTAAAGCCCTGCCAACGGTGAAGCTGAGCTGTGATGGAGCCACCCTGTTCCTGCCCCCTCAGCCGCAGCCACCCCACTGACCTGCTCCGCTGCACGCGTGGCTGGACCCGACGTTCACGCCTGACAAGGCTTCACAGATGCGAAACGCCAGCCCCAGCGAGACCACGGCGAGGGGCAAAATTAAGCATTTGAAATACTACCTGCAGGGTCTGACTCATCCTCCGCACCCAGCATAAAACCTTAGCTCGGAGGTTGCGAAGGAATGTGGGGGGGCGGGGGGGAGGCATTTCTGCAATATCTCCAAAAAAGTCAGGCTTCCAGACTGTTGTCTGCATGGAGACAGATGGCAAAAATCAAGACAAATTAAAGGCAGGCATGAATTTTAAAAGTATGAATTAATATGTATTAATGACCTTTGTATACCCTCCCATCTGTAGCTACGGTAAGCTTAAATTTCCTTTATTTCCATTCACTTCCAGCAGGAACTAAACTAAAGTTAATTAAGAGTGTCCACGCTGAAACTTAACGCTATTTCTGACATCAAATTTTACAACTAATCCTTAATTAACCTTTCTGATTTTTTTCTCCTTAGATTACAGCTATATGATCATCTATTTATATAAATAAACAATGCATGAATATCTAATACAATATCTATCCAACTCCACTCCCATAATAACTAGGAATACTTCTCAACCTTAGAACACGTAGTTCATTGAAACGCGTCATTGTTGTCCATCTGAAAGAGACGGGTGTTTTGCAAAGTGATTTACCAAGTCTTAAGAAGTTTCCAAAACTGAGAGCAAGAAGGCAGAAAGGAGCCATGCCACACTTGAAAATTAACTTGATTTTGGCTGCAGGTGCAGACTTGAAGGAGTTCCCCTCGATTTTTAAAAACACACTTCTAACCACGTTTGAAATTGCTAAGCTGCATCCACAGGACCTAAAATATTCCCAGTCAACACCCATGCTACGATATAAAAGAATAAAATTGAAGACAGCAAGTAGTGACTGCTCTGAAAACCAGTAGATAAATCTAAATAAATTAAATTTAAATAAATTTCTTCCATGCATCTCTCCCACCTCTCTGCGCTTTCCAGAATCCCAATACAAAGCGAGCAGCCTTGCTGCTGGTTCGGCACAACACGTGGGGCCACCGCTCAACACCAAGTCTCCATCACCTTTTCAGACTCTGCAATCCGTAGGCAAACTACTCTTTTTGCCAGATTCAAGACAGCTGTTCTTTAAATGCACATTAAATTAACTTTGAAGAGCTTGAAAATGGCAACAATCTCTCAGTCCCCACTTTGTATCGTGAGCTGAAAGCCTGACTAACCCATCGCCTTTGAGTCGCAGTGTCCTTCCAGCATTGTTCTTCCTTCTTCTCCAGCTGGGTGTTCTCACGTCTCTCGAAATACCCTGTCGCGTTACAGGCATGAGGAATATTTATTTCTATCACTCCCATTTTTGTCTTCAGGATTTCCCCTACCTCCAACACTAAAACACATCGTTGGGACTATTTCCTTCAGCTCTGTTTCTGATTCCTTCGGCCAGAATCCCATCTCTGTTCCACTAAAACCTGCCCCTGTAGCTTTTGTTGGGGGCAACTCATAACGTGTCACTTACTGGAGAGCAGGTTCCCCTGCAGGATGCGTTCCATTCAGAGAGGCACAAGGCAGCTTCCTCAGCAGAATTACAGACTCCATAAAATACATGCCATCAAGCTCTGGAAGGAATTTGTTAAGGTACAACTGGTCGCTCTTTTATGATCTTCCCAGGAAAGCTCCACTCTTTCATGGACATAACCATTTGTGAAAAGTGAATTTCAAGACTGCAAGAACAGCTGTTCATTGGAAATGAACTTCAAATCCACAGACGCAATTATCTGGATGAGAGCAAAATCCATCCAGCACCTTCCAGACTCTCATAAAACATATACAACATCTCAGCCAGACTCACCCGTGAAAAACAGGCACAGAGGAGCCAGAACACAATGTTTCCATCTCTGCTCGATTTCTGCTAACAGACTTCACTTACAAAGTGCCCAACTCGCCAACAATCCTTTACACTGAATCTCTGCGGGGAAATATTAATATAAATGTATATACAAATGTAAACAAACCCCAAAAAATATAGTTTCATCCCAACAATTATAATCTTGTACATCCAAATCTCTGATTGCCCTAAGACCCCTTGCAAGCACAAAGGATGGCAGGATTAGAGTCGGGTCATAGGGACAACCAAGAAACACCACAGTGACTATCCATCTCTGCACCAAAGTAAAATCGTTAAGTTACACAGAACTATACCTTGTGGGAAGGAGAAGAAAAACAAACCCCAACCAAATAAAGAAACATAACGTCCCAACTTAGCTAACAAAGGATCATGCTCAAATTTTCAGTCTCGCTACTCATAGCATGAAGGTACCTCCTTTGAGCAATCAGAGATTTTTATGTATTTATATATTTTAAATACAAACTAATTACTTTTGAGATGCTCTGTGCCTGAGCTGCTCTGCTCAGAAGGCACAGGGAGCTCTACACTACCCCTCCGCTAGCAGCATTTCCTGAGGATTCAATCTTACCAACAAATTTAGTGAAAGAAAGACCAACACATTACTCTGGTATTGAGAGTTAAACATTATTTCAAGACAAAAAGCAGCTCCTTGAGATTAGTCATCTGCAGGGGGAAACCACAACTGTGGATCTCTTTTAATCTCCAGGAGATCCACTTCAGAAAGTGGCTATCATTGCTGCAAGATTGCCGTGACAGTGTCTATTGTCATCCCATCCCATCAAGTGCCAACACCCTCTCCCCACGGAGCAGGGACTGCTGGCACACACGTGGTATTTGCAGCAAACCCAGTGAACACAGTCAGCCCAATTTGAACCCCTTTGATTTTCTAATCAGCAAATTCTCTATTACAAAGGCACAAAGGGCAAGCCATAATGCATATTAAAAATAAATTTAATCACAGCTGTCAACAACTTCTATTTTTCCGCAAAATTTCACAGTTGAAAACGCAAACTGCTTCATCCATCATAAGCGGGAGCAGATGCAATATTTATGAGGGGAGCGCTAGCTTGTTTCCAGCTTCTCTCACGCCCAGGAATCCCAGGCAGGAGGCCGGGCTCCATGGCAAACGTGCCTGCCAGTGCTACGGCAGCTGCGGACAGTATGCATCAGTATGCAACGGACAGACGGACAAATTGGCATCCTGTGCTGGATGCGTTTAGGTCCTCCGCTTCCTCCAGCAGCACAGAGGTACATACCAGCAGGCAGCTCCACTCAGTTAATTTTCCGTCACTGCCAGCTCCCAGAGGAAACACGCACCAGGAACACAGGGAAACGGTAGCAGAGTCTGGTGGAGAGCTCTCCTCCTGCCCATACAGGCATACCGCTCCCAGGTGGGCACAGGAGCAAATGGGAGAAAGTGGAGGCCTCCCTGCCCTCAGCACCCTGTTGGTAAAGAGGGGATATTCATGTGCGATGTTTCTAAACAAAAATTGCACAAACAGACCTTTTTTGAGCTATTGGAAGAGGAAAAAGTGAGGTGCTGTCTTGCAGCTTTTCTGTGCAACCTTTGTTTGAGAATGGAGGTTGTGATAACTGCTGAGCAACAGACCATAAGCAAACATTTAAGATCATCTGATGACTCGCTGCCAGAGCTGTTAAGTTCAGAGACACCCCAAGCCGAGCAACCACAGCAGAAACTCATCAGGCCGCTTCCAAACGCTGCCAAGGGACCGGCAAACCCAGGCTGAGCAACGGCACCACTTGGGATGCGCTGAGAAAAAAGAAAAAAAAACCTTAGAGAACAGACCTCCGACATCGCACAGAGGTGCTCCCTCACGCAGCCCCGTCCCTAGTTTCACAGATGAGCTGCTAGGTGCTCGCAGAACCAAACCAGATTTCACACCTCACATCTGCGGGGGGACATGCTGCCGGACACACATTCCACTTCAAAGGACTGTTCCGAAGCCTGGCACCAGTGAACACACCAAGAAGCACAAGTGAAGCCTGCTGGCACACATTGGGAAGCGCACACACACGCTGGTACATGCACTTCTCATTGCTTCGCAGCGTCCTTCAGATTAAGGGATCCCGCAGAGCTGAGATCGTAACAACAGGTAGGAATGGGCTTAAGTGCTGCCTTCAAACAGCTACATCACTGCTTCACAGACCCAGTTCTGGACCCTGAGATCACCTCAGATCAAATCGTTCATCTCATTGCTCCAGGAATCAGAATTGATTTTTTACCTGTAAGCAAGTGGCTCAAATATATAAGTTTTTCCGAGGTTTTTTAATCACACAAGTGATTAAAGCATCTGGTAACAACGATTCCCGCTGGCTAGACATCCAAGAGAACTTCTTGCATCCAAGAGAACATACTGAAAGCACCTCATTTCATCTTCTAGTTTTTTTAATCAGCACAATTATAATTAAAAGAACATTGAAATGAACCACTTCTATTTCACCCTTCAAAGACAAGTCACCAGTCAAGCAGCACAGCCTTCAAGCACATCCGAAGTCACCAGAAATTTTAGCCGATCCCAACATAATTTCAACAAAAACGTTCTCTGAACACAAAGATCTCCAGCCGCTGGGCCACCTTACACTCAGGAATAAAGCGAAGCAGTTACAGCGAACGCTCTAATATGTAGGTCAGCAATCTAAGAAGGGCTATGGTTAAGACAAAGTATCAGATTGATTCATAATGCTCTTTGATTGCTAATCCTGTGCAGAATTGTCATTTGCATCACGCCAGCAAAATCCGAGGGCTATGGAAAAGGTCCGTGCATTTCGTAAAAGACCATCAAAACGATTCTGTCAGATCTTTTACCATGATCTTCATAAACATCAAGCTGGGAGGACGAAAATGACATTTTCACCACAGGCTGCGTGCACAATTGAGCCTCTCCCGTGAAAAGGGAAGGGGAAAACGACTCTACTGCATCATTTCTGCCCTTTCAAAAGCTACCCATGCAACAGACCAAGCGGGTCAGGAGAAGCGCAGGAGGTGGAAGAACTTGAGTTTGAACACCTCCTCCATGCCAGCCAGCCCGAGATGAAAGGGCAGGACAACCCAACATGGATTTCAGCCAGCACCCATTAACATCCTCCGCTTTCTCCAGCCTGGAGCAACACCAAAGCATGGGGAGACGTGTGCTTCCCAAGCGTCTGTGGTCAAGACGCCTGCGCAAGCGGTGTCATGCACACAGGACCTTTGGCAAAGGGCTGCCCTTCAGCAGGCCGTCCACCCTCCGACAGGGGCAGGCAGGGAAATAAGCCTCGGAATATACAGTAATCTGCTTCTGCAGCCAAGTTCCTCGTGCAGCGCAGTCTCAAGGACAGAGTTAAAGATACGAAGCATTACTGGCTGCATCCGCTTCTCCATTCCTTAGACCACCCTTGGCCATCTTCTACTGGCACCACTAATTCCTCCCATGCATTCCCAGCTCCCGCAACAGCAGACTCTGCCAGCAATTGCTGTGAATCAGGATTTAAGTACTTGCCTATTTTGTCGCTAGAAAAACCGGGTCTCAGTGAACAATGCACCTCTATCCCTGCAGTTCGGTTTTAACCAAGTTATTTGCAAGTGTTTGCAAACAGTGGCCACCAGAGCAAGCAGCCTGCTTATCAAAGCCTCATCAATAAATACTTGTTTTGCCAGGAATTAGGTAGGGACGATCACGTATTCCTCCTGTTTTCTGAAATTCAACGTTTGCTGTCACCAAGAGACGCGCGTGCGTCCAGCCGAGCACTGCAGGTGACCCTGTGGCAACCCGCTGCACTGGGTGGCCACCTCCATCTTCAGACCAGCCACCGCTTCTACCAGAGGCACACGTGTAGGCAGAGGACCCCGCGATATACCCACAAAGCCACCGCTGCTGCATAGGAACGCAGCCCAAAAGAGAGCTCCTTCCACAGTGTTTTGCTTACTTAAGGGAAGCAACCATAAAACGCAGGAAAGCAAGCCAGGTTTATCTGGAGCCAAGCTGCAGCCCTGCGCGGCTCTCCTGCCCCCAGCACCCATGGCCGCTGCGCTGGAGCTCCCCGAACACACAGAGCTCTGCACCACGGAGCCGCTCGTCCCTGCAGCACCGTCACCTCCAGCAGCGGCAAACTGATCTATTAGCTAACCCAGGAGAAAACGGGTGATTTGTCGAGACTCAGCACCTGCATCCCTTCCAAAGCAGCGGCTTGTGCCGTGGCGAGGAGATGAGCTGCCCAGAGCAGAGGAGATCTGGAGACGGGCTGCCTGCCCTCTGAGGTCCCCACGCCTGCTGACTCCAGCCCCCCAAGCCCTCACTCTCCAACAGCAAAAGCTGCAGCTAATAGGAGAAGTTTGCCTCATTAGACGCTCTTGGCCTCTGTCCCAGGGGCCTTCTGGGGAAGATTTTTCCTGGGAATATTCTTCCTCCTGGGGAACATTCAGCATCACTCACGCATATACAAACCCCTCACTCACCCAAAGCTTCGCTTAAACCTTCTCTGACAGAGTGACCCAGGCAAAATGGCATGGTTACGAAGCGCAAGGGATGTGTGCTTGTTACCTTATCTCATCCTGCACCCCAGCAGCAGAGGACAACTCTCCAACACACACGACCAAGGCCAATACCAATAACCAGGGTTTGCAGCAAAGGCTGAGGACAGAAAGCTGCCCCTTTTCCCCTCGGTGACAAGTTTTAGGTAAGGCTGCCCCACGCTGCAGAGGTCTCCTCCCACTGGCTCCCTGCCGAGAGCTTGGAGGACGGCACAGGCATGCACCGCAGCGCTCCCATGTATTTTTAGGGTATCCCCCAGCTCAGGAAAATTATTCCCCAACCCTTCGCGTAGGGAGGGTTATAAAATCCCGTCTGGTTAGCTACCAAGCTTGCAGGCAAGTGCAGTGCGGTGAGCGTGCCGCTAAGGAAGGAGTCACACATTGCAAGTTACATTCGTTCCTCACGCGTTAATGGCCAGCTCTGGTTTCTCGCAGCCAAGAAAAATCTCCCGCTGCATCCAGCTGCCCGGCGATGGCACCTTTTCCCTCTCAGCTATTTCTGTTTTGACACTGTCCGTGATCAGAGCCAGTCGCAGCAAGCAGTTAATGGGAAGAGCACCGAGCGGCGGCAGCTTTCACCCCTCCGGCTCCCGGGCTGCCCTTCCACCGCTCCATTTCGCATTTCGAGGGGGCTCGTAAAAACGGCCACCGGGGTTCGCACCGCACGACGCCACACCAGCGCGCGGCAACGCAGAAAACACCTTAAACGTTATTTTTCCCCCCTCTGCAGCCCGACCCGCCGCGAGCTATTTACAAAGCACCCAGCCGCTTCCAAAAATCACTCGCAGCCTCCGCGCCGGCCCGCGGGGAGAGACCCGGGGCCCACCGGGACGGCCCAGAGGAGAATGAGCCCAGGAGAGGCGGCGGGGAAGGGGCTGGAGGGGGCGAGGAGCACGTTCTCGGTCGCCGTTACCTGCGTCATCCCCCGCTGCGGGCACCGGGCAGGCTCCGCCGCCGGCGGGCACCGGGGCCGGGATCGGGGCCGCCTCCGGCCCAGCCCCAACGGGGGGCGGCGAGAGTGGGGCCGGGGCGGGGGGGAGCCGGACCAGCAGCTCGGGCTGCCACGGCCGCCAACAATCTAGCGCCCAGAAGTTTGTATTTATGGGGTTGGGAGGATTAAAAAATAATAATAATAGGAATTAACGAAGTCAGTTAAGGCAGCGCCTCCCCGCGCCGCTGCCGCCGCGAGACTCCGGCTGGGGG
>VZSF01001268.1:15511-27805 GCA_013398295.1 Chionis minor
GGCCTCCCCCCTCCGCCACCCCGGGCGACTCCTCGCACCCCCACACCCCGCCCCGCCCCCCTTAACGGAGGCGACCTCGTCCCGGGTGACATCGCTCCGACGGGGAGGGGGTGTCGCCCGGTGTCGTGCTTGCCAGGGAGAAAGTTTGCCCGTCCCGTTGCAGAAACCCTGGGGTGGGAGCACCCCGCGCTCGCCCGACTCCGGGGAGCCATCGCACCCCTGTAATTCACGCAGAGAGCGGCGAGCCCAGCAAAACTGCCGTCTGCCCCTCCATCACCGCAGGCTTATTTGGAATATACAACGCGGATACATCCCTACTCCCTCAGCAAGACGCAGGCAGCTTCCCCCAGGACCTTATGGCGCTGCCGCCCCCGGGAGAGCCCTCCGGCCTCCAATGGAGCTCCATTGGGCCAGCACCCATCCCTGCTGTGCCAGTGGCGCAGGGTGCGTGCCCGAGGGCTGCCCGCAGCACGGAAAGTGGGGCTTCATGGCTATTTTCTGGCTTAAACGAGGTTTAACTGCTTCCAGCCTCTTCTATTTGTCTCTCAAGCATACAAGCACGAGCAGGGATCAGTGTGAGCAAATACATTTTGCCAGGTTATGTACTAATTAGTCTCCAGGCAAGCTAACGTGACGATTGTTAATATAAAACGGGAGAACTCTGGACCAGGAGAGACCCTGGCCACGCAAGCCAAAACAAGGGTCCTGCTTAAATCAGCGCCGATCCCCGCTGGGGAGCAATGGGGGCTGCAGGACAGGGCACACTGTACCTGGCTGCTGCGCTTCCGCTGCTCAACTGCAAAGAGCAAGCAAACTATTTCTGGGAGGCATCCATGTTTCTCCACCTTGAAAGGAGTCAGCTTCTGGTCTGGGGTCATAGCCTACAAATTTGTGTCCAAACCTGGCATCTCATCATCCATTATTCCCACCTCAGTAGCAGATGATGCTCCCCTGCACGTGGACCTCTCCACTCCCATCAGAGTAAGGTCTTCCCAAGGGCTCTCTGACATCAGAGGTGATGAAACATCTGCAAGGACACAAAGTATTTTGAAATAAGCCCCCAGAAAAGAAATAACCCGCAGTGCTGTTGCGGAACACAGGTTCACATTGCGACACCGTGCTCCCCCCAGGTGCTGCCCTTACGGCTGGTACCAGTCCAAGCCAGGCGCCTGGGGGGAACCAAAAGGGGAGATGCCGCCTTTGTGTGCGATGCAGCCGGCTGCCGGTGCCTCTCCCCGGCTCCAGAGGGGCTGGACAGGGTGCTCCCTGCAAGCAGTTTGATGCCCTGCAAGGCTGGGGCTCGGGTCCTGGCCAGGTTTCCATATGGCACCCTGTGCCCTTCAGGATCCTTGGCTGAGGGATCTCAGCCTGTCAGTGCTGTTCTGGGAGCACGAGCACCAGGGCTGGGGTTTCACAGCAAGCAGACGGTTTCCTGCACAGGTAAAATGATTCCGGGCACTTACCAGCGTTTAAAAGCTGGTTAAACCTTACATATACACTGAACCTGAAGGCAGATGAGCCCCCGCGGCTCTTTTGAGTAGGGACATAAGTGAGACAGGCAGCTGGCCAGCCCACATTTACCGCTAATTGTGGTATGTTTATGTGGATGTTTGCTCAGAAAGGTCTTAGCCTGGGCTAAGATCCTTCACTGAGCATCTTCCCAGTCCTCTTGCACTTAGACTGCCTGGAGGTAGGTACCTGCTGTCAGTGCAAGGAGCTGGCAAAGCCCTCCTCCCCTCCCCGAGGTCAGTAACACAGGGGTTCACTTTCTGCCTCTCCCTGCACCCACTCTCCTCCCACAGAATCCCCTTCTCAGTGGTCCTCAGCTCCATCTCAGTCTCCCCTTGTGCTGTGCTGCTTGCAGGGAGGAGCATAACTTCACAAGTTCACCTGCCTGGATGGCACAGAAATCCCCAAACCATGG
Organism: Chionis minor; assembly: GCA_013398295.1. NCBI lineage: Eukaryota > Metazoa > Chordata > Aves > Charadriiformes > Chionidae > Chionis > Chionis minor. The sequence goes on from VZSF01001268.1 coordinate 17,436, forward strand.
TAAGGACCCCCACCTGGCCTCCTGACATTGCTCATCCCTCCATTCTCACTGTACCGAGGTTTCAGACCCTGACGGTGCCTGAAGAGGGACCACCCATGGTGGAGGGGAACCTTCCCCCACCTTTGGGAACGCTTACAAAACCTGCAGATAACCAGAAGCAATCTTTGCTGGAGCCCAGGAACCTCTGCGGGGCGAACCTCACCCACTCACCTTGCCATGCCCCTGGGCAAGCAGCAGAGGAGACCACAGGGGGAGCAAGGGAGAGCATCCAAATTCCAGAGGGCTGTGCTGAGCTCTGCTGGCTTTTTCAGGCTCATGACTCCTACCTTCCAGCAGCACTTCTTTCTGGGGAACAAAGCCGGCGTCAGCATCCTCGTCCAAGTCATTTTTTCCTATGATGCAGAAGAACAAGCAGTTACAGGCTAAGCACTGGCAGTCGTAGTCACCCCTCTCCATTTGTCACCCTAAAATGATGGGCAGCCTTGAAAGAGGAACAGCATAAAAAAGAATGTTTTTGTCCTCGCACACTCTTGTCCTGTCCCAGCCACGTCCCATGCCAGTTCAGGGACTCTTGTACTGCTCCCGGCATCGGCAGCTGCTACTGCTGCATGTCCCAGCAATACTGATTCTCCATGGGGTTCAGTTCCCAGTGCCTTTGGTGGCTTTAGTGGGAAGAAGCAGGCAGGTCTGTACCGTGCTGGCTGGCAGCTTTGCCCCCATGGCTATATTCACACGACTTCTCATTATGGCTGTCTCGGCGGGGAGGGGGCACAATTACCTGTGCATTGCTGGAAACATTACAGAGGAGCACTCAGCTGCTCAATCAAGTGATTAATATTTATGCTCCGTGCCTGCTAATATTAGAAGTTCAGGAACAATAGCCAATGCTTTTATGAGGCTGTTAAAAGGAATCTTCCTCAAAGACTCCTTTACTGAGAGGCCTATAAAGGTGGGCTTGAGTGGCTTTTGCATGAAAAAAATATTTTGTTGCATCTTCAGTTCCTTAACTCTCTGATTAAAGCTTTAATAGCTTTATGACAATAAGTTGCCACTTCCTCAGTTGCCTACCCTGCCTTTCCTTGCTCTGCAGGCAAACCGCACATGCTGGGCAGACCAGTTGCACAGAACTCCCACCACACTTGGGACACGCATAAATACTCTTAGCCCATGCAATGGCAGGATTTTTCTCTTGAAGCTTCTGGCTTCAGCACAGTGAAACCAACTGAAACAAAAATAAATATTGAAATTAAGAAGACCCTAAAAATCCACATTGTGCATCCTCGCTGACCAAAGTTGCATTCTTGACAGAGGTTTGTCTAACCTGGCCTTAAAAACATCTGTTGATGGAAATGGTCCAACATCTATCTTTCCAAGGGCTTGTTTATCCTGCAGTTGGAAAGTTTCTCTCAACGTCTTTTCAAAATTCTCTATTATTGTAATTTTCCCCTTAGCTCCAGTGGGAGAACAGTTCACCGCCTTACTCTCCAATAGTCTGTTATATATTTAAAGGCTTAACCGGTCTCCCTAGCCTTCCTTCCTCTGGATTAACCAATGCTGGTTCGTTCAGTCTGCCCTCACAGGTCATCTTTCCAAGTTCCCTGGTTGTTCCTGCTGCCCATCTCAGGTTCCTCTCCAGTCAGGCTTTACCTTTGATGTCTGCCCCAAAGCCCATCCTGCCCTGAGCAGAGGGGAAGAGTTGCATGGTGTCACACATGTGCACTTCTGTCTGTGTTCTCCTTTTCATTTGCTCTTCTCCCAGGGGGCTGTTGCTACCGGCTCGTGTTCAGCCTGGCACACACTGCGCTGCCCAAGGGTTTCTCTGTGAAGCCGGAGCCCGGCCAGCCCCTCGGCAGACCTCCGGCAGCCAGCCACCTCCTCGGAGAAGGATGCTGGGCAGAGCGCAGCACGATGCCACCAAGGCCCCTTGCCCTCCCAGGCACGTTCCTCCTCCCAGCCCGTTCAGGATCCTGGATTCTTGTGCAGGCAGGATGAGTCTTGTTTTCTGAATTCCCGTGGGTGCACTTTCCAGGCTAAAGCGAAGAAAAACAAGAGTTAGGCCACGGTGTTTCATCCCTTGGCCAGCTCCAGGCAGCCTCCTGGGGCTGAGCAAATCTACCAGAGCCCGTGATTCATTATGCTTGTGTCGTATTTATCTCTTCTTAGTGTCAGGACGTTGCTATTCAATAAAAATATGACACTTTTAACTGCAGACCCCAGGCAGCAACAGCAGCAAGAGGGGAGGATGTATAATCCCCGCTGGCACACGTGCAGCATATACACACAGCAACAATTAGGCAGGCTCAATTGTCTCCAAGTGCAGTTGCAGACAGTGTTACAAATGCAAGTCCACACACAGCCCAAGCTAAAAAAGGCAGATACTTTTTTTTTTTTTTTCCTGGATAATTCTGTGTCACTGAGTTGCCACAGATGGAAGAAAGCAAAATTTCACTCGGAGCCAGAAGTCTGCCTGGGAATGGGTTAGCACAAATCCCAGCAGCCTGTGGGCCACGTTTTCTTATCCATTATCTATCTATACAGGTAGAGAGGTTAGGATGGTACAGCAGCCTGTGACCTTGCATCTTCCTTTCATCCATCAGAGGAGGGAGAGGAAGATGGATCCTGAGCCAGGACGTAGCTCACCAGAGATGCAGCTCTGCTCAGCTGCCTGCCACGGAGAGCAGTCCAGGATCGCTTCTCTGCAGAAGGAGTCAAAGCATGGGAGAAAGGTATCACTTTAAATATCCAGAACGTATTAAAGGCAACATTCACCCTCCACTCTGTCCAGACACTGAGTTTTACCAGGGTCTGGCAGGGTGCTGGATTTATTACAAGATCCAGCCCCTAATAAATGGTATGAGCAAAACCCAGTGTGGCAGGTCACGGGAGCTGAGGTTTCCTCAGACGTGGTTTCGTTCAGGGCGGCTGACCACATTGGTCCTCTGCCACCAGGGCCCTTATACCATGCCCTGAGCACAGCCCAACCCCACGTACACTGTTTTATAACCTCACTGGGCTGCAATTATTATTTTCCAGCAATCCTGTAGGCACAGCAGTAGGGTGGAGCAGAGAATGCACAGACACAGGTAGCCCAGCCCCGCTCAATTCCAACCTCCTGCCAGACTGGCATGGCAGAAGATTGCTCCAAAGCCAGATCGTGATGCACAGCAACACGCAGATGAGAAAAAAATCATACCACCACTCCCTTTGGTGTTATGTAGCAGCCAAGCTAAAAATAGTAACTATCCAACTGCAGGTAGAATTTTCTTTGTTTTCTTCACACAGCAGAGAAGGTTCAAGCCTGAACAATTAACACCTAGGGTGATTCCTGCGATCAGCATCCTAAAGCGATTATGTACACTGCTAATGTCTTCAGCGCCTTGCAAGTATAAAAGGGGGAAGAAAATACCATTGAGTATTATTTAGGTAAGAGAGCAATTAATATACTTTAAAGTTTAGTAGCACCCCATTATATGAGTGACTTTCCCCCTTCTTGTTATCCTGATTATGGTATTAAAAAAAAAAAAAAGGTAAGTTAGCCTTTCTAACAAAGAAAACAAGGAACTCCTTTTCTGCAGGAAAGGATCACACAGCCTCAGCAGGGGAACTTGAGGTCCTTGCTATTGCTACAGAACCTGTCCTCTGCAAAATAGTTTGTAGGCAGGTTAAGTTCAAAAGCAACTGAAACATCTTTAAATTGCCTCTTAAACATCTAGAGCAATATCATAATTCTGGAAGAAAGTCCAGTCCCACCTACACTGCAAGCCATGAACCTGTCAAGGTAACAACAGCAGGAGACAATTGGGATTTGCCATGCGTAACTGTTACGAGCAGAAAGGGACGGAGGAGGACTGGCAATTTTTCACAAACTCATTTCCCAGAGGTGAGTCTTACTGCAGCCCCAACAGTGTTCTGGAGGAGGGGGACATCTCCCTTGGGCCACAGCCAACAGTCTGGGAGGTCAAGGACAAGCAAGAGGAATTTCCTCATCTAAGAGCGGCGTTCCCCAGCCCAAGCTCATGGGCAAGAGACTCCTCCTTGCAGAGCTCTGTTTTATTTCTCATGGATGCTTGTTTTTTCAGGCTTAGCAGGAAGAGTGCAGTTGCCTGCAGCCGCCACATGGTCAGTATTCCTTCCTTTGGGCCAACAGAGGTCAGTGGCCATCCTTTAAAGACTTGCTGCCTGCAGAAGAGCTGCCCTTCACTCTGCAGATGCAGGCATGCAGTTGTCACACTTGAGATGTGACCGTCAGCAGTCCCCAGTTGTCACGGACAAGCGGAATGCAACTCACTCAAAAGACAGAAGCAGCAGTACGTTTTCTTGAAGCAAAATAATAATCTGACAGAGTTCAATGAATTTGATGGAACGTAACAAAGTTTAACAGTGGTTTACTGTTCAATAAGTTTGATGGCAAGGTTCACCTTATTAATTACTACATGGAAGAAACATACAAGGGAAAATTGAGTTAGAATCAAGTTAGAATGATTCACACAGAGACCAGAGATGCAAAGGATAAGGAAGACCCTCCCATCGAGTCACAAGGTTCAGAGTGGACCCCCTCACTTTCTAAACTACTGGTAGAGCCTAGGTGCATCTAGGTCCGATCTTTGTCTCAGACTTGGACAACAGCTTATGTCTAATGGAATTATCTATTCAAAGTTTATAATAATTAATATTGAATAGCTACGTGGATTAGTAATGTTTCATTAATATAAATTCAGCATGCTATCGGTCACTTACCAAGGAGCTGTCACAAGTAAGGGATCTCTCCACCTTGGGCAAGGTAAGATCTCTCAGTCTCAGGTAGGGGATCTCAAACCTTGAGAGGAGTCGTCTGGAGAGCACTCCCACCGCAGCTCAGGGATAGCTCAAATTTGGCCCCTCCTGCTGGCAATATTTATAGAGTGAAGCAGCTGGCTGCTAGTCAAGAGTATAGACAAGACAGATGTCTTCATTTTAGCTCTGGTATCTTGTTTTGGTTATCTTGCATTTTTGGGCTTCAAAACATCTTTCCAAGGCACCTTCCCTCCTTTGTATGTGAGCCAGGGGCTCTCCAGGTCANGCAAGGTAAGATCTCTCAGTCTCAGGTAGGGGATCTCAAACCTTGAGAGGAGTCGTCTGGAGAGCACTCCCACCGCAGCTCAGGGATAGCTCAAATTTGGCCCCTCCTGCTGGCAATATTTATAGAGTGAAGCAGCTGGCTGCTAGTCAAGAGTATAGACAAGACAGATGTCTTCATTTTAGCTCTGGTATCTTGTTTTGGTTATCTTGCATTTTTGGGCTTCAAAACATCTTTCCAAGGCACCTTCCCTCCTTTGTATGTGAGCCAGGGGCTCTCCAGGTCACAGGTTCGCCACAGGGCATGAGGGCTGTGGCCCCTTCGTCAGCCCAAACCAAAGTTAGGCTAGGGGTCAAGTGTATCCATCACACCAGTCAGACCACCTGAAGCCAGCCCAAAAACTTTGCTTTCATTACGGTAATCCAGGCTTTGACAAATAATATACTTATTTTTGCAGCCACTCATGCAGCTTGCCCATGCCTACTGCTGCCTGCCCCGGTCCCAAGAGGAGCCCTGAGTTCCCATCTGTGCAGAATCAACCCAAATCTGCCTGACTTTGCATTGAGGTAAGCGAAGAGCTTTCACAAGCTCTGGGTTTCTTAGCGTTTGGTTTTGCGGGTTGGGGTTTTTGGGAGGGTTTTTTTGGTCTTCCCCATGCAGGGGAATTGCAGAGCCCTGAAGCAGTAACACACCAAACCTCTCCTCTCTCTACTGCAAACTGTCGCAGGTCAAAGATAAAAGTACATCAGGGCACCATAACCATGTCAGAAGTTTTGTGGGGTCTTTTTTTCTTTTCCAGAGGAATATTCTGAGCCAGAATCTGCTTTTACAGGTGAGTTTTAATTTTGTTCTCTTGTCCCCTGTGAAATACAGGCAAACCACATGGCTCAAAAATCAAATGAGCTTGGTCTGGGGCTGGCTGAGTCATACTGGTTGATTGTCAGTCTATGGTAATTAGACTGTGTGCACTAAACTGTTTCATTACAAGGCACTCCAGAGTCAGACCCCTGAAAAAAAGATTGGACACTTCAGCCAATCCTGTTAGCACCTGCCGTTAGTGACAACATAACGTTTTAATGAAAACCAAGAACTCCAACATGGAAACTGCTGAATTTGAAGTGTTCTTCCTGACAGAATTTAATAAAAATATTTTTCTTAATCTTCTTAGGAAGACTCCCCCCACACACACCAAAACACTCAGCAAAAAAACAAGCTTAGTTTACAGAAAAATAAACTCAACAAAACATTTTCAGGTGGTTCTCATTAGGACATACAACTCCCCACCACTCCTCAGAGTCCTGGACAAATGCAAGGGGGCTCTATGAGCCTCCTCCTATAGAGGAGATGTTCCAGCCCAGCCCAGAATTAAGAAACAGTGGATCCAGCATAGCTACTTCACGCTCTACAAGCCTGGTGTATGTATGTGCAGAATTGAAGAATTAGGAGCTTATCTGAGCTGAACTTAATGCAGTAAATCTAAGAAACTTTTAAAGATACATCAAAACTCAGTACACACTGAACAGAGAAAGGCATCCTCAGCAGAAACCACCATTTCCAGGTTCATCTGCACCACAGAGTGGTTTTGTACCCAGCATGCGATGACAGGAGGAATGCTTTGGGTTCGAGTAGAGATTTTTGGCTTTGCTTACCAGAAGGCATTACGTCTCCCAGTTGCTCATCCATAGCAAAGAGAGCCTTACACACCTTGCATACTTCTGCAGGGTGTCCTCGTGCCGACTGATCGAGTTGTCTGACTCCCTACAGCAGGGCTGAAATTAAAGGATGTATTGGACAAGCTTCAAGAAAAGGAATCATTGCTTAGCTTCCTTTTCAGTAAGCTCATAACAATCCAACTGATTTTAACAGGTCCAAATGTATGCCGTTCCTGCATGCTTCTACAAACCCTACGTAGGTTACCCTACAACCCTGTCTTTCCTTTAAATCCAAAATGGTGCTTTGAATTTATGAAAGTGTACAGTTTCTTTACGAAGTAATCAACTATACAATGTTGTGCAATGCTGTGCTGGAAAGGGTACGGGTCTTCCACCATCCCTAGCAGGGAGGCAGCAGGATGTTTTTGCCACGTGTCATTCACATTAAAAGTTAGCAATTTCCCCTTGGTTCTCCTGGGTATAGTTTAATTATCTTATGTGTACCTGCATCCTTAACACACTTTACACCTCGAGATCTTGAACTGATCTGCAAACTAATTAACTGCATTTTCAAGTTGCAAATGTGGAAGTTCATGGACAGATTTTACACATGTACACATGCTGATCGACATTCATGTGTGTGAGTTGTTTGGACTCGGTCCCAGTGAGGTATTGCTCAACCCAGCAACTTGCCACAAATTCTGCTTTTTTAAGATTTCCAGAGAACTGATGGGGCGGCGAGAGGTTTTCGGTCTCTCATATTGTGACAGTTCCTTGGAAACTCCAGTTTACTCCTTTCTGGTTCTGGAGCCTGCTATTTGAGGGATTTTAAAATCTACAATTAAAATTCTTCCATGTTCAGTCTTGATAGTGGTTTCCTGAAGAAGTGCAGGAAAAGGTTGTTGTAAGGATGCTGGAAATGCCAATGAGGCCATGTCCTGTGCCCATGCTACAGACAAGATGACAAGTACTTTGAATTCTCGGTTGAGAAAGTACAGCAGGGAAGGCAAGGTGTCCAACAGGACCCAGCTATCTGGTATGCTGACTTTTTATTCTACACCTGAAACAGGATTAAAAAGAGCTCACACAGTGCCTGCTTTAGCAGTGCCTGGAAAGGCACTTTCCAAGAGCGCTGATGCTCGTGGCGTTTGGCTGCAGTTATAGCATGACAGCAGAATTTACTCCAAATGAGCCCTGATGTGACAAACCTGGGAGTGGGACTGAGACCACGTGTCTGGTTTGAGGGTTGAGATGCTCTCCCTTCTCCGAAAGGAGAGAGGACAGAGAGCATCTGTCATTCATTTCAGTGGCCGGTCCTTTTCAGCCTCTACCAGCAGCAACAGGGAATATTTGCCTCGATACCATTTCAACATGGCAGCATCACCAGCCCGTTTGGGTCTGGCACCCCCCGGCCGGTGCTGCGGGGGCAGCCAGGCTCTGCCGTTCCCTTACTCACACCAGCAAGAACAGGCTGCTCTCTGCTGCAAGGGGCTGTCCCTCCTGCCCACTGCTCCCCGAAAATTCCCCAGCGCCACCCATTATACAACAAGGATAGTTAAAGTTTTCTCTAAAACTCAGAGCATGCGTGGTTTTTTTAGAGAAATAGCAGTCCTTCCCCATACTTACGATGGACTCGCCCATAGCACCGATTATGCAACTGCTGGGTTTCTCAGGAAAAAAAAAAAAACAGGAAAGAGAAGACGACAAAACCAGAAAAGATAAGAAGAGCAGCACATCCAGACAGATTTTTAATCCCCCTGTCAGAAGTGTGGCCCTACTAAGGCCACACAGTTGGTGCAGCACTGACCCAGCAGATACCCAGCGCTTCCCTTTGAAGCAGCAGGTTAGCTAACCAAAGTAACTGACATAAAATACTTGAAATCCAGGTTATACTGGTTACTCCTGGGGGCCAGGATCCAAAGAAAACCTTCCGTCTTCCCCATCACCCTGCAAACCACAAGCTAATGCCCAGGCTGCCTGTGCCACGGTCCTCCCACATCCCTGCATGCTTCCCTTCTTCCCAAAGGAGGTGAGGGGATGCCACAGAGGAGGAGGATGAGGGATCGGCTGCCGCCAGGTTGTCCTGGTACCGGGAGGGACCGTTCCCCATGCTGGTACAGGAGGATTCAAGGTCCGGAGGAGAGCTCTAAGAACTGGCTGTAGGGGAGCACTGCTGTATGCTGCTGTTGGCAAACCCTGCTCTGCAGGATGAGCACTAAAGCACTTATGGGAAAGCACAATATCCCTAAAAGCACCAGAACAACTTCCAGGGACCCACAGCCCACTTGAAAGTGTGCAGCTGAGGCAAGAGATAAGTAATGTTTATGCTGCCAAAGGAAAAAAAATAGGGGGTTCTTCTCTGTCCTTGGGATCCCAGATAAACAAGGAGTCTGGACAAACAAAGATGTCACTGGTTGATAATATACGCAGAGGAGTTTCCAGGCAATGATTTATACCACCTCTGGCATATTTGCCAGTGTGAAAATAGAGTCACAAGCAAAACATTTGGGATGGAGCCCTCCCTCCTCCTAAACACACCCCACTCGAGCTATTTGTTCTAGTTTGCTTTAGAAGTGTTTAAGTGCAGGTCTGCAGATGCCTCCCAAGCTTTCACATAGCATCTTACCCAGTGGCCCTTAACACCTCTCTGCTTTTGTGCGCAATGCTCAAGAAACTCAGATACAACTTTCCAATTAGTATTGAGGTACAGGAGAAACAAAATCCCAGCTATTTTGCTAGCATGGCAGCAAAGGCAGGAGAGCGGAGCGCTGCGGTGTCTAGTCAGGGTGCAAAGCTGCCTTTGCTTCCAGGGAGGCTTTTCTAAGCTGCCCAATTTATGGCTGGTACAGGGAAAGTTGCTGGTGGTCAGCTCTTCACACTGCCTTGGCACAAAGAGGTCTCCAGCCCATGGCCTTGCCTGTCCTGTGGCACGGAGGATTGCGTTCAAAGCACAAGCTGGTTGCCACCCACCTGGCCTTAGATGCACAGCACGAATGCCTGACGGCCATGTCTGCCAAGCCGTTAACACGCCTTGGTTTGAGGTGACAACCCTTTGCTCTTCATCCCCTTCCTTCTAGCTGCCAGCTCAGCTCTGCCGGACCCATGGCAGGGCAAGGCAAGGACATGGCTTGCATCCTCCTCGGCAGCTCCCATACAGAGAGCATGCACCTCTTCATTCGGAGAAGGGACCACCTGATAGAGAAGGTTTAAACACATCACAGGAAGGACAAGAAAAAAAAAACCCAAACGAAAATGCTGGCTTCTCTTGGCATTGACTTAAAGCTATCGCCTCCTTTCCAACTTGCTGAGCGTTGCAGGAGCCTCCCACCTGCATATCTCTGGTCATAATTATCACACTAGGAGCACTGGGTAATGGCCACTGCTTTCACTGTAATCCACCCTTGGAAACTGAAAGAGGCAAACATCTTCCATTCCCCACTTCTTTTCTATCCTGTTTCACTCTCCAGCTGCTGGAGCATCAGAGGATGCCGATGCTCCAGCATCCATTCAGCCTGTTCTTAAAACAGTTGCTGTCTCACCCACTGCTTTCTGCAAGACTGGTCCCAATCACTTTCACTTTAATTTTTCATAGTGCTAACAATAACCCTACTCCTCTAGGTTTCTTCTCGGTATCGCTTTATGCGCCCGCTTTCCATATCAGG